>CM066987.1:15248591-15848591 GCA_033977485.1 Hydrangea macrophylla
TACTATATACGGTCCTTCCCAGTTTGCTCCCAACTTCCCATGGCTTGGGACTCTGGTGGACTGGTTCACTGCCTTAAGGACAAGGTCCCCAACTTGAAAGCTACGATGCTTCACCTTACTATTGTAATACCGCGAGACCCTCTGCTTGTAGGCTGCCACTTTTAGATAGGCCTGGTCTCTTTTTTCTTCCATCAGGTCTAGTTCTGTCCTGAGGGCTTCTCCATTGTCTGCGCCATTGAAGGTAGCCACTCGGTATGTGGGCAGCCCGAGCTCTGTGGGGACTACTGCCTCGAAACCATAAGTCAAGGAAAATGGGGTTTCACCCGTAGCTGCCCAGGGTGTGGTGCGGTAGGCCCAGAGGAGGGCTGGGAGTTCATCAGCCCACAGGCCTTTGGCACCTTCCAACCTCGTTTTAATCGACTGCAAGATAGTGCGGTTGGTTACCTCGGCCTGACCATTAGCTTGTGGATGCTCGGGAGAAGAGTAATGATTCAGTATCCCATAGTCCGAGCAGAACTGTCTAAAGATAGGTGTATCGAATTGTCTTCCATTGTCGCTGACCAGGACTCGTGGAATGCCAAACCTGCTAAGGATATTTCTCTCCACAAAATGCTCCATCTTTCGTTCGGTTATCGTTGCCAGGGGCTCGACTTCTGCCCATTTGGTGAAGTAATCAACGGCTATTACGGCAAACTTAACCTGCACTTTTCCTGTTGGTAGGGGACCAACGATGTCAATCCCCCATTGGGCGAACGGTCAGGGGCTATGGACCGGGGTCTGAAGTTCTCCCGGTCGGTTTATCATGGGAGAGTACCGTTGGCACTTGTCACATCTTCGAACGTACTCCTGCGAGTCTCGGGCCATGGTTGGCCAGTAGTAACCTTGCAGTAGGGCCTTTCTGGAGAGTGTCCGGCCTCCTACGTGGTTCCCGCACACACCTTCATGGATTTCAAACAATATGGCTTGAACTTGCGTTGGATGAACGCAGCGGAGGTACGGGATAGTGAATCCTCTCTTGTAGAGGACACCATCGAGAATATGGTATCGTGCTGCCCGGTATTTGACCTGCCTTGCTTCCTCTTTGTCGTTTGGCAGCCCTCATGTCGTCAAGAATGTCACGATCGGGTCCATCCAACTGGGCCCCAGAGTGACCGGGTCGACCTCCATGCCTTCCGAGTTGATCACACTTGGCTCGGGCAGGAATTATATCCTTATCCCGGGCAAGTCGGACTCAGACGACGAGGCGAGGCGAGCAAGCCGGTCGGCTCTGGTGTTCTCTTCTCTAGGTATCCGAGTGAGGGAGAATCCTCGGAGCTGTTTGGAAACCGTCCGGACGAGGGCTAAGTAGGCTATCATGCTATCTTCCCGTACTTCATATTCCTGGTTTACCTGATTGACCACGAGCTGGGAGTCGCTGTAGCTCTCGACTTGTTGTACACTCATTGAAATGGCTAATTGTAACCCGACCAGGAGGGCCTCGTATTCGGCCTCGTTGTTGGAGGCACGAAACCCGAATCTCAAAGCATATTCGAGCTGGATTCCGTCGGGGGTAGTCAAGATGATCCCGGCACCACTACCTTGCTGGTTAGAAGAACCATCGACATACAGTACCCAAGTAGGGATGCCGGATTGCAATCCGGGCGGTAAGGCCGCAGGCTCGGGTTCTTCAACCGGGTCTTCGTGATACATAAACTCGACCAGAAAATCTGCGACGGCTTGTCCCTTGATGGCCGTCCGCGGCCGGTAAGTCACCTCAAACTCCTCCAGTTCCAAAGCCCATTTGACGAGCCTTCCGGACGTGTCTGGCCGAGAAAGAATTTTGCGGAGAGGTTGATCGGTGAGTACCGTAATAGCGTGGGCCTGGAAGTACGGCCGGAGCCTTCGGGCGGAGGTAATGAGGGCGAAGGCCAATTTCTCGATGCGGGAGTATCGGCTCTCCGCCCCTTGCAGTGCCCGGCTGGTGTAGTACACTGGGAACTGTATCCCATGCTCTTCCCGAATAAGTGCCGAGCTAACCGCCGATGGCGAGACTGCCAGGTACAGGAACAGTTCTTCTCCGGGCACGGGCGTTGATAGCAGGGGAGGAGAGGCTAGGTACCTTTTGAGTTCCTGAAATGCCTCCTCATACTCTTCCGACCATTGAAACGCTTTACGGAAGATTTTAAAGAATGGGAGGCACCGGTCAGTAGCTCGGGAGACGAATCTGTTCAGTGCGGCCACTCGTCCGGCTAGGCTTTGAACTTCCTTTGTTGACTTGGGTGACCGCATGTTGATGATAGCCTGGATTTTGTCGGGGTTTGCTTCGATTCCCCGTCTGCTGACTAGATGACCGAGGAACTTTCCGGACGAGACCCCGAAGGTGCACTTGACCGGGTTCAACCTCATCCTGAACTTTCTCAAAATGCTGAAGGCCCCGGTCAGGTGCTCGAGGTGGTCGGTCTCTTCCTGGCTCTTGACCAGGAGGTCGTCCACGTACACTTCCATGGATTTTCCGATGAGGTCTCTGAACATGAAATTGACCAGGCGCTGGTATGTAGCCCCGGCGTTCTTGAGGTCGAACGGCATAACTCTGTAACAGTACGTGCCTTGGTCGGTGATGAACGCCGTCTTCTCTTCATCCCCAGGGTACATGCTGATCTGATTGTACCCCGAGTAGGCGTCCATGAACGAGAGGAGTGAGTGGCCTGCCGTTGAATCGACAAGGAGGTCTATCCTGGGCAGCGGATAACAGTCCTTGGGGCAGGCCTTGTTGAGGTCGGTGAAGTCCACACACATCCTCCATTTGCCATTGCTCTTCTTGAGCAGGACAACATTGGCCAACCATTCGGGGTAGTGGACCTCCCAGATGGAGTTAGCTTTAAAGAGATTCGCGACCTCCTCACTTACAGCTTTTTGTCTTTCGGAGGCCATCCCCCTTCGCTTCTGCTTTATCGGACGGCAGTCTGGGCTGACATTGAGACGGTGGGACATTACTCGGGTATCAATTCCGGGCATGTCCTCGTGACTCCAAGCAAAAACGTCCTGGTTTTGCCTCAGGAACTGGATCAACTTTTCTTTCAAGGCGGGCTCCAATAGTACGCCTATGTTGACCGTGCGGCCCGGGTGTTCTGGATCTAGTACGACTTGCTCCAATTCTTCCATAGGCCCGATCACGTCCCTCTGGTCCCGGGGGTCCATTTCTTGGACGTTCAGTGACTCGGTGATTGCCCCCCGGCGCAACAAGCTGACATAACAACTTCGGGCCGTGGTCTGGTCTCCTCGCAAGCATCCAGGTCCCTGGGGAGTCGGGAATTTCACGATCAAGCTGTATGTGGAGACAACTGCTCGGGCTCTGTTGAGGGTCGGCCTCCCGAGAATGACGTTGTAGGCCGATGGGGCCTCCACTATCACGAAATTGGTGAGCATGGAAACCTGCTACGGGTAGGTCCCCATGAGAACTGGGAGTTCGATCGTGCCGAGCGGTTGAGTGCTGGAGCCGTTGAATCCGACCAGGGGAGTAGCAACTGGCCGGAGCCGATCCCGGTCAATCCCGAGTTGGTCGAACGCCGCTGTAAACATTATGTCGGACGAACTGCCAGTGTCAACCAGCACCCTCTGGACCATATAGTTAGCTACAGAAAGCGTTACTACTAGCGGGTCATCATGGGGGCAATGGAGGCCCTGTGCGTCGTCGGACGAGAACATCAGAACATCGGCTGGTGAGGGGCCGGTGGATTGGACCTGCCATACGTCCGCTCGGGACGCTCGGGCATGCCTCTTCCGCGCCGACTGAGAATCACCTCCGCCAGATGCTCCTCCGGAGATCACGTTAATGTGGCCGAGTGGTGGAGGGGGCTGACCGGGAGCTTGAGCATCCTGACGGGGGCGTCTGTCGGCCGTGACAAACTCGGCAAGATGCCCCTGCTCGATCAGTTTCTCGATCGCTATATTTAGCTTGAAGCAATCCTCCGTTTCGTGGCCGTGATCCCTGTGATAACAGCAAAACTTCTCCCGGTTTCTCTTGCCGGGTGGGGCTCTGAGTTTAGCTGGCTGCGGGAGCAGCCTCTGTGCTTCCGCGGCGGCCATCACCTCATGTATGGGCCGGGAAAGGGGAGTAAAAGCGGTTGGGGGCTGGCCCCTACCATCCCGTTGATCTTGCTTTGGCTTCTTTCCCGGACCCTTCTCTGATCCCTCGCGCTTGCGCTTGGCTTGCGGGGATTCGTCTTCCGCCTGGCTGGCGCGTTTTGCCTTCAAAAATTCTTCGGTGTCTATGTACTTCCCAACTCTTTCCGAGAGTTCCACCAGGGTGGCCGGTCGATTCCGATGAAAAGACGTGGCCACCTTGGTGTGTTGAACTCCTGAACAGAAAGCCATGATTGCGGCCGTTTCATTGAGGTTGCGGATCAGGAGCCTCTGCTGGTTGAAACGATCCACGTACTCTCTTAAAGATTCACCCTTTTGCTGCTTGACAGCTAGCAGCTGGGTATCTGGTTGGGAGCGGTCCAGCATCCCGACAAACTGGCTGATGAAGAGTTTGCTGAGTGCTTTGAAAGTGTCGACCGTCCGGGGTTTCAGGGCATGGAACCACTGTGCGGCCGATCCCTTGAGAGTACTGGGGAAAGCCAAACACAGCAGCTCGTCTATCGTAGTGAACAGTGCCATCTGCGCCTTATAAGTGCGGATATGATCCACCGGACTCCCTTTGCCGTCATAGGAGCTGAGGTGAGGGGGTTTGAACTTCCGCGGAATTGGAAACTGCGTCACCCTGATAGTGTAGGGCGACTCTGTTTCCGTATTTGTGAGGTCGTGGCCGGACTTGCGGTTCAGCCTCTCGATCTGTTGCTGTAACTCCTCGACCTGGGCTTTGACGTCGGTGTGCCCGGTCCTCCTTTCTGCGTCCGAGTGGTAGGTAGGGTCAGATGACGAAGCCTCATCCTCAAAGCGCGTCGACCTCGGGGATAACACTCGGCTGTGGGTCCGGGATAGTCTGTGCCTAAGATCCCCCCGGCTCAGGACGGGTGGATCATTGACAGACTCCCGGGCTTTGCGTCCGGGCGCCTCCCCCCTCGCGGCTCGTCTCCGCTCAATGAGGATCCTGGCATCCTCCACGCGGCGCGCTCGACGAGGGACGTACCGAGGTCCTCTCTGCGAGCGCTTGGTAGCATGGCTACGTTCTCCCTCGGGATGACGTTCGTGATCTGGTTGGGACCCTGGAGCAGAGCGGGTTTTCCCGTTCGTCCGAACGGGCCCTTGGCTGGGAGCGCTCTTTTCGGGCCGCTTTTCCGACGAAGGGCTTTTCTCATGGTCCCCAACCGTCTTTTCGTGCTGGGCCATAAGCGCCTCTATTTGCTGTTGTGTTCGGAGCTGGCCATCCAAGAGTTGTTCCAGCGCCGCCGAGACCTGGTCAGCGGTCATGGAGGTAGCACGCGGCTCGATCTGCAGGTCCTCCCGACCGGCTGAATCAGCGGTTTTCTTACCCTTCCTTGGCGGCATATCGATCAGTCAAAGATTTTTGTTGATGAGAGAACTATGTCGTTCCCACAGACGGCGCCAAACTGATGATGCCAAAAATTGGTAAGAATAATCTAGACAGAGAATAAAGCCACAAAAGATTTGTAGGTGGTTCGGTCCCGTTAATAAGGTGACCTACGTCCACAGGTGCGTCTGTGCGCGTCTCACTAGCAGATCACCGGCGGGCCTAGTGAGCCAACAATGGTGGGCGGCACTACCAGTAATACCGGCCGGGTGTATGCGTGTAGATGGTGAGTTCTCTAGTACAGGATTGTATGCTTAGAGAATTGATAGTCGGATCCCTTTTGAGAGGGTAGGTGGGCTCTTTTATAGGTGCAAGAGTCCACCCTTACATGGTAAGCTTGTCAAACTAGGAAGCCTAATCTAATCGCAATGGATTTGTACAATGTTTGGAAAGTTTCCTAAGTGGTTTAGGAAACCATTGATTCTTCTTGGGAGAGTCATGGCTGTATAAGGAAACAGTTGGAAACATAATTGATGCCGCATCTCTTGGGACTCCACCACGTCCGCCCGGGTATCCCGGTCTGCAGCAGCAGGACACCTCGGGAGCGTGGGCTCCACGCCTCAAATCCGATTTTCCCGAGCCATTGACTGAACACGTGGTGGTTGAACAATTACAGAATATTTCTTGACATATCACCTTTCATAGCAACAGTCAAGGATGGATCCAGAAGGGGACAAGTAGCGGTGGTCGCCCTCCTATATATTTAAAAAAAAACAATGCTAGAGTCAGAAAGAGATGCTCACAAAATTATGGGAGAAGTTATTCAGTGAGCCCGTCACGTCACGTCAGCATGCTGATGTGGTGTGACCATTTAATATTAACCACCCACTTACTCCTTACTTTTAAGGAGATCATGACAAGTGGTTAGCGGAATTTTAAATTTTAAATTTGATAGCCACTTGTCATGATCCCCCATAAAGGAGGGGGCAAGTGGGTGGTTATATTAAATGGTCACATCACATCAATATGTTGACGTGGCGTGACGGACTCACTGAATAATTTCTCCACAAGAGGTGTGACATCCCATGTGGCACTCTTGTGGCGTGATCCATCCACTTAACTCTATCACATGTAATGTCACATCTTTTTATGACCATCATTTTGTAACTCTTTTGTGACTCTAACATTACTCTTTAAAAAAACATCTACTTATATACTAGTAATAGTTATAAATATACTTTTTGAGATATAGACTCATCCCCTTTAATTTTTTTACAAATTAATTATTAAGCTCGCCTTCCTAAAGCTAGATTTCTGAATTTGTCTCCGTCAACAACAATTATATTTTCATCTCTTATATAGAAAGAAAGAAAAGTTTGTGAAAGGATGTGTTTATATACATTAAAAAATGGCAAGAATTTTAAGCTAGACTCTTATATATCATAGGGCTTTAGTAGAGGAGATTCAATCTTTTATTTTATGTATCAATTATGTAGCTTCTTTAGTAATGGACAAAAGGAAATTTTGTCAAACTTGGTTAATACATTTTGGTTGTATCATACATATCCCCAAAAGGCCACAAATGTTTGACAACTCCTAGTATACTAATCTTTGTAGCAAGGTATCAAATGTTTGTGATTACCGAAAAATATATGTTAAAAAGTAACGATGATATTCAAAATTTATAAATATTTAACAACAATTAACATTGGCATGTTAGAGGTTTGTCAAATATTTATAACATTTAGTTTTAGTATATGCAAATCCCTGGAATGTATCAAAGAACTAAACGATCCTCCCACATGCATGACCAAACCATATTAATGAATGCAGTAATCCAAGCCTCTGAAAAACTGAGACTAATGCTATGATTCTTAAATTTTTGAATTTCAAACGCTTCTCAAATACATGTAATAGTATGTCCACTGAATTTTGATTAATGGATGTTAAGTGGTCTCGTCATTAACGAAGCTGGTCCTCGTTGCCACATGTATTTGGAAAACTTTTAGAATTCAAACTTTTTGGGAAGTATATAAATATATATATATATCATTACTCCTGAAAATTATGATCCATACCTGTCAAAAGATACTCAATATGTACAGGTAATTTATTCAGAGAACATTTTTGCTCACTCATTTTTGGTCTACCATTACTCACCCAGGTTTCACTGTGTGACACATGTTCCATTTCATTCCCATTTTGCCATTGTACTAGTGCTATTAAAAAAAACCATAGCCCGAACTGATCGACCGAACTGAAGGAAACTGAGTATAACGGTCAATTTTCAAAAGTATATTCATAGAAAGAAACCGAACCGACCGATTGAAAGTGCAACAAGACAAACCGAACCGAGCCTATTGGTCGGTTTTTAAACATGAAAAAATCGATAAAAATTGACCAATGCACAACCCTACCTTGTACTATCAACATAATTACGGAAATAGACACGTGTCACCCAATAAAAATCTGTATGAACAATGCGCACAATTGTACTCTCTCAAATCCTATCACTATTGATGACATCCTTCTTTTGTTTTTGTCCACAAAGATGGCCATCAATGGGGACCGATGTTGCCCGCTCTTTCTCAATAAAGTTTGGTTTCTTTGTAGCTTAAAAAAAAAAAAAAAATTGCAAACATGTTTGGCCAGTCAAACGTCCCTTACACGGGTGTCTTTCTGGTCAGCGACGTCTTTAAACAAATGAGGGCCTAAAGCCAAAACTAAACGTAAATTTTGAATTTTATATCCTCTTTTTTTTTCCGTGTTTTTTGATGCAAAATTAGTGTTTATGTTTTAATAATCAAGTTATACGAACCTTTCTTTTTCACTTCATATTATAGTTAATCTGTTTAATCTTTCTTATAGTTAATCTGTTTAATCTTTCTTGTGACATTCTTTTGACTATATTAATACTTAATTCTGAATAACTAGTTCTTTCAACAAGAGCAACTGTTTGAAAAATTGTCAATAATATATATTCTACGAACAATTTATGCATTTGATAAAGAATCTAATTTACCTTCTCTCTACAACTCTTAGCCGGCCCTTGTCCTCCAAGGGCTTGGCTCTTTTACTAATTTAGTTTGTCTCGTTTTATGTGGTTTGTATTTCTTTATGAGAGTTTTGTCTCTCATTAGTGGTGACACAAAATTTTAATTCAGTGAGGGCGAAGTTTTTACGGAGGTTTGGGGGCAACGCTCCCGACCGATATATATATATATATATTTTTTGTCGAAATAGTATAATTTTATGTGAATTTTTTGCATAAGTTTCGTGTATGTATATAGGGAGTTGGAAATTCTGTTTGTTTTTTTGTCTATCTCACAGAAAAGGAGCAAGAGGAGGGGTTTTTCTTTTCGATAAACAGGAGCAAGAGGAGGTTAATAGTGGATAAGGGGCCTTTGAGTCTTTCGAGGGTTTCTGCGAAACTTCAAACTTCATCTGCGTGGGAACATTTTTTTATTTTTATTTTTATTTTTTTAGAAATGCCTTGTGGAACACTAGGGGACTCTAGGTGGTCTTTGTTTTGCTTCTTGGTCTTTTATTATATAACTGATACACATATACACATAATATATAATACTATAAAAAATTAAAAATGGGAACAAGTTATCAATTAAAACCATGTCAAAATTCTAAAATTTACAAAAAAAGTAAGCTTCCCAAATTTCGATTTCAATAGTGCTTGCCAAAGGACCTAGTTGTGGGGCGAGGTAAACAATTTACTTCAAATCATAATTCAACTGGTCCCACTGTATTTGACTTAACCCCACTGTCACATCATTTGAAAAACACTTTTAGGATAGAAATTTAGAAAGCATATCATTACTCTTTACAAAAAGCCCCCAAATTAATAGAAAATCTTAATCAAAATTCACATTTTTTTTTAAAACTATCATATATAACTAATTTTTTGCCGAAAGTTGAGTGGGGGCAGCTGCCCCCGCTCGCCCCCACTGTCAGTCCGCCCATGTCTCTCATTATGACATTTTCCTTCCTCTCTTTGAGGTTTTTGTGTGTGTGTGTGTGTGTGTGGTTTGGTTTGTTTGGTGTGGGTTCCCCCTAGATGTGTTATCTCTTCGTGTTTTGCGGTTACATTAGACCTTCTTCGCGATTTCAACCATTTGCAGATCTGGTACTGTCTTCCTCAGATTTGACATTTTGATGGAATATTTTCGTAGTTACAATGAGGTCTTTGGCAACTTCTTCTCTCAGCATGCTCAGTGTTGAGTTGTCCCACAAACAATTGATCTTAAGATTGAAGAGGTGTGCAGTACAACTACGAAGTTTGTTACGTTTTCTTATTTCTGTATGTCGTACTGGTTTCTTTTTGAAATTTGCTTTTTAATGAGTGAAATTCACCTGTTTATCCAGTATAAATATATATATATATTCAAACATAGAAGTGTTTTTTTTTTCTATTTGTGTAAATTTATTTAACCACTTTCAATTCCGAAAAAATAAATCCAAACCATCAATATCACAAAAAGCATTGTGTTTCAAAATCACCCAAACTTTAAGGATGTAAAGTGGCAATTAACCCTTTTATCTTTCAGTTACAATATCTCTGGATGAAATCGTAGCAAATGTAGATTCACTTTCTTTATATACTATTCACACCCAAAAAAGAAAGAAGAAAAAAAGAGAGACCTTTTGATTGATTTATAGCAACATTAATTAATACGTCTTTTGAACCAGCTATTCACGAACTTTTGAACTTTTAATACGTCTTTCCAGATTTTTGGGAATTTTAAGGCTAGATGCTCGTTCAACGGTTAAAATCCGCATTCTCATATGAAAAGCTTCTCACAATAGCATTGCTCATATAAAAGCACTACAGATTTGCTAAGGAATAAGGAGAACGGGCTAAGGACAAGTGTGGAGGATTTTAGTAAAATTCTATATATACACTTAAAAATATATATATTTTCACATTTAAGCCCCCCTCACATTTTATTAGTATTTGATCCGTTTTGAAACATTCTACATGACAATTAAGGAGAAGATTTTTGCTGACCCAAAAAATGGTTCACCAATGCTCCCCCAAGCATCCCATTGGCCAATGCAGTGGGATCCAGGATTAAACAAATTCCATTGGCAGGATTAAACAATGCATTGGCCAATGGGATGCTTGGGTGAGCATTGGTGAACCATTTTTTGGGTGAGCAAAAGTATTTTCACAATTAAGTATGATACATTCAATTCCTTGGTCTCAATTTGTAGTAATCCATTCATGGTACCTTTGGTGTCAATCAATATTAACTTTTCTAGTGTGCTATTTGATAGTAAATTTTAGGTTTCGTTTGTTAGTTACAATTTTATAATTGGTGGTAAACAGTCCCAGATTTCTTGAATTTTTGTATAAATTTTTATAGTATGAGCTTAATTATATCATTTAAACGAATATATATACCCCCCCCCCCCCCCCCCCCCCCCCCAAACCAACCAAAAAAAGAAAAAAAGAAAAAAAAACACTCATCGGGCCGTAAACTTGTGCACCCCCAAATGCAACTTCTTGATTTCACTCTTACTAACGAGTAATACTTCACCCACAACTTTTTCCACAACTTTTTGTTCACAACCCACAAAAACTGTGTCTATCTCACTCTTGTGTCACTGTGGGGTCCATTGACATCACAGGATGACACAGGAGAGAGATAGACACAGTTTTATAGGTTGTGAACAAAAAATTATGTGAAAGTTACAAGTGAAGTTTTATCCCTTTACTAAATCCTACGACTTCAAGTTTCTACGTCCGTCCTAGTATATGGCAAAATTATCCCGTGTGACGGGTTTTGGTGTGAAAAATCATCATGAACTGTTAATCTTGTGGGCCCCACGTTGATCTAACAGTCTACGATGATACACCAAAACTTGTCACACGGGATAATTTCTCTAGTTTATGAGTGATCTCCTTGTAGGCTTGTATAATACTAGTTTGTAGACAAGTGCGTTGCACCTGATATGTGTACAGTAACTTATGCATACCAATTAACCACTATCATTCCTAAAATAGGAATTTTAATTTATTTTTATTTTTATTTTTATTTTTATTTTTAAATTTTTATTTTTAATTTTTTTTGCAGAGGTAGATATCATTGAAAGATTTGAATGAATGTGAGAATCTTAATGAAAAGAAAATTTTTAAATCTCTCAAATCAACATGTAAATGAACTTTATGAATAAATAAAGGTTGGAAAATAATATGGATTTGTAAAAGATACCTCTTGGTTAAGATTAAACTATAGATTTAAAAGAAAATTTTTAAATCTCTCAAATCAACATGTAAATGAACTTTATGAATAAATAAAGGTTGGAAAATAATGTGGATTTGTAAAGATACCTCTTGGTTAAGATTAAACTATAGCTTTCTTAACCAACTTTAGTTTCGGGAGATGCCCGTATTACGTGCATTCTTATTTTCTTCAACTCTCATTGGGTCTCAGATTTTTTAGGCTTATGGTTACTTAAATTTTCTTTTTGAATATGTATTCTTCATTTGATGTCTTCTATGGCTATTTTTTAATTGAAAATTATACATCTTGTAACTCTCATAAGGTCCTACTTTCTTTAGTTATGTGCTTACTTTTTGTCACACCCCAACCCACCCCCCGGCGGATTAGGACACGTGTAACAAGACTATACATACCCAAAATACACTAAAAAGCAAGAAACCATGACAGTTATTAAAGAAAAACATGAATTGGAGCAACATAAAAGAGTTTGCTGAGACAAAACAGCCCCAAGGGCAAAATGATCATTAATAAAGTATATCAAAATTTTATACCAAAAGATAGGGATGACGTTAGCTAAGTTGTATATTCGCGAAATTTTGAGACTACATGGTATCCCAGTTTCTATCGTTTCGGATAGGGATAGTAGTTTTACATTGAAGTTTTGGAGAGCCTTGCAAGAAGCAATGGGTACCAAATTGCACTTTAGTACAGCTTTTCATCCTCAGACCGATGGTCAATCAGAAAGAGTAATCCAGATTTTGGAAGACATGCTTAGGCTATGTGTACTTGATTTTCAGGGTGACTGGGAAGACCATTTGCCGTTGATTGAGTTTGCATATAACAACAGTTTTCAGTCGAGTATTGGGATGGCTCCTTATGAACCTTTATATGGTCGTGTATGTCGTTCACCAATTAGTTGGACAGAGGTGGGAGAAAGAAAGATTGAAGGGCCGAAAATTGTACAAGAGACGACGGATAAGATAAAAGTAATTCGACAACGATTACTGACAGCTCAGAGTAGGTATAAGAGTTATGCCGATAAGCGTAGACGACCGTTGGAATTCGATGTAGGAGACTTAGTGTATTTGAAGGTGTCACCTTCAAAGGGAATAACCAGATTTGGTAGATACGGGAAACTCAATCCGAGATATGTAGGACCTTTTGAAATCATTGGAAAGGTTGGACCCGTAGCTTATCGTTTGAACTTGCCGAGCGAGTATGCTCAAGTTCATAACGTGTTTCATATATCGTTGTTACGCAAACAATTAGTGGAAGATAGAGATCAAGTGATGACTCCTACGCCGAATGAGATTCAGAGTGATTTAACGTATGCCGCATATCCGATAGAGATCTTAGATCGGAAGGATCAAGTCTTACGAAATAAAGTAATATCGAAAGTGAAAGTGTTATGGCGTAGTCAAACTACGGAAGAGATGACGTGGGAGATAGAAGATGAGATGCGTACTCAGTATCCGCACCTTTTCGAGACATGAGGTATAAGTTTGGGGACAAACTTCTTTTAAGGGGGAGAGTATTATAACATCCACATTTGTGTTATTGCATTGTATCATATTGTCATGCATGATAATGTGATGTGGCGTGTCCTATGACACATGGTTGAGTGAATTTTGACTCACGAGTTGATTTGGGTGTCTGTATTAGAGAACCCTCTGAAACTGTGGTGATTGAGGATTTGTTGTTGTGACGTCTCTCCGAGTGTGAGACGGTCACTGTGGAACATTTTAAATGTTTATCTGAAAATAAATGTTTACCTGTGTATTTCAATATCTGTATTATTTTCTGGCTTAGAATATATTTCTGATGTTAGATTTAGTATCCTGGTGAGGAAGAATGAACACGCTATTAATTTGGTAGGCTAATTAGCAACTTCGGAAACGTTATGTAGAAATTCACGTTTTAGCAACCAAACAAAACTTAGTCGAAAACTTTTATACTTTTGAAGTTTCACTCGTAAAGCTATGAATAAGCTGTATAGAAAGTTTCAGAGACTGATTAGGAGTTTGGAAAACTCGTGGGGAAGTAAACGTAATTCCCCGAGAATGTTGCCTATATATAGATAGAGATGAACTTAGATATTTTTCATAAGTTAACCTAAAGTTCAAGAGGAGGCCAAAAAGGGGGGCTAGAGGGAGATTTGATTGCTTAGAGCTTTGCGACGCCAAACGACGACCTTCCGTCAGTCTGGTTTCTCCCAGTTTTCATATTTGAGCTCCTCGAGGTAATAGCTTCGTTTTGATACCTATTAGGGCCTGTTTGGCTAAGTTTTCCGAAAAGTTATTTTCTAGAATTTTTCATAAAAGTTGATAAATGGAATTCTGATCCATAGGAATTGTACTAGACGGACTTCTGCACGTTCTTTGTGCACGGGTTTTCTTCAGATTGAATTATAGGAGCGTTATTTGGAGGTGAGTGATTCAACTATGTCTTGGAATGATTTCTTGGCATGTATTCATGTTATGTTTGAATAGCATGTATTAATTCCTAGAGATATATTGTGTAGTTCATATTGGGCATTTATATTGATAAGTAGGCTCAATAGCACGGTGATATGTTTTAATTACCGCAAGCATGGTGATATGTATTTGAGCATGTTAAGTTGCTTATTTGGGTCAGAAGGAGCACGTGGTCACCGTGCCATTTTGTGGAGCCGTTATAGGCATTAAGGTCGCACGATTGAAGAAAAGAATCGTGAGTCTTACCCTTTCGCGTGGACTTATTGCCTATTGGCGAGGAGTCGCGGATTGGGAATATGGACGGGCACGTGAGTCTCCGGCGACTAGTATGAAATGGAGAGATGTGAATGCGGACATGTTTATCATTCATGTACATATGTTGATTTATTCACTAAGCTTTAGCTTAAACAAATCAAAATATGTGTGGTTATTCAAATAACCATTTCAGGTGTAAATGCTGGCGAGGAATCAGAGAAGTGAGTACGTGGGTTGGGAGTTCGCTTGGAAGACAAATTGAATGTTAATCTTGTAGTTTTGGGATCCTAGAAATGTTGTAATAAGAATTTCTATTGTCTTAACTTACGTTTGACTTTGTATGATAGGATGAATCTTGAACGTTGTATTAGACTATAACATGTTGTAATTATGTTTGGTAATGCTTTAATACAGCTAGAATTACTTTAGACTGAGTTTGGTTGGAGTTTGGTTTGAGTGGTTGATCATTGGATGGAAGTTAAAAAGCTTTAAAACTTGTTTTCTGCAGTTTGGGCTGCTGCCAGGGGAGCAGTCGACTGAACCCCTGAGCCTGTTAGATATTGCTTCTTATTTCAGCAAAAGCAGTCGACAGTACCCCTCAGCAGTCGACTGGACCCCTCAGCAGTCGACTGGACCTCCAGTTTCAGTCGACTGGAATTTGCTGTTAAATCCCTGCCCTCCTCCGTCGACTGAGCAGTCGACTTAGCAGTCGACTGAGCAGTCGACTGAACCTCTGGTTTTAAAATGTGTTTTGTTTTCCGTTGCGTGTGTTCTTCAAACCTAATTTTGGAAATGTTAATGAATTGGTTTAGCCTCGGTGGCGTGCCACGGACTCCGGTTCCGCTATTGTGGGACCGGGCTGTGACATTTAGTGGTATCAAAGCATAAGTTTAGAGCCTTGGGAACGAGTGACGCTATATATGCTGTCGAGTGGAGTGTGTAATTGTGAAGATAATGGTTATCATTGTATAAATGCTTCATGCATTAGCATTTGTTGATTGTGATGAACTGTACACATATATCTATATTGTGGCATAGCATGCATGGTCATTATGCATTGAACTCGACAGGGGAATATTTGAAACGTTATGGCTGATCCACCAAGAGAATTGTCACCGCATTCGCGGATGGACCAAATAGTGAATATGGTGGGGAATTTCATACAAGCGGTAAGTGAAAGAGAACAAATGAACGTTCAGCCTCCATAAGTGGAAATTCGTTATGTCAATGCACCATCGGCACCGCGACCTCAACACACAATCGTGGAACAGTTTCATAAGCGAAAACCCACATTGTATCATGGGCAAGTTGACATAGATTTGGCCGATCATTGGATGATGAACATGGAAAGACATTTCCGTTAGGTAATATGTACCGATGAGGAGAAAATTTTATGCGCATCCGATACGTTGATGGGCGAAGCATTGGATTGGTGGAACAACGTGCTTGAACAAGGGAAGCCAACTACGTGGGAAGCATTTAAAGAAGAATTCAACAAACGCTTCTTTCCACAATCTGCTTATACTCAGAAACGCCAAGAGTTTGCGAGTTTGGTGCAGGGAGATATGACTGTGGGTGAGTATGTTTCTCGTTTCAATGCCTTGTTACGATTTGGGAAAACTACCATTCCAACTGATAGGGATAAAGCTCGTAAGTTTGAGGAAGGACTTAGAGAGAATATCCGTGGCCGTGTAGATATGTTGCAACACCCGACCGTTTCTCTTGTTGAGGAAGCTGCCCGTATTGCTGAGAAAAGTGTCGACAGATATCGACAGGGACAACAAGGGAAGAGAGCAAATGACAGTCGGAGCAAGGGTCAAGGGAATGCGAAGAAACCATTTACGCAAGGTTCAGGATCGAATATGGGTAGTCAAGGAGGAAGTGTGTTTGTTGGAGATTCGAGACCGTTGTGCCCAACATGTAACGTGCGACACAGAGGAACCTGCCATCAATTGATCACTTGCTTTTATTGTAAACAATTGGGGCATGTGTCTAGGAATTGTCCTTTGAAAACGAATTTGACTACACCAAACACAACCTCGAACGCCAAGGGCTATAACCCAGAAATGAGAGGGAAATGTTTTGAGTGTGGACAACCGGGACACATAGCAAAGAACTGTCCGAGTAAGAGACAACCGGGAATGAGTATCGGGGCATCGAGTGTACCAAGCGGGTCAAGGGTAGAACCTCGAGTGGACAAAGGGAAAGGAGTCACACAACAACAAGGACGATACTTCCAGCTCAGGTCGGGGAATACGGATGATACCGTCGTATCAGGTATTCTTCCTATTTGTTCGTATCCTGCACGTATACTTATGGATTCTGGTTCAACGCATTCATTTGTATCACGTGATTTTGTTAAGCATTTAACTGTTAAGTCAGAACCGCTAGGATATGACTTGTGTGTATCATTGCCTAGTAGTGAACCACTAGTTACTTCTTCGATATTCAAGTCATGTGAAATCAAGATAGGTGATAAAGTCTTGAGCGTTGATTTGATTCCGTTGACGGTAAATTACTTTGATGTTATCTTGGGTATGGATTGGTTGTCGGTTAATCAAGCCCGGATCGATTGTGAACAGAAACGGGTTAGTTTCTATCCGTCAGGACGAGAAGAGTTTACTTTTCAGGGTAAGGGAGTGATCGTACCGCCGTACTTGATATCGGCGATACAAGCAAGTAAGATGTTGAAGAAGGGTTGTTCGGGTTTCTTATGTTCAATTGTCGACACGCGAGTTCTTGGACCACTAATAGAAGACATTTCAGTAGTTCGAGAATTTCCAGATGTTTTTCCCGATGAGTTACCCGACGTATTAATTGAAAGAGAGCTTGAGTTCACAATAGAAGTAGTACCAGGGTCACAACCGGTATCCAAAGCACCGTACCGAATGGCACCGATAGAGTTGAAAGAATTGAAAGTTCAGTTAGAAGAACTGTTGGAGAAGGGTTTTATCCGACCGAGTGTTTCGCCGTGGGGAGCTCCAGTCTTGTTTGTGAAGAAGAAAGATGGAACAATGCGCATGTGCATCGACTACCGAGAGTTGAATAAGTTGACCGTCAAGAACAAGTATCCGTTGCCGCGAATAGATGACTTGTTTGATCAGTTACAAGGGGCTCAGGTATTTTCGAAGATTGACTTGAGATCCGGTTACCATCAGTTGAAAGTCAAGGAGGAAGATGTTGAGAAGACAGCTTTCAGGACTCGATATGGTCACTTTGAATTTTTGGTCATGCCGTTTGGAGTGACTAATGCACCAGCTGCTTTCATGGACTTGATGAACCGTGTTTTCAAAGATTATTTAGATGAGTTCGTTATCGTGTTCATAGATGACATCCTAATCTACTCCAAAAGCGTTGAAGATCACGAGCATCATTTGCGATTAGCTTTACAACGATTGCGTGAAAAGAGATTATTCGGCAAATTGAAGAAGTGTGAGTTTTGGTTGACCGAGATAGCTTTCCTTGGACATATAGTGTCGGCAAAGGGAATTTCTGTAGACCCTCAGAAGATAGAAGCAGTTACCAACTGGGTGAGGCCAACGAATGTGACAGACATCAGAAGTTTCCTAGGATTAGCTGGGTATTATCGGAGATTTGTGAAAGACTTTTCGCGTATAGCAATGCCGATGACGCAGTTAATGAGGAAAGATATTGCTTTTGTTTGGAGTCCAGAATGTGAAGAAAGTTTTCAAGAGTTGAAAGGTCGACTAGTGAAAGCACCAATTTTAGCCGTTCCATCAGGGACTGAAGGGTTTATCATTTACAGTGATGCTTCATATAGAGGTTTAGGTTGCGTTCTTATGCAAGGTGATAAAGTCATTGCGTATGCATCGAGACAACTTAGACCGCACGAGAAGAATTATCCAACACATGATCTAGAATTGGCCGACGTGATTTTTGCATTGAAAATTTGGCGTCATTACCTATACGGGGAGAAATGTGAGATCTGTACGGATCACAAGAGTTTGAAGTACCTGTTTACACAAAGAGATTTGAACATGAGGCAAAGGAGATGGTTAGAGTTGATGAAGGACTATGACTTGTCAATTCAGTATCATCCGGGCAAGGCGAATGTTGTCGCCGATGCTCTTAGTCGCAAAGTACCAACCAATACCGCATCAGATTTGACTTCTCAGAAAGAACTGATACGAGATATGGAGAACTTAGAACTTGAAGTGATTCCAAGGATTGAAAGTGGTTTGATGTCGACGATGGTGGCACAACCACTCTTGATTCACGAGATCGCAGAGAAACAACTTCAAGATGTGGCTTTGAAGAAGATTTGTGATGAGATTCCAATGGGCAAACAACTGGGATTCACGTTTGAGAACAATGTGTTGAGATTGAGGGGTAGAATTTGTGTACCTAGTGAGAAAGAGTTGAAACAGAACATCCTAGAGGAAGCACACAATACGAAGTATACCGTTCATCCGGGAAGCACCAAGATGTATAGAGATTTGAGACATGTTTATTGGTGGCCGGGAATGAAGAGAGAAATAGCACGTTATGTTTCGCGTTGTACTAGTTGTCAACAAGTAAAGGCCGAACGCCAAGTACCCTCGGGATTATTACAACCGTTACCGATAGCTGGGTGGAAATGGGAGCACATAACAATGGATTTTGTTAGTGGATTTCTGAGGTCGAAGAGATCGCACACTATTATTTGGGTGATTGTTGATCGTTTGACGAAGTCGTCGCACTTCCTACCGCTTCGAACGACTAAGCCGATGACGTTAGCTAAGTTGTATATTCGCGAAATTTTGAGACTACATGGTATCCCAGTTTCTATCGTTTCGGATAGGGATAGTAGTTTTACATTGAAGTTTTGGAGAGCCTTGCAAGAAGCAATGGGTACCAAATTGCACTTTAGTACAGCTTTTCATCCTCAGACCGATGGTCAATCAGAAAGAGTAATCCAGATTTTGGAAGACATGCTTAGGCTATGTGTACTTGATTTTCAGGGTGACTGGGAAGACCATTTGCCGTTGATTGAGTTTGCATATAACAACAGTTTTCAGTCGAGTATTGGGATGGCTCCTTATGAACCTTTATATGGTCGTGTATGTCGTTCACCAATTAGTTGGACAGAGGTGGGAGAAAGAAAGATTGAAGGGCCGAAAATTGTACAAGAGACGACGGATAAGATAAAAGTAATTCGACAACGGTTACTGACAGCTCAGAGTAGGTATAAGAGTTATGTCGATAAGCGTAGACGACCGTTGGAATTCGATGTAGGAGACTTAGTGTATTTGAAGGTGTCACCTTCAAAGGGAATAACCAGATTTGGTAGATACGGGAAACTCAATCCGAGATATGTAGGACCTTTTGAAATCATTGGAAAGGTTGGACCCGTAGCTTATCGTTTGAACTTGCCGAGCGAGTATGCTCAAGTTCATAACGTGTTTCATATATCGTTGTTACGCAAACAATTAGTGGAAGATAGAGATCAAGTGATGACTCCTACGCCGAATGAGATTCAGAGTGATTTAACGTATGCCGCATATCCGATAGAGATCTTAGATCGGAAGGATCAAGTCTTACGAAATAAAGTAATATCGAAAGTGAAAGTGTTATGGCGTAGTCAAACTACGGAAGAGATGACGTGGGAGATAGAAGATGAGATGCGTACTCAGTATCCGCACCTTTTCGAGACATGAGGTATAAGTTTGGGGACAAACTTCTTTTAAGGGGGAGAGTATTATAACACCCACATTTGTGTTATTGCATTGTATCATATTGTCATGCATGATAATGTGATGTGGCGTGTCCTATGACACATGGTTGAGTGAATTTTGACTCACGAGTTGATTTGGGTGTCTGTATTAGAGAACCCTCTGAAATTGTGGTGATTGAGGATTTGTTGTTGTGACGTCTCTCCGAGTGTGAGACGGTCACTGTGGAACATTTTAAATGTTTATCTGAAAATAAATGTTTACCTGTGTATTTCAATATCTGTATTATTTTCTGGCTTAGAATATATTTCTGATGTTAGATTTAGTATCCTGGTGAGGAAGAATGAACACGCTATTAATTTGGTAGGCTAATTAGCAACTTCGGAAACGTTATGTAGAAATTCGCGTTTTAGCAACCAAACAAAACTTAGTCGAAAACTTTTATACTTTTGAAGTTTCACTCGTAAAGCTATGAATAAGCTGTATAGAAAGTTTCAGAGACTGATTAGGAGTTTGGAAAACTCGTGGGGAGGTAAACGTAATTCCCCGAGAATGTTGCCTATATATAGATAGAGATGAACTTAGATATTTTTCATAAGTTAACCTAAAGTTCAAGAGGAGGCCAAAAAGGGGGGCTAGAGGGAGATTTGATTGCTTAGAGCTTTGCGACGCCAAACGACGACCTTCCGTCAGTCTGGTTTCTCCCAGTTTTCATATTTGAGCTCCTCGAGGTAATAGCTTCGTTTTGATACCTATTAGGGCCTGTTTGGCTAAGTTTTCCGAAAAGTTATTTTCTAGAATTTTTCATAAAAGTTGATAAATGGAATTCTGATCCATAGGAATTGTACTAGACGGACTTCTGCACGTTCTTTGTGCACGGGTTTTCTTCAGATTGAATTATAGGAGCGTTATTTGGAGGTGAGTGATTCAACTATGTCTTGGAATGATTTCTTGGCATGTATTCATGTTATGTTTGAATAGCATGTATTAATTCCTAGAGATATATTGTGTAGTTCATATTGGGCATTTATATTGATAAGTAGGCTCAATAGCACGGTGATATGTTTTAATTACCGCAAGCATGGTGATATGTATTTGAGCATGTTAAGTTGCTTATTTGGGTCAGAAGGAGCACGTGGTCACCGTGCCATTTTGTGGAGCCGTTATAGGCATTAAGGTCGCACGATTGAAGAAAAGAATCGTGAGTCTTACCCTTTCGCGTGGACTTATTGCCTATTGGCGAGGAGTCGCGGATTGGGAATATGGACGGGCACGTGAGTCTCCGGCGACTAGTATGAAATGGAGAGATGTGAATGCGGACATGTTTATCATTCATGTACATATGTTGATTTATTCACTAAGCTTTAGCTTAAACAAATCAAAATATGTGTGGTTATTCAAATAACCATTTCAGGTGTAAATGCTGGCGAGGAATCAGAGAAGTGAGTACGTGGGTTGGGAGTTCGCTTGGAAGACAAATTGAATGTTAATCTTGTAGTTTTGGGATCCTAGAAATGTTGTAATAAGAATTTCTATTGTCTTAACTTACGTTTGACTTTGTATGATAGGATGAATCTTGAACGTTGTATTAGACTATAACATGTTGTAATTATGTTTGGTAATGCTTTAATACAGCTAGAATTACTTTAGACTGAGTTTGGTTGGAGTTTGGTTTGAGTGGTTGATCATTGGATGGAAGTTAAAAAGCTTTAAAACTTGTTTTCTGCAGTTTGGGCTGCTGCCAGGGGAGCAGTCGACTGAACCCCTGAGCCTGTTAGATATTGCTTCTTATTTTAGCAAAAGCAGTCGACAGTACCCCTCAGCAGTCGACTGGACCCCTCAGCAGTCGACTGGACCTCCAGTTTCAGTCGACTGGAATTTGCTGTTAAATCCCTGCCCTCCTCCGTCGACTGAGCAGTCGACTGAACCTCTGGTTTTAAAATGTGTTTTGTTTTCCGCTGCGTGTGTTCTTCAAACCTAATTTTGGGAACGTTAATGAATTGGTTTAGCCTCGGTGGCGTGCCACGGACTCCGGTTCCGCTATTGTGGGACCGGGCTGTGACAATTCTAAACACACTCTCAAACATTTTTAACCTTCACCAAGCATGTAGCACTCAAAAACAACTACAAATGAATCAAAACAACTCATGGGCACCTCCTTTTAAATCAAACCAAGTTTTTGAAACACAATTCTCATCAAAACCAACATCTCATGGAATCTTGTAGAAATAACTCAAAGTCATAACTAACATCATATACACAAATGAAACTTGTCTAAACACTTGCGACCCCATCCGGGCTTGCTGAGATGGTTCAACTAAACAACTTCCACCCAACCAACCAAACCATGGAAGTTCATACAACTTTTCTAAATTCAACCTTAAACCTCCAAAATACAAGTTAAGAGTTCTAAGCTCTTTAGAAACAACCAAAATACTAACTTTATCATAAAAGAAACTATAATTTACAACATTTTACAAGTTAAAAGTGAGTTCATAAGCTCAAGGTCCAAATCTCTCCCAATGCATATCATTTTCTCTCCGGGTATTGCTCCGAACCTGTGGTAGTTATTATTTACCATAACAGAAAAGGAAAACGGTTTTCTTAAGCATTACGCTTAGTGAATAACTAACGTGCTTTGGATGTCATGAACATGTATAATGCAACAATACAAGCACGTAAGCATACGTAATTGCAAAATTCATGGGTTAATAGTTCATTCAGACCGGAAGACCAACTCCTTGGCCGCGCGGTCACTTCTATTCCTTGGACTTCCGTATTTATCGGATTCTTCCTCTTCCCTTCCTTATTACTCCCAAAAATGAGCCATTACTCCCAATTATTCATTGACTATAACACCCGCATTTGTGTTATCGCTTTTCATTACATTGTCATGCATGATAATGTGATGTATTGTGCATTTTTGGCACATGTTTGACTAAGTTTTGACTCACGAGTCGATTTGGGTGTCTGTGTTAGAGAACCCTCTGAGACGATGTAAATGAGTGTTTTGTGGTTGTGACGTCTCTCCGAGTATGAGACGATCATTGTGGAATACTTTAAATATTTATCTGAAATTAAATGTTTACCTGTGTATTTCACTATCTGTATTATTTTCTGGCTTAGAATATATTTCTGTTGTTAGATTTAGTAACCTGGTGAGTACGACTTAACACGTTATTAATTCGGTAGGCTAATTAGCAACTTCAGAAAAGTCATGTAGAAATGTGCGTTTTAGCAACCAAACGGAACTTAGTTGGAAATTTTTATAAATTTGAGGTTTTGCTTGTAAAGCTATGAATTAGCTGTGTAAGAAGTTTCAGAGACTGATTAGGAGTTTTGAAAACTTGCGGGGAGATAAACACGATTTCCAAAATTATTGTCTATATATCGAAAGTGATGACTTTCAAATTTTTACAACTCTTAACCTAAAAAATCAAAGGGAGACCAAAAGGAGATTTTGATTGCTTTGAGCCTTGGGACGCCAAACGACAACCTTCTGTCCGTCTGTTTCCTTCTGAATTTCATATTTGAACTCTCGAGGTAAGGTCGTCGTTTTGATACCTATTAGGCCTTGTTTGGACAAGTTTTTCAAAAAGTCTTTTTCTAAAATTTTTCATAAAAGTTGATGATCAGACTTTTGATCCATAGGAACTGTACTAGAAGGTTTTCTGCATGATCTTTGTGCACGGATTTTTCTAGGATCGTAGTTTAAGAGCATTTTTCGGAGGTAAGTGATTCAACTTTGTATTATGGAACGATTGCTTGGCATGTATTTCATGTTATGTTTGAATAGCATGTGTTAATTCATAGATATATATTGTGTAGTTCATATTGGGCAATCATACTGTTAATTAGGCCCAATAGCACGGTGACATATTTTATTTTCCGCGAGTATGGTAATATGTATCCGAGCGTGTTGAGTTGCTTATTTGGGTCAGAAGGAGCACGTGGTCACTAAGCCATTTTGTGGAGCCGATATAGGCATTGAGGTCGCACAATTGAAGAGAAGAATCGCGGGTCTTACCCTTTTGCGTGGACTTATTAGTGAGGAGTCGCGGATTAGGAGTATGGAACGTGCACGTGAGTCTCCCGCGACTAGTATGAAATGTAGAGATGTGAATGTGAGCATGTTTATCATTCATGTGCATATGTTGTTTTTTTCACTAAGCGTTAGCTTAAAACAATTCGAATATGTGTGGTTATTCAAATAACCATTTCAGGTATTAATGCCGGCGAGGAATCGCAGAAGTGAGCACGTGGGCTTGGGAGTTCACTTAGAAGACGACCTATCGCGTTCATCTCGTTGTTTTGTAATAGAATGCTTGTTTAGTTTGTTTTATAAGAAAATTGTAATAGAAATGGATAATAGCCTTGTTTATGTTTCATTCTAGTTCCAAGTCTTGTAAGGAAGTACTTTCGAGTAACTAGAACTGCGTTTTGTATTATCTTGAAATACATAGAATAGGTGGTTAAGTTATTATGAATCTGAACCCTCGAGTTCGCGTTTTGAAATATTTTACTTGTCGACTTCATGTCTTGTTTTAATGTTGAGATCGTTTACGGTCATTGTGTCGCTTGACCTTAGGCAATATCCTAGTGCAAGAAGGATTGCTGTCAGAGGGTCATTCGACCAATCGAAGGGGACAGTTCGACTGGTCGAAGTGCCCTCTGCTATAAAGGATTATTGCCGAGGGATCATCCGACCGATCGAACGGGGCAACTCGACCGGTCGATATGACGCCTACATGAAAATAGTTTACACCCCTTCTTCAACTTCTTTAAATGTTTTGATTGGTTCTTAGGACACCTTTGGGACCCCTTTGAATATAAATTCATTCGCTTCAAAATATAATTACGTTTTCAAATTTCTACAGATTTTACCAACTTCGGGTGTATTGTTTTATAAGTGTGACTACTCGTTGCTATCTTTAAAGTTTTGTTTTCTGCTGCTATGACTTTTAAATGAGTAAGAAGAGCCTCGGTGGCGTGGCACGGGCTTCGGTTCTGCTATTATGGGACCGGGCTTTGACATTTAGTGGTATCAAAGCTTATAGGTTAGAGCCTTGGGGGTGAGTGACGTGTGTATGTTTATGAAGATAATATTGTTATCATTATAGAAATACTCATATGTTAGCATATGTTGATTGTGTTGGTGAACTGCGCACATTTATATACAATGGCATGGCATGCATAGTTACTATGCATTGAACTCAATAGGGTGAATATTTGAACCATCATGACTGAGTCGGTAAGAGATTTGTCACCGCATTCGCGAATGGATCAAATAGTGAATATGGTGGAAAATTTTATACAAGAGATAAGTGAAAGAGAGCAGATGAATGTTCTGACTCCACCAGTTGAAATCCGCTATATCAATGCACCACTGGTACTGAGAGCTCAACATACAATCGTGGAACAGTTTCATAAATCGAAATGCCCCATTCGACTAGTCCATTTCATGTGTTCTTATTTGAAGATTCAATACAGAGGGGCATTCGACCGGTCGAATGGGCCCGCTCGACTGGTTTCGACCGATCGAATGACCCTGTTACTACACCCTTTGTTTTACAAGTTGCCACTTCGAAGGATTTGTATAAATACCCCATTATAACTCGAATTGAGGGGCCTTGACCTAATATGACAGCAGCTTAGACTCTCCCTCTTAACCCTCTTGTTTTTATCTAGGATTTCTTGTTTATTGGTTCATAGATTAGTTTAGATTTAGGGCTTGTAAGTGAGATTGTGAGAGATTCTTCAACTTTCAAGCTTTTGTTACTTTATGGAGCATTTATTCAAGTCATTTATTGGATTCTCTCTCTCGTGAAGTAGTTATTTTCATTAATGGTGATGTATCTCTACTCATTTATTACTTACCTTGTTATAATAAAATCCATGTGTAGCTAGTTTTCTAGGTTAGGGGTCATGAACCCACCTATGGATCTTTGTGCTTCTTGAAAATCTAAAGGGGTTGGATCTTCTTAAGTGGTTGAAGAGTGTTGGGTTTGTAATATGTTTGTTTCTTTACCTCCATTGCCATGCAATGGGGGTTATTGAATCTATATTACCAATCCAATATTCGCCCTTAGTCCCCTCAAAGCTTTCATCTTTCATAGTGGGGTTGACAACCCACATGTTTGATTGTTAGCCTCCGAGGAGCTTTGTTCACTTGAGAAGCCCCCTCCAACTCCCTAAGACTTACCCTTATGTGATCCAAGGTTGGTAGCATGACCCCTAACCCTCTTTCGTTTAAGTAAATTAAACTCGTTAATCTAGCTCACTCGTTGTAGTTAATTTTTAGCTGTTGTTTAAATTAGTTAACGTAATTAGTTGTTGTTGTTACTTTAATTTTACGTCATGCTAGTTTTAGTCTAAGAAGTTACACACCCTCAGACCAACCATCTTTTCCTTCTTTTTAGTTACGATAGTAGTGTATTCGAGCCTTGAAAGTATAATCTTCCGGTCTAGTCCCCATGGAAATCAACTTCGTACCTACCCGAGTATTACTTGTTACGATTGATTTGCACTTGAATCATACATATCCCGAGAGCGAATACACGGGTTTCGGTTCCACTATTGTGGGACTGGGCTGTGACATTGACCACTTAACATATAAACACATAGTCACATAAACATGATAATTTCACACCAATTTAACATGAAGTTCTAATAATTGACATGAATTCAACCACAACTTCAAGAATCATTATTTCCTAACTGCCAATTGAAGCACAAGACATATACCACATCAAAGCTTAAGTTAGAAAACTCACCTCTTACAAGTTCTATCCAAAATCAGTCCAAGAATGCAAAATTCCACAAAATTCAAGCTCAATTTCTACTCCAAAGAGATTCCTACCTGAACTCGGTAGACGAGGTCTCACCGATTAGTATAAGTTACCAAAATTTGATAATTTAAACATAAATTAAAGGTATAGGAACGATCATCTCACCTCCACGAGTCCGAAAATGGCTTCGGTTCGTGAATTGGACGAACGGCGGCGACGGAACAGCAAGAATACGCCGTTGACGTCTTGTGTTCATCTTCTTTTCTGAGCTCTCTCTCTTTTTCTTTTAATTTTTGTATTTGAGAGTCCATACTCTCTTGACACACACATGCAATGCATGTTGTGTTGTCAAACATTTTTTTCCTTTTTTCGTTTATACCTCCGGAATTCCTAAGTTCTTATTATGAAATCCCTAAACATTCCGTTAACTACCCAATTATCTAATGAGTGTTTGTCTAATTACCGTATGAGTCCCAACGTGAGTCCCACATATTTTGTGAAATTGCTATCACACCTACTATTTATAAATATTTTCAGTTATGCCCTCATTTGGGTATTCAACCTATTACCAGATGATAACACACATATCACCATATAATATGAAAGCATTTTAAACAAATATTCATGTAATCATATAAATGCATTTAATCATATAAAATGAAAAAAAATTTGTTCGGCCCTTCATTGGGTCCCACCTCATTACCTGTTCCACCTCACTAGGGACTTTTCCAACTGTGCCTTTTACTGAACACTTTTCACGAGCGAGTCCTAGCCTCCCCTTAATCCATTTTATACACTAATTATATTAATTAATGCATATAAAAATAATAATTTACCTGTTCTCTGGGTGCTGGTGTTACACTTTTTCATTCTTAAATAATTGAGTTACAGTTTCATATTTCTCTAGCAATTAATCCATGTTTAGTCCAGTGTATTTAGAAAATAGCATAATATAATATATTGGTTCTAACCTCCATTAAATTTTTTTCTTAATTTCTAATGTTAAGGCTATACTTATTCTCAAATAAAATATTTAGTCTTTTATTACATGTTTTTCTTCTCCCATTCTATCACACTTTCTTAGAATTCCTGAGATTACTTTTTCAAATCTAGTCTTAGTTAAAGCAATGTGGTTAGTCCGAAATAATTAATTATTTAAAATATTTTTCAATAACTTTAGAATACTTTATTTAAGATTCTTTTATTTATTTTATTATCATTAAATTTGAGAATAACTTTGTTATGAAATCTTAGGTAGCAATACATCCAAGACATTTTACAATATAGGGTAAAGTGCATTTTTCACCCTTGAAGATTTGGGTGCTTTGACACCTTACAATATAAAGTTTTAAATGTACCATTTTGATCCTTAAAGTTTCACAACTACTACAAATAAGTTCAATTAGCCCTTTAGTGATGAATATTTTGTCATTAAAAGTAAAAGTTTTGTTATAGAAAGTCTTTGAGGTACCAAATTGCTATCCATCCCAAATTGCAGGGACCAAAAGGCCATATATGAAACTTTAGGGTCTAAAAATACCAAACTTTGCAATTATCTTAAGTCTTAACTATTTACATGCTATATGCTTATTTTAATATCCCTTCTTAATATTTACTGTACCTGAGTAATATGTAAAGGTTAGGAGAAAATAGTAAATACATTTAGAGGGTAGTATGGTCAATTTGAAAAAGTGTAAAACAAACTCCGTTTAGATTGAGAGAAGTGGTGTGAAGAGAAGAGAAGCGAAATTCATTATGAGAAAAGAAAAGAAGAGAGGAAAAGAGAAATGATGGTTATCTCCATCCCGTTTGGGTTGAGAGAAGAGAAGAGAACTTAAATTTCTCTTGTTTGTTTTTCATAAGAGAAGAGAAAAGAAAGCACATAGAATCAATTCACTCTTTCATCCACTTCTAAATAATGAATTCTCTTCTCTTCCCACTCCATTTAAATTATAAAACGTGAGAGATGGAGAGCAAGTTGTCCCCTTTCTCTTCTCTTCTCTCCATTTCTCCGAATCCAATCGAAGGGTGGTGCGAGATTAGGAGAAAATAATAAATACATTTAGAGGGTATGTAGTACGGTCAAAAATTGAAAAAGTGTAAAGCACTTAAGGGGTTGGTGCTTTTATAAGGATGGGTTTTTTGCTATTTACACCATTTTTTTTTATTTTAATAGTTTGTAAACGCTAAAATAATTTATTCTCCTAGAAAATTACACTCTTTTGAATATACCTAAAATACCCTTTAAAAGTCAATCAATGTTTTGCTCTAAAAACATTAGTGGTTTAGGGCATATCAATCTCATTTAGGGCATAACTTAAGCCATGAAAATTAAGAAAAATCAACAAATTAACCCAAAAAATGATTCATAAAAATAAAATAAATAATCTAAAATTAATGCTACAATAGAGACGAGTAAATCATACAAATAACTTCGTAGTACCATTCCCTAATTGGCTTTTAAAGGATATTTTGGGTATATTCAAAATAATATAATTTTTAGCAAAGTAATTTATTTTAATATTTACAAATCAATAAAACGAAGAAAAAGTTGTATAAATAGAAAAAAGTGGTGAGTAACTGAGAATAGCCCCACCATTTTATAAAGAGAATTGATTTTGGCACTCCAAAAGTTATTATTAACACTCCATAGAACCATATTATGTGCATGTAATGCCGTATAGTTAATACACTAAATGAAGTGTTAATGGTAACTTTTAAAGTGCCAAAATCAATTCCCTTTATGTGTGCGTGCAGGTGTTGGAATCCAGCTTGGAATTATTTGTCAACAAAGCTGGCATGGAAAGAGAAGATTTAGAAACTTTCATGCCGTGGAAAAAAAGAAAAGGGAGGACTGCTCAAACTCAAATCACATTCTCATTACAGCTCGGATTTGAACCTACCCATTTGTTTATTAACTCATTTTTAACTCAATAAAAGAACTTATATGAATCCAAGTTGTTTATTTATTTATTTACTTTGTTTATTTATTTATTTATTTTTTAATGTATGAATCCAAGTTTTAGTTGTGTTGGTCAACACCCACACCGGCCAATCTCATCAAGTTGACGTAAAATTACATGCGGGGTACGGCCTTGGAATCTTAAGTTCAGCATTGGACTATTTGAAGTTTAGGGCAAATTACACTGACCGACGTACTCTGTGTAAATAGTAAATACTAGGAAGCACCGACACTTCTAAGAAGATAATGTGTCACGTGTTGTGTCGTGTTCGACGCACGGACACAATACTTTATGAACACTTTTTCTTGTAGTGTCGACATGCAATTTTTTAAAATTTTGTCGTGTCAACATGTCGGTGTCTTATCGTATCTGTGTCGTGGTGTCGGTGTCAGTGCTTCATAGTGTAAATATCAAGGGTAATACTTGGGGCACATCTAAATACACAATTTTTAGGACACAATTTAAGATTGGAATACATCTAAAGACACAACCTAAAAGATGTGTCTATATCTCTCCTGTGATGTTATTGAACCCCACAGTGACACAAGAAAGAAATAGACATAAAAGATGTGTCTATATCTCTCCTATGTAGGGGTGGCAATCGGGTCGTGTCGGGTCATAATCGTGTCGGGTCATTATCGTGTCGGGTCATTGTCGTGTCGGGTTATAATCGTGTCATTCTTAACGTGTCATAATCGTGTCGGGTTATATTCGTGCCGGGTCATATACGGGTCACCCGTTTAACCCGTCTAACCCGTGTAGGGTATCATCGGTTCGGTTCAGTTCGGTTCGGATCGAATCGAATCGAATTTTAATTTTTTTATTTTCAATTTTTTTTTTCATGTTTTGAAAACCAACCGAAGTGGTCGGTTCGATCTAGTTTTGCCAATTTTGGAGATCAGATCAATTTTTTAATTGTAAGTAATTTAAGAAACCCAATCGGTTAGCTCGGTTCGACTATTCGAAATAAGCTTACAGCCCTACTAAGAACACAAACAAGTCTTCCATCATATGTATCAATTATTAACACGTACATCTTAAATACCAAAATACTACAAATATAGCAATATCTAACTATTATAAACTTAACACCCAAACACATCCACACAAACTGAATAAGAAGAAATATTGTTTTTACTAACAGTATAAAAAAATTTCTTCACTTGCCATCCATCAAGAATCAAGATTAACAGTTGTATTTATCTAATTGACTAATTTGTCTCCCTCCCAATCCAGCAATCCTAGCGGGCTTCCTCCCTTTTTTTTTCTTTTTTCTTTATTTTTTATTTTTTAATTATTTTTTATTTTTATTTTTTATGCAATGCTTAATGCATGAATGCTTCCAGGCTCCAGCTTCCTTCGTCCCTTATTAGTTATTAATTATTATTTTTTTTATTACATTAGTTATTAATTATTATATATAAATTTACTTGTTTGGTAAGTTGGTAACTACTCTTTTTTTTTTTTGGAAAAAAAATTTTTTAGTTTATATATATCTATATATATTTTAAATATTTTTTTTTCTCTAAAAAAAAAATAATAATTTAAAAAAAAAATATTTTTTTTAAAATTCTTTTATTTTACTTTTATTTTAGACTTCCAGATTATTAAAAATTATTTTTAAAACTTAAAAAAAAATGCCCCAACTGCGCTTAAATACTTAATCGGGTCAAACGGGTTAGACGAGTTGACCCGCTTCAACCCGTTTATTAATCGTGTCAAACGGGTCGACTCGTTTATGACCCGTGCCCTTATACGGGTCACCCAAACCCGATTATTTTCGTGTCGGGTCGTGTCGGGTTGCCGTGTTGTGTCGAAAATTGTCACCCCTACTCCTATGATGTCACTGGACCCTACACTGACACAGGAAAAAGATAGATTGTCTTTTATATCTCTCCTGTGATGTCATTTGACCCCACAGTGACATCACAGGAGAGATATAGAAGACAATCTATCTTTTTCCTGTGTCAGTGTAGGGTCCAGTGACATCACAGGAGAGATATAGACACATCTTTTATTTTGTGTCTTTGAATGTATCCCAATCTTTACTTAAATATCTATTTACCCCTTTAATAAAATATGCATAATTGATCAAAATATCTAGAATGGTGAAATGACAAAACTAACCCTCTTGAAATTGGTGCCCACATACCAATTCTACTTTCTCAATTCCACTTCCTATACTGATATTGAACTTCTGATATGGAACTTCACGAAAGAGACCCGCACCACTTTTGTTCCCTTTCACTTCATATCCATGGTTGCACGCAGCACACCAAAATTGAGAGAGTAAATTCATCATCTTTTGCCACATTCTTCATCAAAGTTACAGACAGTTGTCTTCTCTAAGGTGTATTTATCTAGAATTCTTGGCCTAACACACTTTTACTTTATTATTATTTTATTTTTATTTTACGGATTTAGATTTATAATATTTTTTTCCCCAAATTGCAAATTTATAATATTTAGCGCCCAACTTTATAATATTCTAAAGATTTAGATTTATAATATTTAGCCCCAAACATGATTTACAAATTTAGATTTAAAATCTTTAGCCCTATCTTTACAAATATTTTCAGATTGAGATAGAAGAGTCCATTTCCATTTTATTTTAACCTTCACAGAAAAAAAAAATCAATGTAAATAATGAATATTCAATGGGCAACTTATTTATCTTAAAGTTTACAAAAAATATCAACTCAAAATTGGAAAAAAGACTAGGTCTCGTTTATCAACTTGAGATAAGATGAGATAAAAACGGATTGGTGTTATTATAACACCCATATTTGTGTTATTGCATTTGCATTACATTGTCATGCATGATAATGTGATGTGACGTGTCTTATGACACTTGGTTGAGTGAGTTTTGACTCACGAGTTGATTTGGGTGTCTGTATTAGAGAACCTTTTGAAACTGTTGTGATTGAGGATTTATTGTTTGTGAAGTCTCTCCGAGTATGAGACGGTCACTGTGGAACATTTTAAATGTTTATATGAAAATAAATGTTTACCTGTGTATTTCAATATCTGTATTATTTTCTGTTTTAGAATTTATTTCTGTTGTTAGATTTAGTATCCTGGTGAGGACGAATGAACACGCTATTAATCTGGTAGGCTAATTAGCAACTTCGGAAACGTCATGTAGAAATTCGCGTTTTAGCGACCAAACGAAACTTAGTCGAAAACTTTTATAATTTTGAGGTTTCACTCGTAAAGCTGTGAATTAGCTGTATAGAAAGTTTCAGAGACTGATTAGGAGTTTGGAAAACTCGTGGGGAGGTAAACGTAATTCCCCGAGAGTGTTACCTATATATAGATAGAGATGAGTTGAGATATTTCACAAAGCTTAACCTAAAGCTCAAGAAGGAGACCAAAAGGGGGCTAGAGGGGATTTTTTGGAGTTTAGAGCTTTGCGACGCCAAACGACGACCTTTCGTCAGTCTGTTGTCTCCCAGATTTCGTATTCGAGCTCCTCGAGGTAAGAGCTTCGTTTTGATACCTATTAGGGCCTGTTTGGCTAAGTTTTCCGAAAAGTTATTTTCTAGAATTTTTCATAAAAGTTGATAAATGGAATTCTGATCCATAGGAATTGTACTAGACGGACTTTTGCACGTTCTTTGTGCACGGATTTTCTTCAGATTGAATTATAGGAGCGTTATTTGGAGGTAAGTGATTCAACTATGTTTTTGGAATGGTTTCTTGATATGTATTCATGTTTTGTGTGAATAGCATGTATTAATTTTTAGAGATATCTTGTGTAGTTCATATTGGGCAATTATATTGATAAGTAGGCTCAATAGCACGGTGATATGTTTTGATTACCGCGAGTATGGTGATATGTATTTGAGCATGTTAAGTTGCTCATGTGGGTCAGAAGGAGCACGTGGTCACCGTGCCATTTTGCGGAGCCGATATAGGCATTAAGGTCGCACGATTGAAGAGAAGAATCGTGGGTCTTACCCTTTCGCGTGAACTTATTGGCGAGGAGTCGCGGATTGGGAATATGGACGGGCACGTGAGTCTCCGACGACTAGTATGAAATGTAGAGATGTGAATGCGGACATGTTTATCATTCATGTACATATGTTGTTTTATTCACTAAGCATTAGCTTAAACAAATCGAAATATGTGTGGTTATCCAAATAACCATTGCAGGTGTAAATGCTGGCGAGGATTTGGAGAAGTGAGTACGTGGGTGGGGAATTCGCTTGGAAGGCAACTTGAATGATAATCTTGTAGTTTTGGGATAATAGGAATGTTCTAATAAGAATTTGGTTGTTTTAAACCATGTTTAATTTGGTATGTTAGAATGGATTTTAAACCGTTGTAATAGTTAGTGACATGTTGTAATCCTGCTTAGAAATGTTTTAATACAGCTAGAATTACTTTAGACTGAGTTTGGTTTGAGTGGTTGATCTTTTGGTGAAAGTTAGAAAGCTTTTAAACTTGAAATTCTGCAGATTGGGCTGCTGCCAGGGGAGCAGTCGACTGAGCAGTCGACTGAACCCCTGAGTCTGTTAGCAACTGCTTCTTATTTTTAGCAAAAGCAGTCGACTGGACCCCGCAGCAGTCGACTGGACCCTGCATCAGTCGACTGGACCCCCAGTCTCAGTCGACTGGAATTGCTATTTAAATCCCTGCCTTCCTCCGTCGACTGAGCAGTCGACTGGGCAGTCGACTGAACCTCTGGTTTTAAATTGTGTTTTGTTTTTCCGCTGCGTGTGTTCTTCAAACCTAATTTTGGGAACGTTAATGAATTGGTTTAGTCTCGGTGGCATGCAACGGGCTCCGGTTCCGCTATTGTGGGACCGGGTTGTGACAGTTAGGGACCTAAACGAGGCTACGAGAGTATCAAAGTAGCTTTGTTATGGACCTAAAGTAACATAATTGCTCTCTACACTCACACATAACACACACTTAAAAGGCGATTCGTTAAATAATAGAAATTCTAACAGAGAAAAAGGGCATTTTTTTTTCTTTACTTATTTTTTCATTATTCACTTACATTTTTCTATTACATTTTTGAACGGAATATGAAGATTGGACTAAATTGACACACTAATAAAACTCTAAGCGACTAATATGCCAAAATTGAAAATATAAGAACCAAAGTGTAATAACCCACAAATTAACTGCAAGGGTGAAAGTGCAATTTTTGACCAATATTTAACATTTGGTGGACTGTTATATTCCATTCATTGAAAGTATATGAATCATAGTGTAACAACCCATAAATTACAAAGCTGAAAGCGCTGTTTTACCAATATTTTACATCTCGTGGACTATTACATTCCATTCATTTTCGGATTCAGCCTAATATGCACCTATATTGATTAACTTGAATAATATCTTCAATCCCATTCGCCAATGTAAATTTGTAACTATTACTTGCACAATGAAAAGAACAGTAAGTCATTTTTAAAGTTCTTGCTACACTTCGGTAGTCTCCATTTTTGTTTTTTTTTTTTTTATGGCCTAGTTAATTTTGATGAATTAATGTCAAAGTGTACCACCGTTATAGAAGAGAGTCGGTTTTTTTTTTTTTTTTTTTTTTTTTTTTTTTTTATTTGTGGCCTAGTTGATTTTGGTTGGTTGATGTCGAAGTGTATTACCATTACAGATCGAAGAGAGTCCACTGTCGCATGTGTTGAGAAATAATTTTTGAAATTTTTTTTGAATAATGTTAAGCACACCACACCAACCACATGTGTTGAGAAACAATTTTTGAAATTTTTTTTTTTTTAATAATGCTAAGCACACAACACCAACCACAACATGTTTTAAATTCATGTACCTTATGCTTTCCAAAAGAGTGTGGGCCCTATATAAAAAATTCACACAGCACAAGGTACATGCATTTAAAGCATATGTTGTGATTTGTGTTATGATTGGTATTGTGTACATAGCATTATTGAATTTTTTTTGAAAAGCATCTCATTACTCGTTCTCTATTATTAGAATCAAAATTCTTAAATGACAGTACGAGGGTCTACATTGAAGTATAATGACCAAAAAAAATCACACCCAAATTACAAATTGAATCTATAATGACTCAAATAAATGGACTGTTTGAGACGTATTTAAACTGAGTAAATTATATTTTACATCCTTGTAATTTGGGTGTGATTTATTTTGGTCATTACAGATTCAATTTGATTCATACAGTTTCATTTTAGGATCAATATAGTCCATTTATGAAAATTTTCACTGATTTTTGACTAAAATAGGTTATGTGATGCACATGTGAGGTATCATCAAAGACATAATAGTAAATTTACTTACAAAATTACACTTTACACAAATTTGTCAAAAATTATAAGAAAAATTGATAAATAGACTATATTGAATATAAATTAAAATTATAAGAATCAAAATGACAAAATTAAAACTATAGAGAATACAATAAAATCACAGCCAAACTGTAAAGGTGTAAACTGTAATTTACCCTATTTAAATAAGTCCACTCAAACGTCAGCTATTGTTATGCTAACTACTATGAGTGGGAGCAAAAAAAAAAATCTTTCTTTCTTTTTTTTTCTTTCTAAAAGTAGATCTATTGATTGATTTTCTTCACCCACTTCTATCGTGTCAATTTGTCAAAGAACTTTATATTATTTATGGCCAGCCAATTGTGAGAGAGAGACTTCCTTCGAATTTTTTATGAGACCAATAAAGTTAGCAATTAAATTTTCCAAATTCATCAAGTTTTGAATTTATTTTTCAAATTCATCAACTTTTTGAAGTCGGTAGTTGAACTTGTGACTTCAATCAAAATTCAACTAGCGACTTTAGGCTGAACTGAAAGTTAATAGTTGAACTTGTGACTTCAACCAAAAGTAGCATTCTAAACTTTAAGTAAGAGTCTAAAGTCTTTAGTTAAACTTGCGACTTCACCCGCAATTTGCGACTTCAGAAAATTAATGAGTTTAGAAAATACTTTCAAAACTTCATGGTTTGGAAAATTCCAACTAAAAAATTCGGCTTCCTTCATTGAAGTCAACTAGAAAAAGGATAAAAAACTTGTGGGACTGCTCATTCAAAGGCATAAACATCCCAGAGAGAGAGAGAGAGAGAGAGAGAGAGAGATGGTAAGGGAATGGAAAGAAATGACAAGCAGGGGTGGAGGCAGAGTTGAAAATGCAAGCAGTAGTGCAATTCTCATATTATGGGTGGTTCTGCTCACTTTCTCTCTCCTCTCAGCTGTGATCTTCTCTTGTGGTGATGGTGCATCCAAAGACAAACCCTCTTCAACCCAAACAGACACTTATGGAGCCGGTTGCGCTGCCGCCGCCTGTGGTGGGGCCTGTGGTGGTTGAACTCAGAGCTCTTCTCTCTCCTCGTCACAAGTATTTTCATAGGCATATTAAACAATTCAAATTTTCATTTTCTTTTCTATTCTAGCAAAACAATACTACTAGATATTAGAGAAATGTAAGTTGTGATTTATACAAGAAAGTAATAAAGAATCAAAGAAGAGAATCTTCAGTGATATGTATGATTATGTGTGATTACAATTTTTTTAATGGGTTGTTTTCAAATTCAATTGTATAATCTTCCATATATGGGTATATTGAAGCAAAAAAGAAACCAACCCCTTCTTTATCTGTTTTGTTGTAACCAAAAATAGCTAGTTAATACAAGGAAGCATGATGAACTCTTCTGAAAGGCTGATACATTTGCATCAGATGCGCACCTAACATCTCACTGGTGTGAATTCTTATCAGCTGCGGAGGATGTTTGTTTTATTTTTATTTTAATTATTATTAAAAAGGGGGTGTCTAACATAATTTTAAAAACTTTAGGACTATTTGATTATGGCTTCTACTTTTGCGATTCCATCGCAATAAACTGCTTTTGACCAAAACTGTCTAAGGTAGGTTTTGACTACTTGCAAATTTCCGCGGTTGTGTCACATTTTTCTTTACTATTGAAACACAAAAGTTGGTCTAGATAGTTTCATTTTAGCTTTTGAGACCCAAAAACACTTATGGGCCTCAAAAGCTATTGCCAAATGGATTGTTAGATCAATTTAAGAATGTTAGGAGTTGGGTTACACTTTAAAACTCTTGTTGTTTATATAGCCTTCATGCTTGTTTTTCGTGTTGTAGTTTCATAATAGCACCCGCATCCTATATGTTTGAAAAATTCACGAATCTCCTGCATCTGAATGCCTACCTATGCTTCCTAGCTAAATTATAACCTTTTGTGAATTTATGCATTTATAGAATAATGAAAATTTGCTAGGTTCAACAAAGTTTAAGGAATTACCTCAGAAGGCCAAATCTCGATGCTTTAAGCTTCCAGACAACAGAAATGAAGGCCGGAGGAAGCTGGGTTAATTGTATCTCAGTGAAGCTCAATTGACCTGTTCAACTCTAGCACTCAAGATGTTATTATTAAAGGAAAGAGGGAGAAATTATATAGTGTGGGCGTCACACATCATTTGACTATTTTATGGTTCCCACGTGAGTCCCACAGTGGAGTAATTATACTATGGCCCAAGACCATTGCCACATGATGATCCCGGTGCCACGTGATGATCCCAGCCAGTAGTGGCCTGCTATGTGGCCGAGTTGTCTCCCATAAGTGAGACAATCCGGTAGGCACCACGTGACCTATGGTTCAGGAGCATAGAATAATTTCCCCCCACAGCGATGGAGAAAATCACAATGGCGGCCTGGCACATGTTCTGACGATCACATGGGATAATTCCTCGGAAAGAGGACAACACATAGCCTATAATGGCACAACAGTAATGAGAGAATAACAACACAATGTTGCAGCTGAGAATACAGAGGTTAATAATCTCCAATAAATATTGCTTTTGAAAGGAAAAATACATCCTCTACAAGGATATTTGTATAGTTCTTTGTATTTTTGTTTTTGGTATTGATCTTTTAGTAATTGTACAGAGTAAGAATTAAATCATTAGAAAATCCACTCCCTCGATGCCATCGGATCATGGTGTGCGCAAGTGTTGCAGATAATGGGAGCTTCACAACCCTTGACTTTTTCTAATTTCAGTTGATGATATATCCATACGAAACTTCTCTAATGGTATCGAGATAAACATGTCTCTTAATTCCTCTGGAATGTCAAAGTCTTCAAGAACCTACACATATATCATATGAAGAAAATGACAAATTTTCAAAACCATATTAAAGAAAAAGAAGAAAGAAAAGCACTGTGGCACGTTTGTGAAATGCGGACTAACCTTGAAAACCCCATCTACATTTCGACCACCCACAAGGAATACACATCCGGTTCTTTTGCAACCAGTAAGTATCTCTATCATCTTTCCATAATCTCCACTGTAGTACTTTGGCTGGTAAGAAACAAGTTTGAGTATTAAACTCGATTTACTAGAAATGAGATCCATGTGGCATGCCACATTTAAAATCAACATCCAAATATTTCCTTGGCATCATATGCTTGAATGTGTTAAAAAAACAAGGACGCATTACATCTTCTAAAAGGCTGAAGAACCTGCACCGTACAGGCATGGAGAAATTCTTCTCGAGTTCGAAGCATTAGAACTTCTAAAAGGCTGAAGAATCCGCACTGGATGCGCCCTCATCCATACTTGCGTGGAGAAATTCTTTTCGAGTGCGGAAGGGTGTTTGTTTTGACATATATATATATATATATATATATTTTAATAAAAGGAGAGAATTTAGTCTTTGGGGTCAATTTAAGAATGAGGAAATTGAATTACATATCAAAAGGCCAGTGTAGCTTATGTAGCCAATATTCTCATAATTCATATCTACATTACATTTAAAAAAAAATTTGAGAACTGTTAAGAAAATAATTAGAGAAAAAGTGAAGGCTTAACCATTAGGTTTAGCCAACAAACATATATATACTCTTTAGCAAAAAGAAAAGATTACAATAATAACCTTAGCACTAAACTTATATTTTAACACTCCCCCCTCAAGTTGGAGCGTAGATATCTATCATGCCCAGCTTGTTACAAAGATCATAGAATTGTCCCTTATTTGATGCTTTAGTAAAAACATCTCCTAACTGATCACTAGACCTAACAAATGAAGAAACAATTTGCTTTTGCATAACCATATCTCTGATGAAATGACAGTCAACTTCAATGCTTGGTTCTCTCATGAAAGACTGGATTACTTGCAATATACATAGCTGCTTGATTATCACAATGTACCTTCATAGGTTCACAACTCAAAAAACCCATCTCTTGTAGAATAGCTTTTACCCATAACAACTCACAAGCAGTATGAGCCATAGCTCTATACTCGGCCTCTGCACTTGATCGGGTAACTACATTTTGCTTCTTGCTCTTCCAACTAACAAGATTTCCACCAACAAACACACAAAAGCCTGATATTGACCGTCTATCAAGATTATCTCCAGCCCAACTGGCATGTGAATATCCAACTATATCCAGGTTATTTGAAGGTCTCAAGACTAAACCATTTCCAGGAGCACCTTTCAAATATCTCAATATACGACATACAGCCTCCCAATGGGCAATGTGACAGCTTGGGATTCTGCATAAAGTGACTAACAACCCCTACAGAGAATGTGATGTCAGGCCGAGTCACAGTTAGATAAATCAACTTACGCACAAGTCGTCTATACCGGCCAACATCATTAAAAACTTCTCCATCATCCTTACTAAACTTGATATTTGAATCCATTGGAGTGTCAACGGGTTTGGACCCCTTTAACCCTGTCTCATCTAGCAAATCCAGCACATACTTTCTTTGTGATAGTGTTATCCCCTCTTTGGACCTAGCTACCTCAATGCCCAAGAAATAACGGAGTAACCCTAAATCTTTCATATGAAAATGCTTACTCAAATGAGACTTCAATAATTCTATACCTTCACTGTCATTGCCAGTAATTACAATGTTATCAACATAGACTGCTAGAACAATCGTACCTTTCTCACGGTGTCTAACAAAAACTGAATGATCAGAAGTGCATCTTTTCAACCCATACGTGCTCGCAACTTGACTGAACTTGTCAAACCAGGCGGAGACTGTTTGAGACCGTAAATAGCTTTCTTCAACTTACATACCTTGTGGAACTCCCCCTGAGCAACATACCCAGGAGGTTGCTCCATGTATACCTCCTCATGAAGATCACCATAAAGAAAAGCATTTTTGATATTAAGTTGATAAAGAGGCCAGTCTTTAGTGATAGCGACAGACAATAAAAAACGAACAGAATTAAGACGCGCCATAGAGGAGAAAGTCTCAAAATAATCAACACCAAATGTTTGTGTACCCCTTTGCCACCAGACGAGCTTTCAATCGTTCAACAGTACCATCAGGATGATACTTAATCACGTAAACCCAACGACAACCCACAACATGTTTCCCAGAAGGAAGGACAGTTAACTCCCACGTACCATTCGTGGATAATGCCATCATTTCTTCATCCATAGCACTCTTCCAGCACGGAGAAGAGAATGCCTGAGTATGAGACTGAGGAACAGAAACAGAAGACAAAGCAGTAACAAACAAACGAAGGGACGAAGACAAATTAGAATAGGACACAACCTGATCAATGGGATGCTGAGTGCAAGAACGAGTACCTTTTCTAAGTGCAATGGGAAGATCAGGAGATGAATGAACCTCTGCTGAAGTTGATGATAGAGGAGGAGGAGCAGGCGGATCATCAGTACTTGATGGCTTCTCAAGACGGCGATACGCCTGCAAGGGGCGAGAACTAGGAGGAGGAATAGGTAAGGGAAGGGGGTGGGATGGAGCAATGAGATCAACTTCCAATGAAACACCGGAGGCCGAGAAAAATGATGTTCCTTCAAAGAACGTAACATCAACACTAACGATATACTTACGACTTTGAGGATTCCAACATTTATATCCTTTTTGTGTGCGGGAATATCCCATAAAAACGCATTTGGTAGCACGAGGATCCAATTTATCATGACCTGGAGTAAGCACATGAACAAACGCAACACAACCAAACACACGTGGTGGCAAGGAAAACAATGATTTATCAGGATACAAAACAGAATGAAGTATGCCACCACGTAGAATAGATGAGGACATGCGATTTATAAGATGACATGCAGTGAGAACCGTATCCCCCCAAAACTATTTAGGAACATGCATATGCACCATAATAGTGCGTGCAACCTCAAGAAGATGTCGATTTTTACGTTCAGCGACACCATTCTGTTGTGGTGTATAACCACAAGAGGATTGATGAATTATCCCCTCAGAATCACAATAAGAATGAAGAGCTCCTTTAACATATTCTAAAGCATTATCAGATTGTAAAACCCGAATTGTACAACCAAATTGAGTCATAATTTCCTTATGAAAAAATGGAAAAATAGAAGAAATATCGGAACGTTCTTTCATTAAAAAAATCCAGGACATCCTTGAACAATCATCCACAAAAGACACAAAATAAGAAAAATCTAACATACTCTTATGTCTAGACGGACCCAAACGTTGGAATGAACCAACTCAAAAGGAGTGGCCCGACGGTTATTTTGACGTAAAGGAAAAGACACTCGATGGTGCTTACCTAATTGGCAAGCCTCACACTCTAATTTATTCATAGACCTAAAAGAAGGAAAAACAAGCTTCAATGACTGTAATGACGGATGACCAAGCCGACAGTGCCACTGATGAGGTGAAATAGCTGCGTGTAAAGACGCAGAATTATTTGCAGATGGATGTTGTTCAAGGTAATAAAGGTCATCCCGCTCACAACCTCCACCAATCATCTTCTTCGAGTTGAGATCCTGAAAAACACAATGAGAGGCATAAAAGGTTACAGAGCTATTTAGAGAATTAGTGAGTTGACTAACTGATAAGAGGCTAAAGGGAAATTGAGGAACACAATTTACAGATGACAATGGAAGAGATGTAGTAGGACAAACAGTGCCAGTACCAAGAATAGGACAAGACCTACCATTGGCTAAAACAACCGAGGACTGTGTGGGTGAATTAGTCAATTGTGAAAATACATTGGACTTACCTGTCGTATGGGCCGAAGCTCCGGAGTCGATGACCCATAGGGAAGGAGCAGATGAAGAAAAACAAGCAATACTACCTGACTTAGCACAACCAGCGGAATCATATGAGAACTGTTGTCGTTGTTGTTGGACTAAGGCATTGTACTCCTCCCGAGAAAGAGTGATAAACTCACTAGAAGATGCAACAGCTGGTGGAGTTGGAGTACTAGAAGAAGCAACGGCTAGCAGAGTGGGAGCACTAACTTCCTTGTGACGGTCAGAAGAAACATCAGAAGTGAACAAAGCTAGATTATTTTCCCATGGCTTACCATAAAGGTCATAACATCGATCGACTGTGTGATTGTCACCCCCACAATGGGTGCAATGAAGAAAGCCAATCCTTCCCCGACCTCTACCAAAACCACAGCCACGATTTGAATTACCCCCTCGTCCTCGATTATTAAAAACACGACCACCACGATTATTAGGAGGAAAATTGCCTCGGCCATGAAAGCCCCCCTGATGTCCAGTAGATGTAACTAAAGCAGAAATATCTTTTCCCGATGACTCAGTAATGGAAGAAGACTCAGTAGTGACACGAAGGATGCGAGAATACACATTACTTAACGAGGGAAGGCTGTCATCTCCCGCCAAAATTTGGGACTTAACAAACTAAAGAGAAGGATTCAACCCTGCAAGAAATTTAGAAACATAAAATTCCTCCCATTGTTTCTTATCACATCCACATCATTGGTAACCGGGTGGTAGTGGGTCAACTCATCTAATAAACCCCGGAATGAACTATAGTACTCACTAACTGGCTTGTCATTCTGTTGAAGAAGGAACAAACTTTGATAAACATCATAGACCCGAGAAACATTCTGATCCATTGAAAACATCTCATGAATAAACTCCCAGATTGCCTTGGCTGAAGATAAAAACATCACATTTGAAGAAACAGATGACTCCATACTGTTCCACAACCAAGACATAACAATATAATTTTCAGAAACCCAATTTTCATACTCTTTACTATCCGTGGAGGGGGGATCAGACATAATATACTTGAGTTTCTTTCGACCACCAAGAGCAACCTTGATAGTCTGAGCCCATAACAAATAGTTAGACCCATTCAATTTAGTGGTGGTAATTTGCATATGGACAACATCAGACGAGGTCTTGGTTGAATCAGACATAATGAAGGCAATGGACAATGGGAGTCTTAATACTGATAAACCGATGAAAAACAAGAAGCCAGAATCAACATTAACAGAATAAACATAACTTGAACTAACCAATTAGGTCCATAGATGGACCGAGACAACACAAACGGAGAAAACACCAATCAAACTGGCCCAATCACTTGGCAACTATTAGAGGATAAATATGTCATTTAGTATTTAGGGCTTATATAAAAGATGATGTCAAATATATGATGTAATCAATGATGTAAGCCCTATGGGCATTTTAGTATTTTCCATTCCTTGTATTTGCTTATATAAAGGGTCTCATGTAACCCTAGTTGGTATACTGAATATATCAATATATTATCTCTATTTTAGTTTCTAACATGGTATCAGAGCAGTAGGTCTTGGTGACTTTCAGTCTTCCGCTTCGCCGGCGGACGAGCCACTCCGCCAGATTCTTGATTTTCTTTTTTTACCTCTCTGTCCTCCCAAAACAGCCCACCATCTCAGCTGAAGTTGCTGCCATCATCAGTCTCCAATGACATTTTTTGGCGATGATGTCATGATGACATCATCATTTTCCGGCGAGTTTTCCGATCGAAAATTATATGTTCAGATTCGCTTATTGATGCTAATCATCGTGGTGACTTTCGTTTTTTCATTTGAGTGTGTTTAGATAGATTTTCTTTTTTCTTTTTTTAATGTTTTCGGATTTTCAGGCTAGTTTTTTTTTTCGATCTGATATTTTGGGTTATTTAGCATATTTTGATGCTTCATGCTTCAAATCTTCATCTTGGCATTCGATTTGGCCATTAGGAGTACTGTTCGAGTGAATCGTGACTGTTTGGATTGATTTCTACCAATTTTGGTCAAGAACAATGGTTCGGCTCTCTCTATTCCTCCTCTTTTTTTGGTGCGTCTGCCTTCTCCTATTGAGTTTCTGGTCTTGTTTGAGGCTTGGATTTGGATCTGATCTCTTGGGGTGTGATTAGGGTTTTTTGGGAAAATTTTCTAAAATTTACAAACCAACCACACAACTTTTGAAAATTGCAATTCCACCCCCCAAAATTTTAGAAATTATAAAAAAAAAAAAAAAAAAATATGTCATGTTTTGTGCAGTCCTTGGACACTTCTTTTGTTTTGGGTGATGCTGGTTGATGATATAAGACTTTGTTTGGTCATTGTTTAGTGGTGGTTGATTGATTTGGGCTATTATTTGGTTTGTTTTTTGTTAAATTTTCAACTCGAAAGTCTTGGATCTCTATTACAACATTTGTTTTGACTGTTCTTGGGCAGAAAATTTGGTGATTTTGTTGTGGTTTTAGTCCCACACTTTGTTTTGTTGTTGGTGAATAGTTTTCACCTTGGCCAATGTTGTGGACATTGTTGATCCACAATTTCTCGTTGTTAGTGGTGGTGTATGTGTTTCCCCCATATTATGGATAATGTTGATCCATAATTTTTCGTCGTTGGTGTTATTGTTGTTGGTGGATGTTGTTTCCACCTTGGCCAATTTTGGGGATTTTATATCCCATGTCTTCTTGTTATCACCATTTTCTTGTTTCTTGTTCCAGTCTTGTTTTGGTTGTAATTTTCCTTCCAAACTTCGGTGTTTGTATTCCACTTCCACCTACAGTTTGAGGGGGAGTGAGGGGGAGAATAATGGAGGGGTGCCCCTACTGCCAATCTTGGGAAGGTTGAGAATGTTACGGCCAATCTGCTTTGTTGTCCGTTGCCCAATTACAAGCTTCATTTTGGATCGTTGACAATCATCGCTATGGGATGGAGATTTATTTTTGCCGACTTGGTGGAGTTGGGTATTGTTTTCTTCCTTTCAAACTTCGGTTGTAATTTTCATTACTACCTTCAGTTTGAGGGGGAGTGTTAGAGGATAAATATGTCATTTAGTATTTAGGGCTTATATAATAGATGATGTCAAATATATGATGTAATCAATGATGTAAGCCCTATGGGCATTTAGTATTTTCCATTCCTTGTATTTGCTTATATAAAGGCTCTCATGTAACCCTAGTTGGTATATTGAATATATCAATATATTATCTCTATTTTAGTTTCTAACAGCAACGAATGTGAAAAATGTCTGCTTTTATGGTAGAAAGAGAAAAGAAGTAAAAAAAAAATCAGATCAGTGGTGCATGTGGGTTTCGGCTAGGGTAGAGAGGGCTGCGATGGAGTGGTTTGGGGTAGAGAAGGTAGATGATTAGTGCATGCATGTTGTGTGGGGTTCGGCTAGAGGAGATGAGGGGTTGAGATGGGTTCCAGCGTGGATTGGTGGAGATGGTGGGGTGCAATAGTGGTGATGGGAGTTGTGACAGTGGTGGTGGGGGTTTGCAACAGAAGTGGTGGGGGTTTGTGAAGGGTTTGTGGTTGGCTGGTGGGGTCTCGGCTGTGATGGTGGTTGGCTGTGGTGGTGGCGCAGAGAGGTGGTGGTTGGGGTTTGTGAGTCTCCATTGGTGGTGGCTCTGATACCATGCTAAAAAAATAATTAGAGAGAAAGTGAAGGCTTAACCATTAGGTTTAGCCAACATACATATATATACTCTTTAGCAAAAAGAAAAGATTACAATAATAACCTTAGCACTAAACTTATATTCTAACAAGAACAATGTAGACGTATAATGGTTCATATAGCTATGTAACACTATAATTTTCTTAGAATATTATACAATTACCCCCCGAATCCAGTGGCATAGCCAAGAAATTGTTTGTGGTGTCATACTACAACCTGAAATCACATCACAAAATACGGGTGTAGTAGGATGCAATTTGACAAGGTTCAAACATCACAAAAATGAGGTTTTTTGGTCATAGAATGACACCACATACCTATTTAGCTGAGCACATGAATCAATTGTGAAATAGAATGGGCATGTTTGTGTTGAAAGAAGTCTTTTTATTTTTTCTTATCTTTATGTTATTTTTTAGAGTTTGAGGACTCAAATGTAATTTCCTTTTCTTTTATTATAAATACAAGAGAGACTCACAATTGTGAGTTCTAAGCCTGAAAAATACTCTCTCAAAAATCCAACATGGTATCAGAGCCACCCTGAATTAGGGTTTGACTCATCTCAACCACAACCACCACCATCCACAATCAATCCCAAACCCTAACCACTACACTGTTCACGCGGCACTGTTCACTGGCACTGTTCACCGACACTGTTCACCGACACTGTTCATCGTCACTGTTCACCGACACTGTTCACCGACACTGTTCATCGACACTGTTCACCGACACTGTTCATCGGTGGGCTGTTTTACTTGAAATTGGAATAGCTAATTTTTATTATTTACATCCCAGTGTATATATACACCAAGCTGAGAAATCAGAAAAGGAAAACCAATATCTCCTAATAAATAAGAAATAAAGTTGGTCAACATAACCCAAAATAGATTGACTAATAAAGAAATAGAGTAAATATAAATTGCATTATTATCTCCTAATTCCAACACTCCCCCGCAAACTGAAGGTGAGAATAAACCACAAAAGTTTGGAATGATAAGGTTACAACAAGACTGTTCATGAAAGTTGGCAAGACTGGGAAACACCATCCACCAATAGAGGGTGAGCAAAACTGTGGGAATGATCATCCACAACAAATCACCAAGAAACGAAGAAAAATGGCCAACTTCTTGTTCAAACAAGTAACAGTGGTTGCAACAATAGACCCAAATCTTGAAGGGTTCGAGCCACCATTACCCCTCAAAGGGTTGGCCTAGGGCTGGACATGGTCCGAAGGGGCTGGACAAGGCCCGTAGGGGCTGGCCGGAGGCTGGACGACGCCCATAGGAGATAGTGGAGTTGGCGTAGGGAGGGTCGTTGGACTGAGGCTTCAAGTCGAAGGCAAAGCGAGGTCTGGCGGGCGACGGGTCGCCACCCGCCAAAGGTGGAAGCAGGGAAACAATGCCAAAATCGAATTTGGCTCTGATACCAACTTGAAATTGGAATAGCTAATTTTTATTATTTACATCCCAGTGTATATATACACCAAGCTGAGAAATCAGAAAAGGAAAACCAATATCTCCTAATAAATAAGAAATAAAGTTGGTCAACATAACCCAAAATAGATTGACTAATAAAGAAATAGAGTAAATATAAATTGCATTATTATCTCCTAATTCCAACAGTTTTGATTGGTTCTTTGTTTTCGAGGTTTTAGGTCCGTGATCGGACCAATGATTTGTCCATAGATTGGACTTCTGAGTACTAGGGTTGCCTTGACTACCTTCATTTACTTGTGAAGCGGGTGTGTGTTCAACCTTCAACATGCCTAAGGATGGTGTGACACCCGAAAAATCTTCGAAGAGTGCCGAATCCTCTGGATCTCCTATAGGTAATGAGAGACAACCCTTCATTACCGAGAATCCTGGTTCTAAAATCACCACAGTCTTGTTTAATGGTGATAACTACCTGTCATGGTCTCAGTCGGCAACTCTCTGGCTCCGAAGTCGAGCCAAGTTTGGTTATGTTGATGGTACAGTCAAGGCCCCTAGTCGCGATGATCCCTTTTATGCAAAGTGGGAAGTTGATAATTACTTGATCATGACTTGGCTAGTTCGTTCCATGGAGCCTGAACTAGCAGATCCGTACCTGTCTATGGAAACAGCGCAAGGTATTTGGGACACTCTGGCTCAGACTTACACCCGGAAGGAGAATGTAGCCCAAGTTCATGAGTTTCGCCATAGTGGTGGTCAGGGTAGTGGACCCCAGGATCAGTTGACTATCGGATCTGAGTCGACTCATCATCAGGATTCTCATGCTTCCTCACCTTCATCCGCACTTGGAGATATTGGCCATACTGATATTAAGACACTACCTTGTATTATGGCTCAGCTTGATACTCCCACGAGTGCCTCTACTTCTTTTGCCCAAAAAGGTAATTTTGCTAATTGTTCAAGTGCTTTAAGTGCTAATTCTAGGCAGCCATGGATCATTGACTCTGGAGCTTCTGATCATATGACTGGTCTTTCTACTGAGTTTTCTACTTATAATCCGTGTTCGGGGAAAGAGAAAGTTAGAACTGCGGATGGTTCCCTTTCCCCTGTTTCTGGTAAAGGTGTCATTAATGTTTCTAATTCTTTGTCTTTATCCTCTGTACTTCATGTGCCTAATTTTTTGACTAATCTTCTTTCAATTAGTCGTCTTACCCGTGATCTTAACTGCAGCGTAACTTTTTTCCCTACTCACTGTATCTTTCAGGATCTCTCCACGAAGAAGGTGATTGGCAGTGGTAGAGAGGAGAATGGTCTCTATTTTTTGTTGCCCGATGGAGCTACTAGTGGGAACTTGACACAAGCTGCTCATCATTCACAGAGCGACACACTCCCTCGAGAGGCTTGGCTATGGCATCAAAGATTGGGACATCCCTCTTTTTATTTGCTTCGTTTTTTGTTTCCTTCCTTAGTAAAAAATAGAAGTGTTTCTGAGATTTCTTGTGAGGCCTGTGAGCTAGGAAAACACCATCGTGCTACATTTAATTCCAGTTTTAATAAAAGTACTATTCCCTTTGCTATTATTCATACCGATGTTTGGGGTCCTTCTCCAGTTATTTCTTTGAAGGGATATAAATGGTTTGTCACATTTATCGATGATTGCACTTGCACTACTTGGGTCTATTTGATGAAAGAAAAAAGTGATGTGTTTTCTATCTTTCAAACATTCCATAAAATGATATGTACCCAGTTTAGTGCAGTTGTCAAAATTGTTCGGTCGGATAAAGGGGGGGAATATATCTATGGTGGTCTCACTCACTATTTTTCAGAGCATGGCATGGTCCATCAGACGTCGTGTACTAATACTCCACAACAGAATGGAGTAGCTGAGAGAAAAAACCGGCACTTGTTAGAGTCTGCTAGGTCCATGTTGTTCTCCATGCAACTTCCCAAGTCTTACTGCGGAGAGGCCGTCCTAACTGCTGCATATCTTATTAATCGTCTGCCTACCCGTGTGCTTGGTAAAAGAAGTCCAATCGAACTTCTTACTAATCCGTCCTCAATTTTCCCCATTCCTCCTAAAGTGTTTGGTTGTACTTGTTTTGTCCACAATCACTCTCCTTTTCGAAGAAAGTTAGATCCTCGTTCCCTTAAATGTGTTTTTGTTGGGTATTCACCTACACAAAAAGGGTACAAGTGTTATCATCCTCCCACTCGTAAATGGTATGTGTCTATGGATGTTACCTTTGATGAGACATTGTCATACTTCCAGCCTTCCCAGCCATCTCTTCAGGGGGAGAAAGAGAACAATGAAGAGATGCATGTAGAAATTGTTCCATTCACTATAGGAAGCGAGGAGGGTGAAAGAGAAGAAAAGAAAGAAGGACAGATAAGTGAAAGTGAGGAAAAGAAAGAGGGAGAGTGGAGTGGAAGTGAAGAAAAGAAAGGGGGGGAAAGTAGAGAAGGAAAAGGAAAGGAACTACTCACCTATTCAAAGAATAAAGGAAGGAAAATTTTTGGGACAACGGAAAAGAGAACCATCTCTCCAATACCACTACAATTGTCTTCTTCAAGTGATGAAGGTCCAGGTATTTCTAGTCCTTTGATTCCTTCTACTCCTATTCCTAATTCCCCTTCTTCTGTTTCTTCCTCTGTTGATGAATTAGACGTACCTATTGCTCTTCGCAAGGGTATTAGGGAGTGTACTAAACATCCGATTTCTAAATTTGTTTCGTACTCTCGATTATCTTCATCACATAAGGCCTTTGTGTCGAAACTCGATTCAGTTTCTATTCCTAACCATGTACAGGAAGCTCTATATGATCCTAACTGGAAATCTGCCATGGTTGAAGAGATGAAAGCACTTCACAAGAATGGTACTTGGGAATTAGTAGAGCTACCTCGAGGGAAAAAGACAGTGGGGTGCAAGTGGGTGTTCACTGTAAAGCACAAAGCAGATGGGACAATCGAAAGGTATAAGGCAAGGTTGGTTGCCAAGGGCTTTACTCAGACTTATGGGGTAGACTATCAGGAGATCTTTGCCCCTGTTGCTAAGATGAACTCCATCAGGGTTCTGTTATCCCTAGCAGCAAATCTAGAGTGGCCTTTACATCAGTTTGACGTGAAGAATGCATTTCTACATGGTGATTTAGAAGAAGAGGTGTACATGGATATTCCTCCTGGGTTTGAGAATAGCAAGACTGGAGGCAAAGTGTGTCGTCTTAAGAAGTCTTTATATGGACTAAAACAGTCACTGCGAGCATGGTTTGATCGGTTCTCTCAAGCTATGATCAGGTATGGTTTCAGGCAGAGCCAAGGTGATCATACTCTTTTTATTAAACACTCGTCACAGGGTAAGGTGACTGCTTTGATTGTCTATGTAGACGATATTGTCCTCACAGGTGATGACTTGGAGGAGATGAAAAAATTGAAATCTTATCTTGCTAAGGAGTTTGAAATTAAAGACTTGGGAAATCTAAAGTACTTCCTTGGAATCGAAGTGGCGAGATCCAAGGAAGGAATATTCATATCCCAGAGAAAGTATGTTTTGGATCTTCTAAAGGAAACAGGCATGTTGGGGAGCAAGGCGGTGGATACACCAATGGACTATAACTCAAAGCTGGGGGATGATCCAAATGGAGAACTAGCTGATAAGGGCAGATACCAGAGATTGGTAGGTAAACTGATTTACTTAGCCCATACTAGACCAGATATTGCTTTTGCAGTCAGTGTAGTTAGTCAATTTATGCATGCCCCTAAACAAACTCATCTTGATGCCGTGTTTTGGGTCATTCGATACCTTAAGTCAGCACCAGGGAAAGGACTGTTCTTTGCTAAGAATGGTCATACATCGGTTGAGGCCTATACTGATGCTGATTGGGCTGGTTCGATAAATGATAGGAGATCGACTACGGGTTATTGTTCGTTTGTTGGCGGTAATTTGGTAACGTGGAGGAGCAAGAAGCAGCCAGTAGTGGCTAGGTCCAGCGCAGAGGCAGAGTTTAGAGCTATGGCGCAAGGAGTATGTGAGTTGTTATGGATCCAGATTGTGTTATCAGATCTTGGGTTTGGACCCAAGGACTCTATGAAGTTGTACTGTGATAATAAGGCTGCTATTAATATTGCTCACAACCCGGTTCAACATGACAGAACAAAACATGTGGAGATTGATAGACACTTCATCAAGGAGAAGCTAAACAATGGAAGCATTTGCACGCCTTTTGTGAAGTCAGGAGAGCAGTTAGCAGACGTTCTGACAAAGAGTCTTACTAGTCGTTCGTTTCACTTTATTCTCTCCAAGCTGGGCATGAGAGATATCTTTGCACCAGCTTGAGGGGGAGTGTTGAAAGAAGTCTTTTTATTTTTTCTTATCTTTATGTTATTTTTTAGAGTTTGAGGACTCAAATGTAATTTCCTTTTCTTTTATTATAAATACAAGAGAGACTCACAATTGTGAGTTCTAAGCCTGAAAAATAGTCTCTCAAAAATCCAACAGTTTGAACCTCGTCAATTTACAAATTTGACACCTTTCTCTTATTTTTCCATTATTTTAGTGGTGTCAACTTAGTTAATAATAACTTCCAGAGCATTAAACTATGTGTATAAATGAATATTTTTTTTCCCAAATTTCAGTGGGTTCAATTGAATCCACTGAGCACCACATGGCCCCACCGCTGCCCGCATCTGCATCCAAGTCTGCATCAACGCACCCGCACCTGTGCTTCCTAGATTCAAAATGAGTTTTCTTTTTCCTTTTTGTTTTCTTTTTCTTTTCTTTTCTTTTCTTTTTTTTTTTTAAGATGGGGTGGTGGGGGATGGTTGGCAATCAGTAAATTTTCCATGCTGATTGGTCCACAGCCGTTTTCCCATCACTTTGTCAAACAGTTCTGACAGGTTTCTCTTTAAAGGGTTTGGATGGCTGAATATATACCAATTCAAATCAAGAGACATGTTCCTTTGGTGAGTGTAAGTATACCATTTGCAGAATAATCAAAACAGGACAGGAAAAAGACTTTCCAGCTAACACTAGTAGATAATGCTCAATACCGTATTTATAAATTAATCCATGCCAGTCTTGCATTGAGAAATATGAAATTGCTTACATTTATAAGTCTCGCTGCTGTGTCTGCACCGATAACAAAAGCACTGCCGGGGAAAAGTTCTGCTTTCTTATAGAAGTAAGGCTGATTGGAAATAATCACCGTCTTGCCTGCATATTCAATTTCAAAACCTCTTAATAGCTCTATTCAAATATATAAATATAATCACCTTATACAGTTTAGTACGATGAATCAGTTCTACCAACATTATATATATATATATATTTATATATGTATATTTAATAAGAGTAACAAATTTACAACTATTGAACTTGATAAACATTGTTGGCCCCATTCTCTAACAACTTAAGGTTTTAGAGTAATAGGTGACTTAATATGGCATCAAAGCCTTCTTTGTGGGAGGTCTCAGGCTAGAGCCTCCGTCCCTGTTATGGTGTGGATATTGCAATTTGATATTTGTCTCCATTACAGTGGAGTTCCGTTTGTTGCCTCTTCATATGCAAGACGGGGCCACAGGTGAGGGAGGGTGTTGAAGTTCATCCTTGAGCCCATTCTCTAGCAGTTTAAGCTTTTGGACCAACTGGTAATAACAACTACCATAACAGCAAAACTAAAGAAACTGCACACACTACAAAAATAATAAATGAAAAGGGAAGGCAAAGCCATTTGCAAAGAAAGTATTAGTTGGAATATATTTCTTTGATTAACATATGAATTTTCGAGTCATTGTACATCAGTAAAAGTTTGGACCTCTGACCAATATATCAATTCCCATTCACCAAACCAGTTTCATTGGGCAATCATTTAGTGTAAAATATTGACCGGTTTTCTTCTCTTTTGTTATGTTCTTGCATCAGGGAACTATGTTACTTTCCATTCTCTGAAAGAGAAGAGCTACATAAATCATTGCTCAAAACCAGTTTCATAAGTTCAAATTGAGCATAAAGTCAAGAGTGCTGCTAAATGCACCAACCAAATTCTCCTCCATACCCACATGTACAACATGAGCCGCTGCATATGCTCATGGGAGGCTCTACATAGGGTCCAGGGGGGCCCCAGCCCCTCCTCAACTTTTTAAAATTCAATTTTTACCCCAAGTATTTTAGGTTTATTACATTAGTGCCCCTCCTAAAATTTTAATTTACCCTTCTTAACATAAAAATCTCGCTGTAGTCCTTGGAATTTTTCTGTTTGTCACCAAAAAAAAAATTACTCAACAAGCCCCAACTCCCAAGTGTACAAGTTTTTATAGATCTCTCTTTTGAACACGCTAAGTATTCTTTGTTTGATAAGTGACACTAGTAAAATAAATAAATAATGAACACATTTTTTTTGAAAGAGTTATGTAGATGGATAGATTCGTTGTCTTTGTATGGTCACCTTTTAATGCCAACCCACTATATGTGAAACTTACAGAATAACTATATAATAATTTATAAAAGTATAGTATTTCTACCCAAAAAAATCTGGTCAGAGGCGTTGCCCCCAAACTTCCCGTCTAAGTATGCCTCCTCCCCTGAAAACTAATCCTAGGTCCACCCCTGCATAATACTCCACAACACTACATAAGAGAAATTTGGTTGGTACATTTAGCATCACTCTAAGATGATGAGATAAATAACACTTTACTAACCCAAAAGTTACACTTCTCTCCCAATCTCAGTCATCGGCCAAAAGTCCTAACGGCCATTCCTTCTAAGTACTCAATCATTTTACAAATTCTCACTTTCACCCCTACTCCAGACAATCTTAGGCGTTACTCTAGCAAATTCCACAGAGGGAAGAAAACACCCATAGTTCAAACATTTGCATTGCCTCGTGATTTTCTTGACCATCATTTGTTGGGACACCCTCTGTATGCTGTTGGCTCGAATATCCAATCTCTCCATGATAAGCAACTCTATAATCGATTTCAACCAGGAAGCTGCCCACTTTTTCTTAACCTCCCAGAGAGAGAGAGAGAGAGAGAGAGAGAGAGAGAGAGAGAACAAAGAGAGAAATTGCCCATAACTCCTGGTCAGCTCTATAGTATGAGCCATATTATTCTTACCGATGTGGTTCTAGCCCCAGATGGAGAATGCCAATTTTGGGCTTAGGCCTTCTCAATTAAGACAGATACGCTGGGCCAAGAGTCTCAATGCGGTGTGCCCTAGACATAACAGCCTCACATTACACCCTCATCCATGAAATAGTTTAGTAAGAGCAGAGCATTATATACACAGAAATATTGCCAAGAAGTTAAAACTATAATTCCTAACACACATCAAATGTGTCCGGTCTGAAAGAAGAAGAGATGAATAAGACTCACCAACTTTTTCAAATTGGTTAACACGATCTTTGATTTGAGTTACTGTTAGTGGAGGTTTGTCTGCATTCACTGCTGATAACTCAAAGCATGGATAACCATCACCACAAATGCTGCATAAAATAAAGCACTAATAAGAAGTAATTTATAGGCTTTCTTAATGGCGTGGGCACTTCTCTCTTAATGTTTGAAACTAGTATGAGCACCATGTTTCTGCCATGAGTAATGAACAATTTAGTAAATTATTTTTTTCACTTAGACTACGCTTGGTTTATGTATTTAATGAAGGAAAAGCAAAGAACACAATGTGGAAAATGTTTTTCTTTGTTTGATTTATACGAAAACAATTATGTAAATAGGAAGGAAAAGAAAATAGACTGAAAAAGGTGAATTTTGAATTTTGTGATTAACTTACGGAATATTAAGAAATTTTTAATTTCCAATGTTGTATAAAAATGGAGAAAAACACTAGGGAAAACAAAAGGAAATAGTTTCACTTCTTGTTTTCCTTTCCTTTTACTTACCCCTCTCTAAATCCTCGAACCTAACAGAACATCAAAGAATCTTCTTCAGATTTAAAAAGGAAAAAAGGAAATAATGTAAGAAATACGCACACACTTCCTAGGCCTTTGTATTCCTACATTCTCAATTGTTTTTTTTTTTGTTTGTTTGTTTTTCTTTTTTTCTTTTTTCTTTTTTTTTTTTTTTTTTTTTGTGTGTGTGTGTGTGGTGCAAATGCTGGTTTCAATTACGAAAATAACTACATAAAAAATCTGGCTCTTGTTAATCTCATACTATCCATTGCAAACCTCCAAAGTACAATCTAACAGATATTATGATTATAAATCACTCATTGTTTTCAAAGAGAAAAATAAAATTACTAAGAAGAGATAAGTGTACCTAGCAGCAACTTCCAGCAGCTTTAGATGGCCATTGTGCAAAGGATTAAATGAACCAGATAGAATAATCTTCCTTTCTGCATTTGACACATCTGCCTCTGCAAAAAATCTTCATAATGAAGAATAAAAAAAAGAAGAAGAAGAGGAACAGTTTGTCATTGAAGAGATGATGATCCAACCCAAGATTAAAAACCATACCACTTGAAAACGGATAAACCTTAAAGCATATTTTTCCACTAATAACTTGCTCCAATTCTTCATCTTCATTAAAGTGTGTCTCGCATTCATCAGGAACTTCAGATTCAGTCAATAATGAATGAATAGTGGCTGGAACTTTGCAAGCATTTGCAATTGCCTTTAAGAAAAGATAAAGGTCAATTCAGGTTTTCATTCCAATGGAAGATTGAAGTAAATCCTGTCTGGCAAGGACAAAGCTCTTATTTCATAAAAAACGACATTATACCGCCTCTCAAGCAGAAAGCTCACCTACCAACGTACATATCTACATCGGCGTATCTGTAGGTATATGTGCGCTAGTGTAAATATGTGTATATAAAAAAAAAATTCATGCTTCGAGTCCTTGGGACCTTCAACTTGGAGTCTTGGACCTAGACCCCTCTATGATTCATCATGCAAGTACAATAGTATATTTAAAATGTTTAAGTCACAAAGTCATTATTTTTCATTCTCAAAATATCTATAACATTGATCACACACCTTAAGTAAAAAATGACTTGACACGCTTTCTTCTTCCTCTCGAGTTCGCATACCCTGTATTAAATTTGAGAACAAAGGGCATAAAATAATAGTTCAACATTCGAGATACAAAGTTTTATTTTGAACACTAGAGAACTCTCATTCATACCTTTGACAAAGTAACCGTAGATGACCAAACCCGGTCAGATGTTCTTGTTGACAAGTGGAACCTATACATGAAGAAGATAAAATAAAAAATACAAAACAGTCCAGATTTTAAAAAAGTAAAAGAAATAAAAATACCTATGGTCTCCAAATTTTGGGCGTGTGCTAGCCAAAGAACCGGTAAAACCCACACCTAGAACGGGGAAGCCTATTGAACATATGAAAGCCACAACATTAGAGAAATATAGTGATAGCTGAGGAGTACCTTTACATTACCCTGTTATGTTGTTACACTCTTTACTTGTGCCTCAACAATTAATGGAGTGACTCGTTCCAATATTAACACTTTCTTTTTAGCCTGTCAATCATTCATTAACCAGGACAAAATTCCCTCTTCTGGTCCTTGCGCCCAAACCAAATTTTTTCAATTCACTGACACACTGTGGACAGAATTATCAACATAATAAAGGGAAGTGGAGTAAGGAACACCAGCTATCACCATAACAAACGCTGCAGTTTAGTAATTCCAATAACAATTTCATTTTCTCATTTCTTGTCCCCAAATATATGAACAATTCTAGACAGAGGGTAGATAAACAATATGATATCTTGAAGTCGAAAACTCATTAGTCAGCAATGTTTTAAAAATTGCTAGGCGGCAGGGGGCTGCTAGGCGGAAATTTTATTTTTAAACAAAATTTATAATATAGAGACAATTCTCATATATATATATATATATATATAAACAATATAATTTAAATAGGTGCTTACCAATAATAAAATAATAAATTCTTAGCAATTAACAACAATTGAGAAAATAAGTGCTTACTAAACTAAATTAGTACTATTTATAAGTATATACATCTATTTTTCTTCCCAAATTTCTTCTTTTTTAAAATTGAAACGTAACCCACAAAGTTTTCATCTTGTCCAACAACACCCTTAATTGAATTTATTTTCATTTTACTAAAATTACAATCTCACCCCAACATTTAAAGAACATTTTAGAGAAGGTCCATCTAGGACTGACTAGGCCCACGTAGACCGCGCCTAATCCCCTTCGCGATTTTTACATACGCCTAGGGTAAAATCACAGCAGCTAGGCTCCGCCTAGGCCGATTTTTAGAACACTGTTAGTCAGGTCAAAAGTCAAAATGCTAAAATCTTAAATGAGATTAATCCACAAAATGTTGCAACAACTTGGAAATAGATGACCATTCAAGTAAAGAATCTTGAGATAGACCTGGTTGAGAGAGCTTAAGCCCTCGATTATAAGCCAACAACGCCAAATCTTCAGCGGTTTGCTGACTTGCAAATTTTGTCGGAATCTGCAAAATTCAGATACACATCCCCAAAAATTCTAGTTCTTAGCAATCCAGAAGATGTGGAGATAAAAGATGATCTCAAATTTTGAAATTCTGAGGATAATAATTAAAAAGAGCAACAAATAGTTAGATAAATAACTTTCAAATCATTTACTAATGCTCTATTTGGTTTGTGGAATAGAGAACACATAATAATCTAGTGTTTTCTTCTCTACTAAAATACCATTAGAAAGTTAAAAAATAATAATAATAATAATTATTATTATTTTCGCTCTATTTTATTTTCTATACTATGCTCTTCCCTCTTTCCCTTGTTAACTAAACAATAAAACTCATTTTCCTCCATACTTTCTTTTCCTTTCCATCACTAAATCCATGAACCAAACAGAGCCTAAAGTTGAAAACAATCCCAACACTCAGAAACGCAGCAATTGGGGAACAAAAATTGATGAATTCACAAGTGTAGGATAATATTAAAAAAAATAAAATAAAATTTGAACCTTGCCGAGTAATTGGATCATGGACATTCTAGAGTAGGGAACTACTGCTTCAAGTACAGTATTTGAAGCTCCAGGAACCGAAGTCAATTTCCCTATAGCCTGCTTGAAAACATTTCAATCATAATCAATCACTATAAATGTCATATATATTACTAATTATTAGACTACAAATACAGATATATATAATATATATATATATATATGTTTGCATATAAATGAAGAGACAGAGACACACAGAGAGAGAGAGAGAGAAAGAGACCAGAGAGGCACCGCCGGAGATGTAGAGAACGGCGTGAGTAGGGGAGGAGTGTATGGCTTCGACGACGCCTCTGATCCAACTGTCTGTCATCATCTCCGACGAATCCAATCTCTCTGTCTCTCTCTCTCTCTCTCTCTCTGGACTGCGCAAGTATTGTAATTTTAATTTCTCTGTGATATATGCCGAGTAATACGGTGTCGTTCTGGGCCAAAGTCAAATGAAAAGGAAAGAGAATATTAAGGTGCGTTTGGACGTCCACAAAATTACAAATTGGGATATTTGGACTAAGCTCTAAGAAATGTAGCATAGTTTTAGTTTGGGGTCAATTACAACACTTTGTAAATTGTAATCTCAATTCATAAACGCTTGTTAATTTTTTTTTGTCTAGATCTTCGGTATTCGGAACCACATTGGGCCTGACTAATCCGGATTGAGTCGGGTAGGACCCGTTAGGGTAACAAAGCTCTAAACGCTTGTTAATTAAGAAAAAACCGTTAATTATTAAAAAAATAAAAATAAAGGGATTAATTACGTTTACCTCTCCTGAGGTTTGACCTAAATACACAGACCTCCCTCGTATTTTGAAGAATTACACGGACCTCCCTTATTAATGACGGTTGTGTAATGGCTGTAACAGAAATGTCAAAAGTACTAAAATACCCCTGAGATAAAATAGTGTATATCAAACAGAAATCAATGTAATTTTCATTTCTTTTTAACTTTTGTCTTTGAATTTCTCTTCCTCTCTTGATCACAAAGCAAAGTACCACACTTTCTTTTGTTCTCTCTCTACAGAAACAGGTCCACAAAACCACCACACCATGTCGACGCAAAAAGGAAGCATCAATTTGAGATTCGATTTGTAGAGATCGATCTGCAGCGGAGTACGGTGGCAGTGATTGTACGGTGCTGAGATAGTCGGCAGCATTACAAAATCCGCCACCCAAGGACGGATCTAGGAGGGTAGTGAGTTTATGGGGGTTCGAGAGCGGCACCCCCGATGCGATTTTTTTGGGTCTATTCACACATATTTTTGGGACGGATGAAGAAATTAGAAAGTTAATACTGATTGGCACCAAAGGTACAATAAAATAACACTTTGTCACTAAAAAATTGAGACCCAAAAGTTGAGCTTTTCATACTTGAGAGGGGGCTTAGTGTAAAATAGAAAACTTTTGAATTTGGGAGGGAGGCTTAAATGAAAAAATACATGTATTTTTACGATATATATATATATGAAAATTTTCTAAAATCAAGGGGGGCTTGAGTCCCCTCCTTGCCCTACATTAGTTCTGTCCCTACTGTCACCAGAACTTTAATCTCTCTGTCTTATGTCTTGTGGTGTTGGTGGTGGATCTGGATATGCTAGTGGTTGGAGGATACAAATCTCACCAGAATTGGTTGTGCGGCCGCGCGATTTGGTTCGTGATTATGGTGGTGAAGTCCGAGAAAATGAGAGAAACAGAGGAGGTCGTAGTGGAGTTTGCAAACCAGAGATGGAGTTTGCAAAAAAAAAAATAATGGTCGGAACTACAATAGTGCTGGATGGAGGCACGATGAAAGTGGCCGGAGGTGCGATGGAGGTGGCCGGAGCTGCGATGAAGCTGGCCGGAGCTGCGAACGCCTCTCTCTCTCTCTCTCTCGACTGGAAATGAATGATAGGGGTATATTGGTCAACACTAGAAGTAGTTGAGTTTATCCCCAACAACTTCCACCAAACATATCCTTGTCCCCAAATATTTTTCTCTTATGTCTTATAACCAAATATTTCTCCAAATTTGATATTTAGTACCAAATTTCTATTAAAAAAACATTGGATTGGAAAATTTATCCTTTTTTGTTTTTATATAATATCTGCTAGTCCCTGCTAAACCCAGCACCAAATCCCTAGTTACTCATATGTTACAGTTTGCAAAGATGGACATGAATTTTGTTGTGCAAGGGTTATATTTGACGTTATACTCCAAACACTTGACTAGAAATTAACAAACTAGTCAGGACTTGATTTGCCCTCCATTTCACAAACTGTAGGAGTTAGGACTACTTGTCTAGGGAAATATAGTCCCCCTTTTTCAATCCCTGAAACAAACGTAGTCTGTGAATAATGCATCTGGGTTAATCGGTAAACCTGCAATAATCGGGCTGAATCGGGTTGGTTAGTACCTCACACAACTTGCAATAATCGGGCTGAATCGGGTTAGTTTACTGTAAATCAATCCGATTTAGCCCGATTATGTAAGGTGTGTGAGGTTCTATTTCGTCATTTTCCTTGTTATATGATACTCTATTTGTTGAGTTAAACTAAACCAACCCGATTATTGCAAGTTGTGTGAGGTACTAACTAATTACCTTATTCAGCCCGATTTTTGCAAGTTGTGTGAGGTACTACCAACTCGATTCAGTCCGATCATTGCAGGTTGTGTGAGGTACTATTTCGTCATTTTCCATGTTATATGATATTTGTTGAGTTAAACTATATTCTTGTTCTTATTCCGGTTCTTGTTCTAAGTAGCATATGTTTTGGGAAGTAGTTATATACTCCTGATCTTGACAATTTTTAGCAATGTTTTGAAAGATGAAAGTGCTGAGTGAGGCATTTCACCACCTTTGAGGCGAGGAGTGAAGCATAAGCAGGGGCGGAGATAGATTTCAAAATTAGTGGGGGCACAAACTTACTTGGGATTGGCAAGCAACGCCCCTTACTAGTTTTTGTTGGGCGGTTTCAGCCACAGCCCTCAAATAAAACACGTCCACTGCTAAAACCCAAGATACTTTTATTTAACTCATTAGACCCTTTAGTTCTTGTTTTGGTCGAAAATGCCCTTTATACTTAAAAAACTTCAAAATCCTATAATAAACACATATTCTTTTTGTAAAATTGGCATCATAAGTGCATAGATTTCGAAAAAAATACACGAAAAAAAAAACCACACTCACAAAATGTCCAAAAAAAATGATAAATTATATATTTGCCGACAGATAAAGTCCCAAAATAAGGTTGCAAATGACCTGTTTTGTAAAGTTTCCAAGTCTAATGCGTATATCTCGGGAAAAAAAATTTATGAAATACAAAAAAAAATCAGCCAAAAAGCCCAAGAATTGAGAAAGTTGTCGTCGTTAATACAAACAGAATTTATGAAATACAAAAAAAATTCAGCCAAAAAGTCCAAGAATTGAGAAAGTTGTCGTCGTTAATACAAACAGATAATATTACTTGTTGCAGACAGATAAAATCTCAAAATCATGCTGCATCTTATCTTTTTTAGTAAAATTTTCAAGTCCAATGCGTAAATCTCGAGGGAATACATAAAATATAAAAAACAAATAACAAATAACAAAAAAAAAAAAACAATATCATTCAAAAAGGCAAAAAAAATGAGAAAATTATGTTTTTTCATCAATATTATATGTCAGTCAACATATAATATTTTCTATTTTGACAAATAAAATCCAAATACGAGGTTTCAAATTACATTTTTTTTGGGTACAATTTTATAGTCTAATGCGTAGATCTCGACCAAATACATGAAATCCAAAAAACAAAAGCACCCAATTGGGTGGTAGTGGGTCGAATCTTTGGGACCGCATTAGGGAGTGTTTCTTTAATGAGGACTTTGACTCCCATGTGCTTTCGCGCCCCGTCGCGCGTGTGTGTTACTAATTATTAACTACTAACCCTATTAACCCCCGGTCACAAGAGTTGTGTGACACCATTCAATCAAAAAAAAAAAAAAAAATCAGCCAAAAAGATTAAAAAACGAGTAACTTAGTAGTTTAAATTTGACAAATAATTTTAAGTTAGCATTTTTTTGTTAAAAAACTTCCAGCGACTTTTCGCTAAATAACTAAATGGCAACGGGCTTGTCAAAAAAGTGCCAAATCATGTGGGTTTTTTTTTTTTCTTGCCATCAGTGGGCCTAGCCCAACTGGTCTTACCCCATCTCTCCCAAGTGGGAGGTGGGGCGTTCGATTTCCCTCGTGGGGAATCGGGGGTATTGTTTACCCCTCAGCCGTAGGGGTGAAAAAAAAAAACCGGAAAACCGACCGAAACCGACCGAAACCGACCGACCAAAAAACCGATTGGTCGGTTTATAAAATACATATACAAGCTAAAATCGACCGAAACCGCAAAATCGACCGAAACCGAACCTATTGGTCGGTTTTAAAATACACAAAAAACCGACCGAAACCGACCGCGTACACCCCTACTCAGCCGTCTATGGGAGGAAGTCCCTTCGAAGTGAGCCCGTGGCCCCCCCTGGCTGTTTGCTGTCTGACTGCAGGTGTGTGTGTGGCGCCTGCGGGTGCTTTGACCACTAGCCAAAAAAAAAAAAAAATGTGGGTTTTTGCCAATCCACGTTAAGATTGAGGGGCCTATCACCAAATTTTCCATTTTTTTTGGTTAGAAATACTGTAATTTTGATTTCTTGGATTTAAATTTTTTTTGATTTTTCTGTGGATTTCACACATAGTGGATTTTTCTGTGGATCTGTGGATTTAGCTTATTTTTTCAAGTAGGCTTCTTCAGATTAATTTTGCAAATTTTTTTTTATTATTTCATTTGGTTACGAACAAGCCGCGAATTTCAAATTTAAACTTTTTTTAAGGTAACTCCTTCAGATCTGTTTGTTTGTTAAGAAAATTATTACCAGCTATGAAAATTTTGGGGATCTATGTAGATCTCTCTCTAGGTTTTTGATGAATGGGGATTTCTGTAGAATTTGTTTAATTTTAATGGCTTACATTTTTTGTTCACTTGTTGGTTTCTGGTCATGACATTTAAGAAAAGTTCGTCTAATTGTGTGGAAGTTATAAAATTCTTCAATGACTGTGTCTGTGTTTTATTTTTAGTCGAAAGAGATCAATGACAATGACTTTGACGGCTGTTCCATGGAGCTAAAGAGTTGTTCTTATCAGGCCACTATGTTGTTCAGAGTGCTCATACAATTGAAGGCAAGTGTACTGTTTACTCTTTGAAGAACTACACTAAGCTCGAAGATGTTGAGGCCGAGGATTACTATTGTTGATTTTAATACAAGGCCGCCACAGGAGCCTTGCCTGACCGTGTGGCAGTGTGAGTGCTATATGTAGTCTGTTTGGTTGTTTTTTATTTTTTGGGCTATATGTTTGGTACTTAAAATGAATTTTAAGTGATAGTATGTGGGTTTTGTTCTGAAGGTATTGCAAATGTGAGATGCCATATTAGCCACATAGTTTGATGCTTCAGTGCGATGGATGCAAGGAGTGGTATATTCTTTATTAATTTCTTTTTTAGTTTTTGAAAATTTTTGGTGGGTTCATTCTTTGTTTTAGATATAACTTTATGATAGGTTGGGAATTCTCAATATTCCATTTTGCTAGCTAATGAAATGAAAGAAAATAAATTAATGTTGATGCTTGTGCTTGTGCTTTAAGTTATTTTAATATACAACAGATTGAAAATTCAGGACTGGTGGTAGTTTCGTCGGCGTAGTCAAGTGGTATCTTATTGTTTTTGGTTTTCTCTCATACAAGGGGGAATTCTAATTTCTTTCTTTTCACTATGTTTTTCTTGGCATTCTGATGGTGCATTGTGGGGATATGTGCTTTATTTTCTTGTTGAGTAAATAGGAGTTCCTGAATAAGTGTAAACATCTAAAAAAAAAAAAAAGCACTTTTAGGCAAAGAAAAGGCAAACTCAAAGTCAAAAAACTGAAATAGCTCTCAATCTAACGTGGATTATAGAAAAAGCCATGGAGTTCCAAGCTCCCTTGTCATAGGCACTAGAACTACTTACTGCAAAAATGAACCGCACTAGAGCATGAAGAAAAGATGTCTAACAATTTATGAAAACACCTCTACAAGTTTAGACTTATCTATTAGGATCTTTTTTCCCCTCCATCTTCTATAGGATCCATATGTATGCCACTCTATTCAAATCCTTATGCATTGATCCTTGATATATATGCATAGTAGGCCCTGTTATCTAAGTTAACATCTGGATCTACAGTAACAAAACATATGGATCGGTGCCAGGATAACCAATATATTGGATACAAGTTTTTAAATCTATGCATATTTCAAACACGATTCTTGTCAGCTTAGATTTTAAGACTCAAAAGTGTGCCTCACCTTAGACAATTAAATGACTGGCCTTTTAGTTACTTAACTACTTGAATTGTTGAATATTTGTCCTACCACGGTTCTTGTAGGTTCCATCCTGCTTGCACGGAAATGACAATTGATCAAGCGAATAAATTGGAACACTTTGTATGTCCTGATTGCTCATCTGATGATGATGCCAAAAAACCCCAGCAAGCATTTCCTGCATCTCCAGTGGCTAATGGCAAGGTGCGACTACTTGTGCATTTTCACGTGATTGAATTTGCTCGTGCGTTGTCTTTGTTGCCTCATTCGGTTTTGTGTGCATTTTTCACATGCTCTTGTTCTTTTAGTTGATTCATGTCTGCAATCTTGAAAGATGTCCTTATGAAGAATACTAATATCTACGAATGTTCTTCGATTTGAATAGTTGTTGACTACATGAGCAACAGAAAATGGAAGATTATTTTCAGCTGAATTTGTAGCAATTTTGCGTTAAATTTATTGGCAAAAACAAACTGACGTGGCTTGTTCATATTCAGGAGTTTAGTGCTAAAGGGGATACACTAGACATTCTATTTGATGAGTTTGTCCTCCCTCTGTATGGTTGGTAACATCAGGTTACAGACTCATAAGTTGGGAGCTTTTAGATTGGCATGAAGGGAGCAATTGATCAGGGTTAAGTAATTACATAGTGACGGAAAAAAAAAGGATTATGGTGTACACATGTAGGACACGAAAGAATCTACAATTGAAGAAGAACATGAGGGCCTTTGTTAGCACTTCCTATCTTAAATTTGGAACTCTATTATTAATTTATAACTATCAATTTTTCTTTTATTGTGATTATTAGGTTTAGACGATGCCATTTGCATTATGATTATCCCAATATTTTCCATGATGGGAAAATATTTCCAGCCAAATGTGTTTTACCATTACAGTGATTATGTGCTAAAACTAAGAAGCTTATAGACTGTCACGCCCCAAACCCACAAAGAGTAGTTTTAGGACACGTGACTGCCCCCAAGGCTCTATTCCCCACCTTACTAATCAACTAAAGAGTCACTAGTTGACTCTATGCAAATTAAAATGGACCAAAACCAAACAAGCATCTTGTTTTCTCAAGTTGAGTTATAAAATCCCTTTTTTAAAAACCATAAAGGCTCTTTCCTTATAATAATCAGTAGAAACATTTAAACACAAGCTAAACAATAGTTTCCATTTTTAAAATTCAACTGTGCTTTCCTCGCTCGGGCAAGCTCCACGCTTGTTTCTAACATTCCAATTTCATGTTAAAACATCTCCAAACACTTAATAACACATCTGTAGTCTCCAACACACTCATAGATGAATAAAGAGAGATCTTCCTCAACATTTACAACTTGCTCTTACGCCATAACTCATCTTTTATCTCTTTTATCATGCACATTTTATTCAATGCTTACGTTTATCTTGATTTCCTATTTCAATCTTGCGAACTGACGATTACGTGTTCCATTTTCATAGCATATCATTGCCAAATGCTCACGTTTAACATGACATTTCATTTGAATCATATAACATGATGTCTAAACATATTTCCATGCAACCAAAGTTCTCGTCATATCTCGCAATACAATTGCTCTTCCACAATCTACTTCCAAACAAGTTTAACATGTCATGTAAGTATGCGCATTCCCTCGTGTTTTTCCCCTTTTTAATCTCTTTCCCATGAGTCACCATTCATTATCAAACACACGCACAATCCATTATTATCTATAACTCCACATAGTAGTACCCTTGAGGTCTTAACAAATGTGGCTTCACCTCTAGAGTACCACTTCTATCCCTACCGCACCATTAATCTCATTATAGGAGTCGTAGTTCATTACCAATTTCACTGTGTTCTCTTCTGCCATATTTTTACAATACCATCTAATTATCTGAAATATAAACTCTAAAATTTTCTTCAATCCTTCACCTCACCTCAACTCACCTTGCTTCCCAAATACCTAAAATGTTTATATAAATAACCAATGAGCTATAACGCTCAGTGAATAACATGATCAGTGAACGTTAACATTATAGCATTTAAACACAATAATGATTTAAGTACACCGATTTAACGCATTCTTTTCTGTTGGAATATTCAGAATATTATTATTCCCGTGATTTATGGATCACGATATTTTAGGAATAGATTGATTTGATCTTATTTGTATTTCCTTTCTTTTCTTTTATTTCCTTTTATTAGTTTCTCATGGATGTATATATATACCTTGTACTTTACCATTGTGAAATAAGAAAATATAGTTTCTTCTTGGTATCAGAGCCAAAGAGACTAAAACCCTAGCCTCTTCTTCTTCCAGTCACACCACCTCCACCTGCGCCGCACCACCTCTGCCACCACAAGCCCCCTGCGCCACTCACCAACCACATCACCCACCTGCGCCAGAACCCTAGTCACCTCCTTACTCTCGGCCAAGCCTTCCCAGGCTCTCGGTTCTCCTTTGGTTAGCCTCGGCTAGCCCTTGCGCAGCCACTAGGCTGCGTCTTGCCCCGTTCGTGGGTCTTGTGATGATTTAGAGGCCTTTCGTGCTTCCATTTTTCTCTTGGGCTACCTTGTGTGTTTTTGGTAGCCTCTGCCTATTGCTATTGTTGTTGTCTCTGTCCAGCAGCCTTTACATCTTCCTCTGCGCCTTGTTGCTCGTGACTATTCTTCGGGATACTATTCACAGTCACTGTTCATCGGCACTATTCACAATCACTGTTCATCGGCACCATTCACAGTCACTGTTCATCTGCACTATTCACAGTCACTGTTCATCGGCTACTATTCACAGTCACTGTTCATCGGCTACTATTCACAGTCACTGTTCATCGGCTACTATTCACAGTCACTGTTCATCCAATGGCTGATAATAGAACCGATAAGGATAAGGGTACTAATCATTCCCCTACCGGTTCACAGTTACGTCAGGATCTCTCTATGTCCCTGACTCCACATTCCCCTGCGCAGAGGGTGACTACTGTTCTCATGGATGGGAAAAATTTTGCCGCATGGTCTCATTCCATTCGCCTTTTTCTTGGTGCCAGAGGCAAGTCCAGTTGGCTTCTTGGCACCACACCTAAGCCTGCTCCAACCGATTCCACCTTCGATCAGTGGAATATGGACAATTGTACTATCCTGGGTTGGTTGTTCAATTCAATGGAGCCTCGTATTTATCATATGTTCATGTATCACACTTCTGTCCACGGCTTATGGAATGCGTTGACCCAGATGTATGCGCATAAGCGCAATGAGTCACGGATTTATCAGCTTCATCGCGAAGTTTCTCAGTCGTCTCAGGATTCTCTCCGGATGAGTGTCTCAGATTATTTTGGTTATCTACAGTCCCGTTGGGAGGAGTTGGCTCAGTACGAACCTCTTGGTGATATTCCTGCTGAAGCCGCTACTGTTATTGTCCAACGCCTGGATCGTCTGTACACTTACCAGTTCTTGATGGGTTTGAAATCTGAGTTCGAATCTCTTCGTACTCAGATTTTAAACACGTCTCCTATGCCCTCTCTCTACGAGGCCTTTGCTATTGTTGATGGTGATGAGCGTCGTCGCCTATTAATTCAGACTTCTATTGCTCCAGTCTCAGATTCTCCTGCTGTTCCTGATCAGATGGCCTTTGCAGCTCATGCTGGCTCTCGCCCTAGCGGTCGAAAACCTCCAGTCTGTAAGCATTGCAATGTTTTTGGTCATACCAAAGATCGCTGTTTCCAACTCCATCTCGAGTTGAAGAAATAGTATGCCACCCGAAGGTGCAACCCAGGTCCAACCCGCTTTGCTTCTATTGCTGAGACCAGACCCGAACCTATTACTCCTGATTTTGGCCAGCTTCATCAGAACCAGAGTATGCTTCAATCTCAGATTGGACAGATTCAGAGTCAGCTTGGCTCCCTCCTTCAGCAGCATCAGTCTGGCTCTTCTTCCACAGCGGCCATTGCTACAGGTACTTCCACTGCTTTACATGTTAAGACTGGAACTCCAAGGTGGGTTTTGGACTCAGGAGCCAATGATCACATGACTGGTGAGTTATCCCTTTTTTCGTCTCCTCTTACACCTGTTAACCAAACTGTGAGTATTGCTGATGGTTCCACCACTCGTGTCCAGAGTAAGGGTAATGTTTGTTTGTCCCCCCAGCTTACTCTGTCTTCAGTCCTTCATGTCCCTCAGTTATCATTTAATCTTTTATCCGTGAGTCGCCTTGCAAAGAGTTATAATTGTGCTGTCATTTTCTTACCTGACCGTTGTCTCTTGCAGGACCTGAAATCGAAGAGGATTTTTGGTACGGGCCATGAGCATGACGGACTCTACTTCTTTGGGGAACCTCTACCACCACTTTTGTCCTCTAGTTTACAGGCGTCTGTTTTACCTAGTTCTGGTTCAATTTCCCTGTCTAATAAAAATATAGAGTTGTGGCATGCCCGGCTAGGACATGCTAATTTTCAATACCTTTGTTTACTTTTTCCCGAATTAATAAAAGCCTGTAAGACTCATAAATTTCAATGTGTGGTGTGTGAACTTTCTAAGCATACTCGTTCGTCTTATATTCCTCGCATGTCTCGAGCACCTTGTGCTTTTGATGTTATACATTCGGATGTATGGGGATCTTCCCCTATCACTGCTTTATATGGGTATCGGTATTATGTTACGTTTATTGATGATTATTCACGGTGCACATGGGTTTATCTACTTAAAAAGAAATCTGAAGTTTTTCCATTATTTATTCAATTTTTACAAATGGTTAAAACTCAGTATCAAACTGTTGTTCGCGCTCTTCGATCTGATAATGGCCGTGAATACGTTTCTAATGACTTCTGTTCTGAACTTAATAAAAAGGGTATCCTCCAACAACTCACTTGTACTTATACCCCGGAACAGAATGGTGTGGCAGAACGTAAGAACCGCCACATTATGTTTGTTGTCCGGTGCCTTCTTCGCGGTATGGAGGTACCTAAATATTTTTGGCACTTAGCTGTTCTCACAGCTACATATCTTATTAACCGTACCCCAAGTCGTGTCTTAAATGGGAAAGCCCCTCTACATGTCCTTCAGCCCAATTGTACACTCTTTCATATTTTACCTCGTGTATTTGGTTGCACTTGTTTTGTTCATAATTGCAGCCCTCTTCGTACTAAGCTTGATGATAAAGCTATACGTTGTGTTTTTCTTGGTTACTCTTCTCTCTCTAAAGGATATAGGTGCTATGATCCCGTTGGTCGTCGTTTCTATAATTCTATGGATGTTACTTTTCTGGAAGATGTTCCTTACTTTGCAGGTCCAACTACATCCTCCGCTCCTGTTCCTCAGGAGCCTCTCACTGTACCCGAAGAGTTACCTCGTCCGGTTGCTGTCTTTGATTCCTCTCCTTCTGAGGTGACCCTACCACCTATAATTACATCTTCGCCTGAATTTCGTTACTCACGGCGTCCACAGACTCATGCTCATGCTCCGCCACCAAATCCTTCTCCGGATCCAGGTCCAGCTTCTCCTGTACCCGTCAGACGTTCTACCCGGATTTCTCGCCCGGTAAATCGATATGGTCATGCTTGCTCTACTCATCATCCTATTTCACAATATATCTCTTATTCAGCCCTTTCACAACCCTATCGAGCTTTCCTTAGTCAGGTTGATTCAGTTTCCATTCCCCGGTCTGTGTCTGAAGCTCTCCAAAATCCGCATTGGGTCCAAGCCATGCAAGCAGAGATGGATGCCCTTCAGCATAACCATACTTGGGATCTTGTTTCTCTTCCCCCCGGTGAAAAGACTGTCGGTTGCAAATGGGTCTTTACAATTAAATACCTTCCAGACGGTTCTATTGATCGTTATAAGGCTCGCCTAGTTGCTAAAGGCTTTACTCAGATTCCAGGCAAAGACTTCAGTGCAACCTTTGCTCCTGTAGCCAAGCTTAATACTGTTCGCCTTCTTGTTTCTCTGGCTGCATCTCAGTCTTGGCCTCTTCACCAACTTGACGTCAAGAACGCATTTTTGAATGGGGATCTACAGGAGATCATTTATATGGATCCCCCTCCGGGTTTTCGGGCTGAGGGGGAGTATTCTGGGAAAGTCTGTCGGCTACGTAAATCACTTTATGGATTGAAACAATCCCCTCGGGCATGGTTCAGTCGCTTTAGTGATGTTATTTTATCTATTGGGTTCACTAGGTGTCACTCTGATCACACCTGCTTTATTCGACGACGTTCTGATGGTCGATGTATTATCCTATCTGTTTATGTTGATGATATCATTATTACTGGTAATGATACTGCAGGGATTACAACGGTAAAAGAGAAACTTGGAACGACATTTGATGTCAAAGACTTGGGTCCTCTCCGGTATTTTCTTGGTATTGAAATTGCCCGATCTCGTCATGGGATTTCAATGAACCAGAGGAAATATATCTTGGATCTTCTTAGCGATACAGGTATGATGGGTTGTCGTCCTGCTTCCACACCCATGGATCCAAATATCAAAATATCATCTGAGTCAGGAGATTTGTTATCTGATCCAGCTTCGTATCAGCGTCTTGTTGGTCGTCTAATTTATCTAACCAATACTAGACCTGATCTTGCTTTTGCTGTAAGCATAGTTAGCCAGTTTATGCATGCTCCGCGTACATCTCATATGGATGTTGTTCATCATATTCTTCGTTACCTGAAAACTTGCCCAGAACTGGGTCTCTTCTTTGCTGCAGGAACACAATCTGGGGTCACATGTTATACAGATGCTGACTATGCTAGGTCCAAGAGTGATAGGCGTTCAACTTCAGGTTTTTGCACGTTTTTTGGTAAACATCTTATCTCTTGGAAAAGAAAGAAGCAAGCAGTCGTTTCAAGATCATCAGCTGAAGCTGAATATCGTGCTATGGCACAAGGTACTTGTGAGTTTCTGTGGCTTCGATCTATTTTACAAGAATTGGGGTTTTCAGTGTCTGAGCCCTCTACATTGTTTTGTGACAATAAGTCCGCTATAATGCTTGCGTCTGACTCCGTTCTGCATGAGCGTACCAAGCATATTGAAGTTGATATCCATTTTATCCGAGAGAAAGTTCGTTCTGGTATTATCTCTCCGTCCTTTGTTCCCTCTTCAGATCAGACTGCTGATGTGTTTACAAAGTCCGTTGGGCCCTCACTGTTAAAGTTGTCAATTGTCAAGCTGGGATTAGTGAATACCTTCGCTCTAGCTTGAGGGGGAGTGTTGGAATATTCAGAATATTATTATTCCCGTGATTTATGGATCACGATGTTTTAGGAATAGATTGATTTGATCTTATCTGTATTTCCTTTCTTTTCTTTTATTTCCTTTTATTAGTTTCTCATGGATGTATATATATACCTTGTACTTTACCATTGTGAAATAAGAAAATATAGTTTCTTCTTCAACACTACTTTAATACCATATAGTTTACACCTCATTTCATACTTTCTCATTCTTTGCTCTCCTCCAGTGCCATTCTCACAATTCCCCGTAGGAATTCTCTTACTTTCCCTTTCCTTCCATTTATTACGGAATCCATTCGCATGTCAAAACATTCATACCCCTTTCCATGCACCCCACAATAACAATTTCTATCCATATCCTTATTATACTCAATAGAGGGCATAATTAAACAGATAACATCATAAGTCATGCTTATAACATCACTTCATGAAAACCATAACAAGATAACATGATCACTTACAAATCTCATGGCTCATCAATATATATATATATATATATAGCATTTTGATCATCAATTCAAGAGTCAATTCAAGGATTAGAATTACTCACCTTGCTAGTAGATTCAATTACATGATTACTACCTCATTTCTACATCACCCCTTTAATCCCCCTACATTCATTATTCAACATGTAAACAATATATGAACATGTCATGTTCCTTCCTTAATCAAAATGGAATTAAACCATAGACTACAAGTCTACTTACCCTTGGGGATCAAATTCCAACTCCATTTCCTTTCTCATAACTTCCCTTTTCTTTATTTTCCTTTTATTTCTTTCTATTTTCTCCCTTATTCTCTCTTTTTGTTCACCTTCTTGCTTGTCTCTACACAAGCACCTCAAAGATGTACATCTATTTTGTATTCTTCCTTTAGAGTAGTCATCACCACATGTCAATTGGAGATTTAATCTCCCCAAGTCATGACACGTTACACCTCCTTGCTTGGCACAAGCAAGCTTATTGATTAAGCTAATTAATCTCAATTAGCTAATTAACCTCAATTAAGTTAATTAATTGCCCTACTTAGGAGATTCCACCAAGTTCTAGAATTAAACTTTCCTAAATTACATATTCGCCTACTATACTTTCTGATATCGCATTCTAGCACCTCACACTTTCTTGAATTAGCGTTCAACCTACTCCACTTTCAATTATTCCAATGTAGCTCCTTACATTTCCGTGAATTACTATTTGACCTACTAGTTGTAGAAATGTTTACATATACACCCTTATCATTTATACCCTTTTTCACCAATGTGAACTCAATTCAATGAATTTACCCGTACTGGGATACCGGCTTACCCCCATATTATGCACTTCTTGCTTATTATCAATTAACACCTCACATTCTTATGAGTTACTAGTTATCCTACCAATTATGGAAATGTTTTCATCTCATCGTTCCTCTCTTCTTCTACCTATTCGTACCTTCCATTCTCGAAATGGAATTCCCCTTGTGTCTCCTCTCGGACCCTTTCATTCTTATGCTCCTATCATGGGACAGCTTCATCTTTTTAATAAAGTCTCTTTCCCCTATCTATTTATCATACGCTAGCATGACTCGTGCTCATGTATTGCAGCATAAAAGAAATATAAAATTTCCGGGTTATTACATAGACATAGCAAACAAAGGTCATGATGGTATTGCCTAATTTTCCAAATTTCCCCACATTGTTCTTTCTTTCTTTCTTTCTTCATATTCTTGTACAATCACCCTTTTTAGGTTTCTTGTTCTTTTTTTCCCCTATGGATTTGTATCTATCCAGTTCCTACCCACGGGCACCAGCTGTGTGCACAGCACGCAGCACACCCACTAGTACTATATGCACGCAACACACCCACTAGTACTATACTATAAGAACAGATAAGTAGGCACGTCAAAAAATACGAACTTTCTATTTTGCCCTTATTTTCTTATAAAATTACTCATCTACCAAACAATTCTCTTTCTCGCACGGCCTGTTCTCAAAAGTGAATCAGGGGATTTTTCAGTCATTTTAGGTCCGCCTAATAAATGGACACTGCTATAGTGCTATTCCCCATGGACCCCATCTGTATTATGAATTGTTGGGCAAACCCCACATATGGACTGTTTCCTATACACCTCACGTTCATGTGACCTCCACGTTGATTCATGCATTTGCAACCTGTCCATCTCTCTCCAGTCTCCACCGAACTCTTTCTCTCGCCCTCACTTCTCCATTCCTCTCAAAAGAGAATTGGGAAAAGGATAATATTATTGCTGTACATCCCAAGAATATATACTATTACAGTGAGAAATAAAAAGGAAAGAAAATAAACTAGAAAAGGAAAGAGATCAATCAATTTAAATATGGTCAACATGACCCATAACAATCACAATAAAATCTGGGATAAAATCCCTTAATTCCAACACTCCCCCTCAAGCTGTGGCGAATATATTGACGAGACCAAGCTTGCTGAGAGATGACTGTAGAAGTGCTGGACCGACGGACTTAGTGAACATATCAGCGGTCTGATCTGAGGAAGGAACAAAGCTTGGTGTGATGACTCCTGACCGAACTTTTTCCCGAATAAAATGAATGCAACTTCTATATGCTTAGTTCTTTCATGAAGAACAGAATCAGATGATAACATAATAGCAGATTTGTTATCACAAAATAACGTCGATGAATCTACCATTGGGAAGCCTAACTCAGTAAGAAGAGAACGAAGCCATATGAGTTCACATGAACCCTGAGTCATGGCACGATACTCGGCCTCAGCAGAAGACCGTGAGACAACAGCTTGCTTTTTACTTTTCCAAGAGATAAGATGACAACCTCGGAAAGTACAAAAACCAGAAGTAGAGCGCCTATCACCTTTTGAGCCTGCATAGTCAGCATCAGTAAAACATGAAAGACTTGATTGAGCTCCTGTCTTAAAGAAAAGACCAAGACCCGGACAGGTCTTAAGATATCGGAGAATATGATAAACAGCATCGAGATGTGAAGTACGTGGTGAGTGCATAAATTGACTCACAACACTAACAGCAAAAGTCAGATCCGGTCTTGTGTTCGTCAAATAGATGAGACGACCCACAAGACGCTGATATACAGTAGGATCTGGTAAGAGTTCTCCTAATTCAGCAGTCAACTTATGATTTGGATCCATAGGAGAAGAAGCAGGCCTACACCCAAGCATTCCCGTATCTTGGAGGAGGTCAAGGGCATACTTTCGTTGGGATAATGAAATACCTTGGCGGGACCGGGCCACCTCAATGCCAAGAAAAAACCTCAGAGGACCCAAATCCTTAATATCAAACGACATTCCAAGAGAACGCTTCACTTGTACAATACCAGATGTATCATCTCCTGTAATTATAATATCGTCAACATAAACAGAGATAATAATACATTGTCCTTTGGAATTACGACGAATAAAACAAGTATAATCGGAATGACACCGATTAAATCCCATAGTGAGCACCACATCACTAAACCTGCTGAACCATGCACGAGGGGACTGCTTTAATCCATAGAGAGATTTTCGAAGGCGACAAACTTTCCCCGAATACTCCCCCTGAGCCCGAAAACCAGGAGGTGGATCCATATAGATAACTTCAGACAAGTCACCATTGAGAAATGCGTTCTTGACATCGAGTTGATGAAGAGGCCAAGAATAGGAAGCAGCAAGAGAAACAAGTAGCCGGACTGTGGTCAGTTTAGCAACTGGAGCAAAAGTAGCACCGAAATCCTTACCCGGAACCTGTGTAAAACCCTTAGCCACAAGACGGGCCTTATATCGGTCAATGGTGCCGTCTGCCAAATACTTGACACTAAAAACCCACTTACAGCCAACTGTACGTTCACCCTCCGGGAGAGAGACAAGCTCCCAAGTCTCATTGTTATGCAGAGCACTCATTTCTGTTTTCATAGCAGCCACCCACTTTGGATTCTGAAGGGCTTCATGCACAGAGCGAGGAATGGAAACAGAATCAACTGCACTAACAAAAGAGCTAAATGGTTTTGAGAGACCCTGATAAGATACATACTTAGAAATTGGGTGGTTAGTACTACTCGAAAGAATATAACGTGATGGAGGACGACGAATACGAGTAGGATAACGAGGAGGAGCAACATCAGATACTAAAGGAGGGGACGAGATACCTGATTCCGGAGAAGATGTTGGCACGAGGTCCGGAGAGCGAGGACGACGAGAGTATACCTGTAACGGATCAGTAGTAATGACCGGAGGCAAAGAGCCACTGGGTATGTCACTGGGTAAGTCAAGAATAGGCACAGGACGAGGAAGAACGGAGATATCATCCACAAGATGTTCTACTGGAGCTTTCAGAGACGAAGCAGCACCTGTAAAAAAAGGAACTGTTTCCAAAAAAGTGACATCCAAAGAGTGATACAAATGACGTCTGATAGGATCATAGCAACGATAACCTTTAGACATGGAAGAATATCCCAGAAAAATACACCGAACAGCCTTATCATCAAGTTTAGTGCGTGTAGGGCTGCGATTTTGGACAAAACATGTGCATCCAAAAACCCGAGGGACAATAGGGAAAAGTGTACTACCAGGCTTGAGGACATGAAGCGGGGCCTGGCCTTGTAGGATACGGCTAGGAGTACGATTAATCAGATAAGTAGCAGTAAGGACAACAAAATGCCAAAAAAACTTGGGAACAACCATCCCACGTAGGAGACACCTAACCATAGCCATAAGATGACGATTCTTACGTTCGGCTACCCCATTTTGTTCGGGGGTATAAGGACAAGTGAGTTGTTGAAGAATGCCCCCTTTATTAAGTTTAGCCCGAAACTCATCAGTAATATATTCCCTACCATTATCAGACCGAATATTGCAAACAACAGTATGAAATTGAGTCTTAATCATTTGAAGAAAATTTCGAAAATGAGAGAAAACTTAAGATTTTTTCTTCATAAGATAAACCCAAGTACAATGTGTATAGTCATCAATAAATGTAACATAATATCGGTGTTGTGACATAGATGTGACGGGGGAAGGACCCCACACATCAGAGTGAATAAGATCAAAGGCACTAGGTGCCCGGTGCATGCGAGGAATATAAGAAGTGCGAGTATGTTTGGACAATTCACAAACCACACATTTAAAATTGAAATCCTTACAAGCTTTATTCAACTGAGGGAATAACCAACATAAATACTGAAAGTTGACATGACCTAGACGAGCATGCCACAAATCTAAAGTTTGAAGGAAAAACACATATTTATTTGAGTCGGGCAAAACAGAATCATTAAAAGTAGGTAACACGGAGGCTTGAAGACTGGAGAACGTCCTGGACACTGAAGGATCACTGAAGTAGTAGAGACCGTCTCGCTCAAACCCCCTGCCACAAATCTTCTTCGTAGTCAGGTCCTGCAAGTAACACGAATGAGGTAAGAAAACAACAGAGCAGTTATGATCGTTGACAAGACGATTAACCGAAAGCAAGTTAAAAGCAAAATTGGGAACATAGTACACAGATGAGAGGGTGATGTCGGAGGATAAGCGGGCATCACCCTGACTACAGATGGGAATGAAAGATCCATCTGCGATACGTACAGACTGTTTAATAGAGGTAACAGGGGAAGTAAAAACTGAAAGCTCACCAGTCATATGATTATTTGCCCCAGAATCAAGAATCCAAGTAGGGTGGCCTGACTTACCATGAAGAGCAGTAGGAGTACCTGCAGCAATGGCGGCTGTGGGACCAGTAGATGATGGAGGAGTAGGAGCTCCCAAACCTACATGTGATTGAAGTTGAGCAATCTGAGACTGAAGTTGACTATAATCGGGTGGAGGAGGAAGCATCTCAACAACCGCTCCTGTACGAGGAGCACCTCGGCCCCGACCAGTACCACGACCTGTAGGTCGAGTCCGAGTGAACTGCCCTTTCAACTCTGGGTGAAGAGTGAAACAACGATCTATGGTGTGACCCGGTGTACGGCAATGCTGGCAATAAGGACGATTACCTCCAGGACGAGCACCAGAGGAAGCCGGAAAGGCCATCTGATCAGGGACAGGTGAAGGAGAGGGCTTAGTTTCAGGAGCAGATAGTAGGCGACGACGTCTCTCATCTCCATCAACAGTAGCAAAGGCCTCAAATAAAGAGGGCAAAGGGACTGTATTCAGAATCTGAGTTCGGAGGGCCTCGAACTCGGGCTTGAGACCCATCAAGAACTGATATGTATGACGGCGGTCAAGTCGCTTAACTTCAACATCCCCATCATTGGGAAAATCGGTGATGGGTTCATACTGGGCTAACTCTTCCCACCGAGTCTGCAGATATCCAAAAAAGTCAGAAACAGATAATCCCAAAGTGGCTTGGGAAGCATGAGAGATATCCTGGTAGAGCTCGAAAATGCGCGAGTCAGAATGCGCATGATCATACATCTTCTTCAAAGCAGTCCAAAGCCCATGAACGGTATTATGATACATAAACATATTATAGATCCGTTCATCCATCGAGTTAAACATCCAGCCCAGAATAATACAGTTATCTGTAAACCACTCTTCAAACTTCGCATCCGATTCGGCGGGCTTAACCTCCTTCCCAAGTAACCACCCGATTTTCCGTTTGCCTCCAAGGTAGAGACGAAGGGAATTAGACCATGCGTGGAAATTTTTGCCATTGAGTAGAACGCTAGTGACCCGGTGGACGGGAGTCGGGTGAGACATAGAGAGATCCGAACGGGTAACAGGAGGAGCGGAAGGGGTAAGTGGGTCAATAGTCTTACCAATATCAGACATGATGCGGTGATGAGTGACCCAAAAAAAAAATGTAAACTTGCTGGCAATCAAAGAACAATCACTTGGCAACAAGGACAAGCACAGCCGGAAACTCGGCAGCCGGAAACTCGGCAAACTGGGGCAACCGGAAACTCGGTTACCCGACTGACAGAAAAGAGCACACGGACTGCTCTAATACATCACACAAGCCCTAACAAGGGCTGAAGAGATGCAGCCGGGAGGCTGCGGACAGGCAGAGGTGGCGCCGCAAGGAGAGGAGACTCCTAGGAGTTGCGGCTCAGGGCTGTTGATGCCTAGGTGGGTGTCGGCTGGGTGGATGGGTGCTGGGAAAGCTTGCGGCGCAGTGGTGGTGGTGGTGTTTGGTTGTGGCGCAGTGGTGGTGATGGTGTTAGCTTGCGGAGCAGTGGTGGTGGTGGTGTTGGATCGTGTATCTTGCTCTGATACCAAAAAGAGAATTGGGAAAAGGATAATATTATTGCTGTACATCCCAAGAATATATACTATTACAGTGAGAAATAAAAAGGAAAGAAAATAAACTAGAAAAGGAAAGAGATCAATCAATTTAAATATGGTCAACATGACCCATAACAATCACAATAAAATCTGGGATAAAATCCCTTAATTCCAACACTCTTCTATCTGCACCGATTTCTCGCATTGCTCTCATCGTCTCTTTCTTCTTCGTCTTCTCCCTGTTCACTCTTCTCTTTTGATTGTCGAAACCCTTATCAAAAGCAACCGACGATTAACTGTAGTCATCAGATCTATCTATTTCTCGCATCAAAAGCAAATCGGAGCTGCTCATCTCGGGTGAACTTCACAACGCCACTATCTACAATGGCTAAAGCTAGGTTTCAATGTGGGTAAGGGGTTTTGAACCTTGTATCAGCTTCTTTGTGTTCCTTTTCTCTCTCTCTCTCTATCTCTCCTTCGTGTTTTCCCTAGGGTTGACAAAGCATAATTGTAGGCTTCCTTTGTCATTTTGGTCTTTCATTGGTTAATTTCACGGACAATTTTAAGCTTCTGCTTCCTCTTGTAACCAGTTGATCTTCCTCGAATTCTCAGCCTGCAAAGAACATCGCAAAGGAATCAAGGTCAGTACTAAAGTTATTGGAGATTCCTTTACACACACGTACACAAATTTGTTCACACACATACCTACATCTGTAACCCCACAGGCAAAGGCTATGGTTTTGACTTTACCCATTTTGGGGGTCTTTAATTATGTGATTTGATTTTATAATTTTAGGTATTCATGAGAGCTTCGAGAGGTTGCAGTGGATTTGAAGTCTCGTCCTTGAAGTATGACAGTGGATCAGGTCCTCAATTCGGTATTCTTCGCCATTTTAATTTACCCTTCTGATTTTCTCTTTTTGTGGGTCTGTTTTTTCCTTTTTCTATTCGCCAAATTTGTGAATTTGGCATTCAAAATTGTTTATGTGGGTCTGATTTTCCCTTTTGATTAGTTTAATTAGTTCCCAAATGACAATCCCATAATTATAAAGAAGACTTCTCCTAAATTCTTTTTTCGGAAAATGGTAAAATTCCAAAAAGAGATGTACAAATGTACAAGGGGCATACCCCAGGATAAACAATAGACACAAAGCATAAGGACAAGTGGCAAACAAACCACTAGATATGCCAAACCAGGCAAAACAACTCACAAGACCGAAACTACAAAACTACAAAAAAACCTGCCAAGCATCATCCTAACAAATCAACACCAAAGAGAAAGAGAGAGACAGAAAAACACAAAATTCAAGTGCCACTTTAATGCCAGTTAGCCAGCAAGGCATTAAGGTATAGCGGAGTTCTTGAATGTTCTGTTGTTCCTCTCGCTCCACAGACCATAGATGGTAACTCCCAAGCAGATTCTTGGGATCATATGTTGGGGAGTCTTTCCTTTCCAGTGCTGGATCATCCAATTGAGAATATTTTCCCAAGGGGTGCCATTCCAAACCAGGTCACATCTAGTCATCAATTCCCGCCAAATGAAATTAGAGTAAATTGAGTAATCACAAGCAAAGAAAAGATGGTTATGAGAATCTATGTGCCTAAGACATAAAGAACAGGCAAGAGAACCAGGGGTAAAATTGTAGATTCTATCCTGTGTTGCAAGCCTGTATTGGATGGCACTGTAATAGATAGAAAGACAATCAACTAAGGTCCTAACACTCTATGCCAAAAACCCCACTGTTTAGGATTTTCAGTTTCACACTGTTTTCGCAAATTATGGTTTTAATTCTCTGTACTTGGCTTTTTTATTTGATTGGTTTGTATTAGTTTAGTAAAGAAACACACATATGCTTGGTTCTTATCCACTTAAGAGTGTTGCTGCCTTCAAAAATTACTACTGCACCTGTTAGTCCAACATTTTTGCTACCATTGAGACATTGCTTTACGTTATATCAGACGCATTTCTTGATATTAATAGCCACAAGTTTACAATAGTAATCTTTTCTGGATACACGGGAAAAAAAAAAACTAACATTTTAAGTTTTCCACACAACTACAAAGCATTTGTTTGGAGCATATTGAACAAGCATCTACATATAGAGGGGACCGATTTGGGGTAGGAGGACCATTTCTGCAATGTGTTGACCTTCACTGAAAGTGGCTTCTAAAACAAAATGGGGGTACTTAAGCTAGGGGTACCCCATTCAGTATATTCAAGCACCAATAATTTAGATACATTAGAAATTTCCCATGCCCGTGACACTGTTTAACTTTTTTTTGGTTTAAAGTTAAATTAATTAGATATCTTTGTATCGTTGTGTATGTACTATGTATGTAGGTATACATTATCTTACAACTCCTTTTTTCTATGTTATTGGAGCCAATTCAATGAAGTCTTAATAGGATGTTTCATATGATTGCTCATTTTGCCTATGCCCACCAATTTAATTACAAGAAGCACGAATTACCTCTTTTCATTTTGAAGTTTTGATTTGGTGTCTTTACGCTTCACCATATATTGCTACAGACCACAGGATTGGCGAACTCTGCTCCTCTTGCTCCTGTACTTTGGTTGGATGATCAGCTCGTAAGTCAAGCTTGACTAGATCATTACTGTGAGTCTATGTGTCACGCCCCGGATCCACACATGTAAATCTAGGATACGTGGCACGCCACCAAGGCTCGTCCCAAGTCATTAAAGTTACGGAAATCAAAATAATAAAAGTTTTGATCAAAGAACTCAACACACTATTTTAATTTTTCAAAGGTTTGAACACATACACCCAAACACATCTTACCAAAATCTGTTTTCAAAAATAACATTTTTGTAGGTCAAAGGGTCCCCAAAGATACCCCCTTGCCTAATTAAAAGTTACAGAAATACAACCTCGTCCCATAACCAATCAACATAACACGTCCCCTATATTACAAGAATTTATGCCGCTATCATTTTCTACACAAATTTAAATAAAAAAAAATTGATTACAATATTTCACTAATTTTATTTATTGAACATAAATCTAATAAATAGGAATTCAATTATAATCCCACGCCCACGAATACTCACCAATTCCATTTCTTTCCTTTTGAGCTCCACCTTGGACACCTACGATGGTTATTCAATAACCACTACAATATATAAGCTATATGCTTGTAAATAACACTAATTATGCACATGGATAATAAACATGCTCAACTTCATTTCATTACAACCAACTATAGTCGCCGGTAACTACTAGTTCACTCCCACCACTACCGACTAGCCCGCGGCTCCACTCCCTAAGCCCACGTGACCTAGTCATGACCCACGCCTCACGTGCGGTCCCATAGGCCTCTGGCGGCCGTGGTCGTCACCACATCGATTACCTCATGGTGGTATAGAACTAGCAATTCCATTGACCCAATAAGCAGCTCAACATGCTCACATAATTCATTACACTGTGCTTTCACAATCAAATTGGGCCTAATTTAACCACATGAATTTTGCCCATTAATAAACTAATAAGCTTTATTAAGCTAATATAACATGCTTTTACATCACAAATGAACCCAAACATGGAATCATCCATATATCATAATTAATGTCACTTACCTCTTGGGTTTCGCTCCTAGTTGTGAGATTAAAGCCCTACTAAGACCCAGGTACAAGTCCTATACAAAAACTACAAGTCATGAGCTAAAACCCCAAAATGGGTCGCAGAAAAACTGTCACAGAACTCAACCAAATTGGTACCAAAATGTTAGCCTCACCTCCAGGATTCCAAATATATAATCAGAATTGAGAATTGAGAACAGACGTCGTTTGGCGCGTCAAATGACGAGACCACTGTCGGGGCTCAAAGCCCCTCCATTTCACTCCCTCTCTGCCCCGACTGATGATGATGATTGAAAATGAGAGTAAAACTCTCAATTGACAACCTTTAAGTTGTAGGGAATATTCTATGGAATATTCCTTTTGGTCAATATTAATTATTCCCCCCACTAGTTTTAGTTCATTACAGTTATACCCCTATAAGTTATAAATTATATTAAAACTATCCCAAACTTAAATGAGTATTTGTCTATGTCTCGTATGGGTCCCATAAGTGATCCCATATAATTATATGAAGTTGCTAATTAGTCTACTAATTATGTAACGTGTTCAATTCGTGCTCACAAAGATATCCCTAATTGACCCCAGAAGTGGTCACTACCTAATAACATGATATTATCAACAATAAAATAATAAATCATTTAAGCCTTAATAAACATTTAGGCACATAGGGTATTCCACATATTATTGTCCCATCTCAACTGGGACCCATCAACACATGTCCCAACTTGGGATTACCACATTAGCCAAAACTGGGTTCCCAACTGGACACCCTCAAACAATTTAGTGGGTCAAGGCCCCCATCGCACATATACTCAAATCATCATTAAATGATTAATAACGCATGCTAAATATTATTAAAATAATCCGCGGGAGCGGGTATTACACTATGAGTTTCACACTACAAATCACGGGTATAGCTTTACAAGATTTGTATTTCCAAATATTTGTCACAGTTTTTTTTTTTTTTTTCCATTCATTACTGCTTTGATGATATCATTAGGTTATGTCATTTTTAGATTCCATGTGTAGAAGATAGTTCAGGGATGAGATTTAAAGAGCTATTCGATGATGTTTTTGTTTTTGTCGATTGAGTGTTTATTTGTAATGAATTGTTACTATCTTTTCTTAGGTTTTGTTTGGTTCATGGATTTAGTGAGGGGAAAAAAGGAAAACGTTTTTCTTCGTCAGGTTAATTATGAAAAAACAATAAAGTAAAATATGAAGAAAAGAAAATTGGATAAAAAATTTATGGAAAACTATGAATTTTGAGGGTCACTTCCTTCTTTGTTTCCTTCAGTTTCTATAATATATCTTGGAAGTTTTTAATTTCTCATGTTATTTAAGCATTGAATACATCACTTGGGAGGACGCTCCGGAATTAGTTTTCCTTCCAATTTTTCTTTCTCTCTCTTTTCCTCCTCTAAATCCACAAACTAAATAGAGCCTTAGTATCCCTCTTTTGTGATTTGGTTTCTGAACAGCTTATCTAAGAGGCATGTTGAGTAACCAATTCTCACTATATTGTCTGGAGGAAAAGCAAAGGTGTAAAAAGTAGAGGGAGGCACAAAATTACAGAATTTAAATTAAGAAAGTGGTCAAGAGTGAGAACAATTTTCAACCCTTAAATGAAGACATACATCAAGGGTCCAAAGTATTTTAGTCATCAAACCCATTATAGTACCAAAATTTTATAGTCCATTTTCTTTTATAAAGCGAGGGCATTTGTGAAATTAGGCTTGCTCGATGTCTTATGATATATTGACTAACTTGTTTTGCTTCTTCTGATTATTACCTGCTTTTGATCCCAAAATAAATTAGCACCTCATGATGACTTTTTAGTGATTGTTCATATAATAAATTTGTGTTTCCATATTTTAAAGTTTGTGAACTGTGATAGGCTTGACAGGTTATTCAGCTCAGAGTCTCTTCTGCTCTTGGTATACCTGTAAATTTGGGCTTATCCATATCCTTGCATTATCTGATTAAGGGTTCCAATTATGCTATAGTTCTCATTGAATTGGGATCTGATAATAATTAATAAAGACTATATTTAATTGATGAACTGGGTGAAGATTTTACTACCTTAGGTATTCTGGTCTTATGATGTTCCACTACCTATTTTATAGGGGAGAGGCCACATACTGTACAACTGAAAATTAATTTCCAAACCAAATTGTACATGGTGCTTTCTTGATTTTGAGTGCAGAAGACATTTACACTAAGTTTACACAATTCAATTTTAATCACACTTTCAACTGCTTCTTAGTTTGTGGACATGTCAAGTTTATCCCCGGAACATCTTCTTTGTGTTCTAGAGCTCTACAGTTGAGCAACCTAAACTGCACTCTCTCTCTGTCTTTCATATCTTCGATTGGTTAACTTCACCAGCAGTTTTAACCATGCACAATTCCAGGTATTTGCTTCGAATGTCAATTAGGGTCTTCAAATTGTATTACATTCTGGGTGTTTGTCTTGTCGACATAACTAACTTCATTAAATCAAGTGTATATGTATGTAATACTGTAGCTAACCTCCAACTCTACCATAGCAGCTACGGAAGAGAGCTGCTTAAATAGCGCCAACAACAGTCTTACTTTATGGTCTCCATAGAATTGACACTGAGAGTCAATTGTCTTAATTTAAAACCAAGCTGAATTCAGAATTTTTAACTGTTTGTGTCATGACCTGTGGTTAGGGGTGTACACGAGCTAAGCCGCTCAACAAGGGCTCGCGGCTCGGCTCGATAACAGCTCGGCTCGGCTCGTATAATAAACTGTTGAAGCTTGATATACATTGTTGGGCCCATTCTCTAACAGCTTAAGCTTTTGGAGTAGTTGGTAACTTAACATGGTATCAGAGCCTTGTTTGTGGGAGGTCCTGGGTTCGACTCTCCATCCCCGCTTTGTTGTGCATATTTGCACTTTGTTATTTGTCTCCAATATGATGGAGTTTGATTTGTTTGCTCTCCACGTGCAAGTCGGGGTTGCACGTGAGAGGGGGTGTTGAAGCTTGATATACATTGTTGGGCCCATTCTCTAACAGCTTAAGCTTTTGGAGTAGTTGGTAACTTAACATAAACGAGCCAAGCTCGAGCTTGAATACATAGCTCGTTTAATAAACGAGACAAGCCTGAGCACACATAGGCTCAGCTCGTTAGTAGGCTCGTGAAAAAGCTCGTTAGTAGGCTCGTATATATATACATATATGTATTAGTTATAAAATTATGAGGGGTTTAAAAACAAATAAGAAAAATATGAGTTGGAATATTTAATATTCAAAATTTAATTAGCACACCAACATCAAGTTTGATTACAAAAAGGTCAAAAACTACTTTGAATTTGTCCCACATCGGAATACTACTGCTGCCAAACGAGTTGCTCTGCCTATAAAAGGCAGAGAATTATATTAGTCTATGCAGTGCATTGATGACATAAGTCTTCACATGCTTAGTACAATTTTGAGCCCACACGAGCAGGCCCATGGTAAGATTAATAGTAAAAAATAAATAAATAAAATAAAATAAAAATGGTCCAGGCCACTTTTTAACTCAGTTTAAGTTTGATTAGAGCCGAGCTTGTGTGAATTTGGTTTGTTTGAATTTGTTTAAATATCAAATTAATCGAGCCGAGCTTCGAGCTCGATCTTTTGTATTTTTTATCGAGCCGAGCTCGAGCTGGCTTGTTTAAGGTTTGGACGAGCTCGAGCTGAGCCTGAGCAAGTTGTTGATCATTCAAAGCCCGAGCTAAGCTCGAGCCGAGCCTTAAAAGCTCGGCTCGTATACACCCCTACTTGTGGTCTTGTCATTGACCGATGCTTACAAGTTTTTTGACTAAACTCTCTGTAAGTGGCAGCCACAGGGAGAAGATGTATAGCTATAGTTTACAATGATGTGGCATACTTAACTGGAAAACCTTCTGGGAAAAAAAACAGAAGCTCTAAGAAATTATTTTCATAATAAACTTTATACCTGCCAACATAGGTATGCTACGTAGCAAAAGGTAGATTTACTCTCATTCTATACTACAAGTTAAAAGCAACACTTAAAATTAAAGACTAACAACTTGCAATAAAATTAGCTATATTGAATGATATTACTTTTACAGGCTAATAGCGAAGCCTAATAACTGATTGCATTCTAACGATTAGAATTCCGGTGGATTTATTTGGATCTTTGGCAGCCTCCGTTGGGTTTTTAAGAGAGAACTCGAGGAATTTCAACCCATGTCTGTAATTATACTTTCGAAAGCACATAGACACATAGTGTTATATAATGTTGTCCTTATGTGCAATCTGATAAGTTGAGACTGAGTTCCTAATTCTAGACTTCATATTCAGAAGACAAAATTCTAGCAGAGACATTGAAAGAAATGTTGACCATTCACATGGTTGGTACTGCAATTACGCTCTTTAGCACATAAAATTAGAAATTTTCACTTCCTTATCAATATATGCCTTGCGGATTGATGTAATATGCCAACTGTGTCACTGTTGGACACACTGCAGGTACATGTCCATCACTACACACCAGATGTGATGAAAGTGATGATCTCTCATAGCTTTGAAGGTCATTTATTTATGAAATGTCATCGAGACAAGTGCCCAGGTTACTTGCCTTGCGCAGTCTATTGGTGAGTTGTGGTTAGTATTTGTATGTTACCAAAGAAACACGCTGACTATTCTTCATAACAATATTGTCTCTTTTATATCCACATTCAACTCACTCAAATATTATATTCTTTCTTCTCAGACACCATGTCAAGTGTGCGGTCTTAATGGACACAAGCCTTATGAATGCCCCATCGTCTAGGGCTTATGATGAGCCAGCTGAGCAAATTGAAGCTGAAGTGTCCGAGGAGTCGACTCGATATTTACTAGACGAAGGTGAGTGTTCACGTGGAGTATTTAATTTTCACTTTCATGTAGGCTGTATATTTTGTGATTTGTGTGGATCAAATTAGAAGATCAATAGTTTGTCAATATGTGGACACATGTCTGCAAAATACGTAATCTTGTAACATGTGTTTCCAGAACTCCGACAAACTGTTCGTTTCTATGTTCACAAGTGCGGTTTCTTGGGTCAATGTTATGAAGGCATATTATGTTTATTACATATTTTACTCTAACTGCAAAAGACTTGAAATTTATATTCAGTGATCTGACATGGAAAATTAATTACTGACTACTCGTGGTGTTTGCTTGCAAGATTTACTTGAGCAACCAATTTTTCCTTTTTCTCTTTTTGAGTAATGACACTTTAGTATGTTTAGTTTAATGTTAGTAGTTATTATTTGAATATGAGAAACAATAGTTATGTTATTGACATTTTGGGACAATAATTGCAAGCAAAAGAAACTTTTTGGTGAAGTTAATTCCAAGTGATGCAGAAATCCAAATATGGATCTACCATGCTTAAGTTTGTGGTAGAGTGACCTTAAATTAATATGTATAAACATCTTTCAGGAATCTAATAGTAGTCTTAACATATTGTTTTCTTTTCTTTTTTTTTTTTGAGTAGAGAATTTTGATTTGAACGTCTTTTGGTTGATTTAGCTGCAAAACAAAGAAGAAAGGCTGAAAAAAAAAATTAAATGGCATTGCAGATCTAGCGCTTTTAGTATTCGCAATATTGTCCTTTATTTAAAAGTATCTTTTTGAATATTCAAGCGGAGCCTAAATAAAGATCGAGTTATTTACTAATTTTCTCCAAACAAAACCTAAATAATGAATGAGTCATTTGCTAATTCTGTTCAGGTTGACTAAAATAGATGATTGGTTCGAAGGTAATTTACGACACTTTAATGTTCTTGTTGCCTTCTGGTGTTTAATTGCTAATCTTTATGATTTTGTTGTGGTTTTGTAGATTGATTTTGTCACTTTGGCTTTGTTTGGTTTGACAATTTAGGTTTAATGTGGAATGATTTTTGTGTGGGCTGCTATTTTTTTTTTTTTTTCCTACTCTTTTGGTTCAAATGAATGCTTTGCCTTTTTGGTTGGCATGGCTTTCCTTAGAAATTAAGAGATGTGGTGCTATTTGAATTCAATGTTAAAGTCAAGACATGTCAACTCTTTTGAGGTTGCTTTAAACATTATAGGGCTTTGTGACTGACCATGGTATTTTGAGATTTTAAAAGTTGAAGTAATTTGGGTGCCACTTGTTTTGTATAGTTTGTATGTCTTGGCTCCAAGTTATTTTGGAAGCGAAGCTAGCTAATTGAACGCAAACAAGGGGTGTTTTCCCTTATCCTTCTACTATGTTTTTGAATCCTTGTTTGAGAGACAGATTACTGGATGCAGAAAATGCTGATGTCATGATTTTTTTATTTTATTTTTAGTTTTATTTATTTATTTATTTATTTTTTTTTATTTTGCATATCCTTGCAAGAAAGATCGGTTTTACTTTACATTGTGATTTTATTAGACAAGAATCAGCTCAATCAGTGAATTTATTATATTAGGCCACGCCAAAAGTGGAGATTTTGGTTATTGACTACCAAACAATACTACTTTATGATTATTCAAAGTTTCAAACTGCATTTTATTTTCTTTTCAACTTTATCTTAGCTTTTACAGAAGATTATTGTTTTCGCAAGATCTGCAGAATTTTTAGTACAATATAGAGGACCTCTTCTGCCGGAGTATTGGTTCAAATTTTACATGTGAGTTAATTTATGCTCTCTTCCATTAATGGTCAGGCTGCTATTCAAAAGGAAGTTCCACAGCAACCATGTGAGCAGTGGAGTAATACTCTTAATTGGATTTTAGATGTCCAGTTAGTTCTAATGGAGTTTTGCAGTATTCAAAATATGGGCTTTAAATTGCTTTTGGCAGAACTGTGACTGATTATTGGTACAAGAAGATTAGGTTACTTATTAATTTGGTAAAGGTGGATGCAACAATAGGAATGATTAAGGTATGGTATAGCTGGCTTGGTTGTATTATTGCTAGAACACCATGATAGGTGCAAGCATGGTTTTACAGGAAGTAAGTCGAGTCGGGCTAAGATATTTAGTCATATGTACTCATCCTTGGTCTAAATTAGAAGTCATTTCATATAGTGCTTTTGATCAACTAATATTGATTTTACTTAACCTTTCCAAAAATAAGAAAGTCGATCTTACTTTAAGTTCAAGATTAGAAAGAAAGTAGAATGAAGTTTTTTGAAACTTCTGAAAAAGAAATCTATAAACGAACACCTGTCTTCTATCAAATGGGTCAAACTGCCAGTTTGTGGACCCGAATTTGGCGACTCTACTGGTCCCGAGTTTCTCATGGACAAATTCATTTACTACTGAGTTAAGGTATTGGCAGCAATTTTGAACTAAATATGGAATTATCTCGTATATTGAAATATAAAATTTTTTGTCCACATCATTGTTATGTTTAAAAGTAATTATTGTAGATACTTCAAACAGTACTCTTAAGTTTATTTGACTATTACAAAAAAAAACCTTGTTGACAATTGATTGTGTATTTTGAATCTAGACTTTTGCCATTAATTCTTGTTAAAAATTATATGTATCTTTTTTAAGTTGACTGTTTCTAATGCTAACTCGGTGGCTTTTGCAATTCACATGTGATTTAAGAAGGTGGAGGTAGTTTGGATGCATTTCTTTGTTAACTTTTTGAACTGGGTTTGAGTTAATTTTACCTGGATTTTGGGACTTTTTCAGGTAAGTGAAGGATTAAGGCATGTTTGACGAATTGTGTTTTCGCTATATGATTCTCATTTAGAAACTGAACTCTTAGTGTTATTAGAGCTTGTGAGATAGCTTTTTCACCTGGGCTTGAGTTATTTCATCTGTATTCTCCGGATTTCTGAGGAAACAATTTGAAATGGAAGGCCTAATTGGGTTTGGTGATTTTGTGATATGAGGGTCTGACTTAAAGGTTTGTGAGAGATGGGTTTAGGTAATGATGGTGTGAAAGCCGGGTCTTGGGGGTCTTGGGATGCGGGCAAATCAAAGGGTAGGAGGTAGAAGAAAAAGAGAGCAATAGCAAACAGTAGGTGGTGTTGGGTTAACCTGAGGTTTATTGGAAGCTGTATTTCTTCAAGATCTAAAATGGATAGCTCTATTAGTGGAATCAATACTCATTGTAGTAATCCTTTATTTCTATGGAAATTGTTGTTTATACATTATTTTTCTTAGTTTTGTATGAATGTGCATGTGTATGTGTTTCAATCCAACTTTGCTTTTCCTTCAGTTAGACTAGGGGACATGTAGATGGTGGTTGTAATAACCTATATTATGTAGGTAATTTGTTCGGTTGGCTTATGGATGCTGCTTGTTTCTCGGATCTTGCAAGTATCCTTATACAATTACTTCACAAAGATTACCTCAAATTTTGTTATTATCATTTGGCTCCTCCTGGCCTAGCCACATACAATAAATAAAAAACCACAGGCATAATCACACAAACTTTATTACGTGCACGCAATCCCAATCTAGTATATGTATAAAAATAGATCCAAAGCAATAACATTGAGGGCACTCACAAACTTTATTACGTGCAACGCACACAATCCCAATCTAGTATATGTATAAAAATAGATCCAAAGCAATAACATTGAGGGCACTCTCATAAACTCGGTCAGTCGCAAATGCAACTTCCAGATTTCGTTTGAAGCAAGTCCCCACTTCTAATTTTCCCTGCTTGGATACCATTTTAGATTTTGGGGTGCTATGATACTCGTACACTTTGTAATCAATATTGATCACAAAAATATTGCCTTGGAGATGTACACTAAATGGCGTATAGGGCTCGAGCTCCAGGGATTTGCGCCCTTCTTTCAAATATATATATTTTTATTACTTTAACTTGGGAAAGTTATAGAACAATGAATGTTTGGTTATTTATATAGTTGTATAAGGAATATTCTAGAGACTCACTAAATACAACTAGCCTTGAAATACTAACAATCCTTTAGACACCCAAAGTAACGCCTAAAACAATTACATAAAAATAGATTTTTCTACTTTTCTAAATTTCAAATTACAAGTGCCAACAGTTTATACAAGTGATGCAAACAATTAAATATGTTAAGACAGAGATTTAGCTATGAATATGCAACTGAGTTAACTGCTGTTAACAGCTCACTAACACTAACTGCTTGGTCAATTTTCCAGTTCCCATATATTAATCGGACTGATGTCATATCACTCACTTCTCTGCTCTCACGATGCATTACAAATTCACAACCAAAATGCAGCTTTTTTTTTTTTTTGTAACTAACTAGTATAAACACAAACAATTTTGTGTTTATACTAGTTAGTTACAAAAAGGGGTTGAATTAAATTAAAAGCAATAGGGGGTATACACAGTATCATATACATATAAACATATAGGAAAATTGTAAAAGATACATCCTATCGATTTAGGATATACTACTTGCTTTTACGAACCAGAGTAATTTAGATAGTTACTATATTTTGGGACTTGATATATGACAATATTTTGGTACAAAATTGAGATGATTGATACATTCTAAACCACTAGATTATATCATAGAAGCTCCCATACATATATCGACAGAAAATGAGTCTATTCGTATTTATTGTGGTTGTTGCAACCTCTTAATTATTAATTTTGGTTGTTGAAAGCTCTAACTCGCTCTCTGGGAGAGAATCATGTGGAGGTGAAAATTTCAAAGATCAAATGATAGCCAGATACTAGAAGAAGATAACCTACTATACCACAAAATAATTCATCCAACCACTTTCTAACAAGAGAGAGAGAGAGAGAGAGAGATGGAGCTTGAGCATTTTAGCCATGAGCACACTTTGATTCTGAATGAAGAGCCCGAGTATAATGGTGAAAAAGTTAGCTGCTGTAATGGGTGTTCATCATATATAATCTTAGGTCCTTCCTACAATTGTAGCCAGCTTGGATGTGATTTCTATCTACACAAATGTTGTGCCGAATTACCCAAGCAAATTCAACACCACCCACTTCATCCCAAACACCCTCTTAATCTCCTTGCATATCCACCTTACGGTGGTGATGGAAATGGCCAATGCGATAACTGCAGAGAAACAATATTGAACAACTTCACCTACAATTGTTCCCTCTGCAATTTCGACATTGACATGACATGCGCTCTTCCATTGGAACACAGGATAGAAGAAACTAAAAGTCATCAACATCCATTGATTCCACTCCGAAGACCGGCCTTGCTTCTTTGTGACGCTTGTGGCACAGAACATAAAGGCATCTTCTATATTTGTAATGTTTGTACTGAATCTGGGGTTCCGTTCCTCATCCACAGGAACTGTGCTCTTTTACCAACTAGTGTAAGACATAGTGGTCACGGTCACCTTCTCAACCTTGCATATTCTGTACCAACTGAATATTCCCATTTTGATCCTGTTTGTGAAATTTGTCGCAAGTGGCTGCAACCTAATTATTGGGTTTATTATTGCGCTGATTGCAAGTATTTTTTGCCCACATCAATTGCGCTACTAGGTACACAGAGATGTTGGAGATGGGAAAGAAAAAAGCACCATCAAAAGCAGATGCTTTCATGTTGATCTTGGAGCCTTGTAATTTTCTAATTCTCAATTTCATTTTTCCCGAGTTATAGACGTACTTTTTCTTATGCCTTTTTTTCTTTTCTTTGGGGCTAGGTGAAAACGTTAATGATTCTTATTCGAATCCGATTCACTTGCCAGTACTTGATGAATCTGCAAGTCTAGTAAGTTACCTCCTCGGAAAGCTAAGATCAAGAGAGAAAACAACAGAGCTCGACCATTTTAGTCATGAACATCCGCTAGTCCTCTATGACGTTCAGATTGAAGACGAATCATGCTCTGGAAACAAATTGCCACTCCTAAATGAGAAGAACAGCATTCAAATATGCAATGGGTGCGTGCAACCCATCTTGAATCCACCGTTTTATAGTTGTGCTCAATGTAATTTCTTTCTCCACAAATGGTGTACTGAATTGCCCATTGAGGTTCAACATCCGTGTCATCCACAACATCCGCTCGCCCTCCTTGCTAAAGCCTCTACATCCGTTGGCTTATTTAGGTGTCAATATTGCAGACACGAATCCAATGGATTTGCCTTTCATTGTGCAATTTGTGATGTTTACGTGGATGTCAAGTGCGGTCTCTTACCACGTGCTGTCACCCATGACGCGCACCCTGAGCATGTCCTTCTATTGAGGGAAGCATCTGATGATAGTTGGTGTAATGCATGTCGTCTTCCCTGTATCTCCGGTTTTGCATTTGAATGTACCACTTGCAATTTTAAGCTCCACGTAAGATGTGCTCAATTGCCACATACAATTAGACATAGATATGATGAATTACACCCCTTCGTCCATACCTATTCCCCTGTCGAAAACCACCCACTTGAATATATCTGCGAAATTTGTGAGATAGAAGTAGATCCCAAGAAGTGGTTCTATCATTGTGTTAGTTGCGATTGTTCAATTCATACCACCTGCACTCGTGTAGGTGATCCATATTCAAATATCAAGTTTGGAGGCACCTTTGATCATGAAACTCACGCACATCAACTTAGTCTTGTTCGAAATACCAAGGAAAATTCCCCGTGCGGCCATTGTGGTGGAGATACGGTTCACACTTCTTTAAACTTGGACATTTCAAACCCGATCTTGGAATGCTCACAGTGTAATTTTAAGCTTCACTTACGATGTGCTTGTTATGACCCTTCATTTGAGAGTGCACGTCAAGCTGTGCTCTCACTTATGATGAGTCACCAACTTCACTTTCTCCCGGCATGAAATTTCAAGGTGACCTAGGGGTATGTATATGTATATGTTTGTTAATTTGTCGGTATGTACTAGGGGTGTCACTAAACCGACTGCACCGATCGAACCAACCGGTTCATTCCAGTTTGGTCGGTTTTCAAAATAATCCTCCCATGTAAAAATTAAACCAAGCCGTGAAAATACACTAATTGAACCGAACCAAAACTAATCGGTTTGCTTAAAAATTGGACTGAGTCGAATCATTGACACCCCTAGTATGTATGCATGTTTCTATGTATGTGAAACTAAAAAGATGTAAATGTTCCTGCTTTAGTGGCATCACTTACTTATATAAAAATTAGTAGACTACTCTCGCAGCAGTGTTAAATTGATTCATTTTGGTAGGACAATTAATCTAAATTGTAATATGGTATATCTATTCGAGTCTATATTTTTAATTCTTTTTGGTACCTAGTCACTGAATTAGCATGCTACCCATTGAGGACTCAAGCTATATATCAAGCTCTGAGTCATCATTTTCAGTAGTCTGGTAGAAAGACTAGTTGTCATGTCCTAGGTTGACTCACACAATCACAAAATATATTTTTATGCAAATATATATATATATATATAAAATCTTTTATGAACATTCGCATCTGGACGTGCCTGTTGGTTTTTGTTAACAAGGAAATATAATATACTTAGGAAAGCTTAGGTCATTTGCTGGTCATCCGCAAGGTGTTCGGATGACTCTAGCACGTCGAAATTTTCTTACTAATTAATCAAAACTAAGACAGAATGCAATGTCTAAATGGCGCCTGCAAGGTGTCCGAACGATGTTCTGGCGTTCGGACAGCGTAGCATATTTCTGCCAATTTTCCAAAATCTATAAATATAACATGCATCTACATGAAAAATTAGGCACATTTTTTTGGCGAATTTCAGAAGAGTGTACGAACTTTTCTTAATTATTAATCAAAAAGTGGACAAAATGCTCAGTCTGAATGGCGACTGCAAGGTGTCTGGACGATGTTCTGGCATTCGGACAGCGTAGCATATTTAAGACAATTTTCCAAAACCTATAAATATAACATGCATCTACATGAAAAATTAGGCACACTTTTTTTTTATAGTAAATTTCAGAAGAGTGGAAGCAATTGTTATGCACTATAAAGCTCTTCTAGATTAGTTTTTCCAACATTAGGTTATTCCTTTATATCAATTAAGGGTTAGTAGTTCATTGCGTGTGACTCCTTGGTGATACTATAATCGGTGTGAGACAGAGGCTTGGGATACAATTGTGAATAGGCTATTCCGAACGAAGAAAGATTACAAGCGCAGCGTGTGCGAAGAAGCTGTGAAGAGGCTGTTGGGTTGGAATTCAATTTCTCACTCTAATTTGGTGACTAGCTTTAGCTAAATAGAAAGAGATGAGAAGCAAGAGTTGTCTTTTTTTTTTTTTTTTTTTTGGTTCTTTCATTTGATCTCAACTACTGACATTACTTATACAATGCAAAAGATATTATACATTACATCACACACTAGATACAACTAGACATGTGCCATTCATTATGGCTACAAGCTAGACAAATTATCAAAAGAGGACACAACATCTAGCACATCTATTATCTATATATAAAGGCTAAAGCAAACCAAGCCTCCAAAGCCTTTCACATCAGCATCCCTATTCCCTCTAAAAAATCTTATGTGGCATCTCCACTTGATTCATTGCTCTCTCTCTCTCTCTCTCTCTCTCTCTCTCTCTCTCTCATTTAGGGCTAAATATTCAATGCAACTGTTGTATTTAGTGATGTGGTAAACTAACAAAACAAATCACTTCATTTATCCATTTGGCCCCCTATTTCCATGGGGATCATTCATCCACATCAGCACAGTTTCAAAATAAGTGAGAGGGGATAAATGATGACATGGTTTTCCCGTTTCATTCTGTTTGGTTGGAAAATTATAAATGTGCGAGCGTGCTAGGCAAGCAAGTTGCCAATGTGTGTAATCCAAACTGCGCCTCACCAGACAGATTGTGGTGATATTCGATACCTTTAACATGACTTTAATCGTATGAGATAAAATACCAAATGAAATGCTTTCAAGACTATTCAAAGGTGTAAGTGTGGACTGTTCAAAATAAAACTAAAGTGAACAATTCGAAATGACAAGGGAGTAACTACAAGCCTCTAATTAAGTAGTTGACATGCATGTAAAGGAATACAAAGCTTCGAACAAAATACTAATTAGGAAACAATGAAGACAACAAAGTTACAAAACAACCTACTAACAGATTGTGCATAAAAGTAAACTAAGTTATACTATCATCTAGACTAGTATAAAGTAGTATATAAAGTAAAATAGAAATTTTCTTGGTGGCCGAATAAAGAAGAAGATAATGTGATAGTATTACATTGATGTATTTTTTGTTGGTCAAGGACTCTTACAATAAATACATTAAAACATATTTATAAAAGAAACCTTATAACTACTTATTTGAATTTGAATATTCCCTCCTATTACATTAACTATCAATTCAAATTTAATTATACATGTGTTTCTTCCCAAAAAAGCTCCCTCCAAATTAATTTCCTTCTACCCACTATTGATCTTCAAATAATCACATTTGATGTCCTCATATGATGACAAGTGTCCTGCAAGAAAGCTTCCAAATGGCTTCCATGGCAAGCCAAAAGAGCTCATAATAATAATAATAACAATAATAATAATAATAATAATAATAATAATTATTATTATTATTATTATTATATAGTAGTATAATTATATTTTATGATACAAATATACCCTCCGCGGCTTTTTAAGAACAAAGTTCTTGAAGAGTCGGAATATTAGCACCAAAACACATTTTTGAATTGGATTCGAAGCCAATATATATAGTGATTTCGAATACAAAAAAGATTGGTTTTAAACCAATTTGATGCCAATGAGATAGCTTCAAATATAAAGTGAACTACTTTAAACTGACTTCGAGGCCAATATAATGATTTCGAACACAAAAGCGATGGCTTTAAACTTGCTTCGAAGTATACACATGCTTCGAAGTATACGCAATAGCTTCGAGCGCCAAAACAGTGGCTTTAAACTTAATTCGAAGCCAACAAAAAGGATTAAAACATCAAATAACTTGCTTCGTGGCCAACGTAATAATTTCAAACACAAAATTAGTTGTTTTTAAATTGATTTGAAACCAATAAACTAACTTTGAACACCAAATAATGGCTTTAAATTTACTTCGAAGCCAATCTAGTTGCTTCGAACACAAAATAATGGTTTTAAACTCGCATCGAAGCCTGCATAATTGCTTCGAACACAAAATTAGTGGCTTAACACTCGCCTCAAAGCCAATGTAATGGTCTCGTGCACAAAATTATGGATTTAATCTTGCTTTGAAACCAATATAATAACCTTGAACACAAAACTAATAACTTTAATCTTGCTTCGAAGCCAACATATGTATCGCAAAATACCATCATTTTACCGATCACTTTTGGTATATATATTACTCGATGATGCCAAAAATTGGTAAGAGTAAAGTAGAGCAGATTAAGGGCAGAAAGAGTGAGAGACTGATTTTTTGTATATGGTTCGGCCCTGTTAATGAAGGTACCTACGTCCACGTGTGTGTCTAAGCACGTTCACTATACTATAAAAGAGCCGGGGGGCCTGTGGTGAACCAACAAGTCTGGAGCTACCGTAGGCCGCCCGGGCATGTTGATGAATGCTATAGAGGTGCTGTGTAGACTGAAAAGTCGACCCTCTCAATGGGGGGGTGAGAGGTCTCTTTTATAGATGTAAGAGACCTACTCGTACATGGATAAGGATATATAATCCAATTTGGATGTGATTGACACCAATCAAGTAAGCTTTCTAATTGTATTAGGATTGATTGACATTAGTTGTGGGGTTTCCTAATTGGATTAGGAAACAACTTGCCCTTTCCATTAGTCTTCTATCTTGAGTAGGAAACTGCTCGGAATGCTCGAGACCATGCTTGTGGGCCCGGATGAACTGTTCCCGTGGTGGGAGGTGCTTGTGCGATCTTCCCGACCTGTTAGCCGGGTCGTGGATGAACCGCTCAGTAGGCATCAGGTGGACCAAACCGCTCGGGATGAGGCTTGTTAGTAATTGCAGAATAGAACTGCTCGGGCATGGGCTGATTTTGGGTGTATCAGTTGCCCCCCATTTCCAAGGTTAGCGGGATGCTATATCGGGGCAAGTTTGGAAATCTGTTTGATGCCACTTGTCACTGTCTGAGTGCTCGGGGAAGCTGCCTTGGAGCTTCTAAGTCTTGTGAGTCCTCAAGAATTGGCTGAGAGTTGAGACCCAGACTAGCTCGGGACCTTTAGGTGCTCGGGAACTGACCGGGAGTTGAGACCCGACCTAATTCGAAGTCTTTGACTGCTCGGGAAGTGACCGAGAGTTGAGACTCGGCCTACTTCGGAGTCTTTTTGCTTGAGTTAGTCTCCAGGATGGTTATATTCTGCCTGTGAACCTTCGTCAAGGTTGTGGGTAGAAGAATTTTACCATGTTGGAAAAGCCGACTTATAGCGTATTGCTTCAGGTTCATTTTATATTAACTCCCCAGGATGGTTGTCTTCCGCCCAGCCAGCCTTCGTTAAGACTGTTGGGAGAAGAGTTTGACCATGTTGGTGGAGCCGACCTAAATCACGTTGCTTTAGGGTCTTTTTGCTCCTCTATCGTCGGTCAACCTAAGAGATTTTAGTCACCTCTATCGTCGGTTTGGACCTAAGTGGAGTTATTGCCTCTGAATACTGTAGGTGCTCGGGTTGTCCAAGATTTTAACTTGGTTATTCGCGAAGCCTGTAGATACCCGGTCTGATTGCCTGTTTAGTTCACTACGCCGTCTTGCCCCCCAAGCTTTCGCTAAGATGAGGGTCTTACAGAGGCTATGACTGTAGGTAACCGACCTGGAACATGGTAGTTGCAGGGTCTTTTGAAGCTTGCCATCATCAGCCACCTAGGGGGATTTGCCCCCATTGTAGGTTGGACCTAAGCGAAGCCGATGCCTCGGCGTGACCCCGAGGTCTTTTGCCTCGGGTGCGATCTCGAGGTCTTTAGTGCCTGGGTTCGGAGCCCAAGGTCTTTTTAGTGCCTGGATTCGGAGCCCGAGGTCTTTTTATGCCTAGGTTCGAAGCTCGAGGTCTTTTTATGCCTGGGTTTGGAGCCCGAGGTCTTTGTGCGCCTTGGGGTTAGGCCTGAGGTCTTTGTAAGAGCTCTCTGACAATCGGTGGAGCCTCATGTGGTGATTAGGCAAGTACCACTGTAGCCGGGCTCATCTAGAATGATGGAGACAGGGGGTCGGATCAGGAACGTTGAGCTCCTGATTTCTCTGTGCTGGAGGCAAAGTCGGAACTGCTTGATCCTGCTCGATGTGAACTGGAGGTCGGGTCGAGGCTGCCGGACTCAAACCGCAGCGAATTGGAGGTTGGGTCAGGACTGCCAGACCCTGCCTGTTGTGAGCTGGAGGTCGGGTCGAGACTGCCGGACTCTGACTGTTGTGAACTGGAGGTCGGGTCGATGCTGCCGGACTCCGACTGCTGTGAACTAGAAGAACTGTCAAAACTCCCGGGCTGATCTCGCTTTCGCTTACTTCTGAAAAACTCGTTGCTTTCCTACCTGGTGTCTTTGGCCTTTAGAAATTCTTCAGTGTCAATGTATTTTCCAACTCTCTCTGCGAGTGCAACCAAAGTTACCGGTTGGTTTATGTGAAACGACATGACGCACTTGGTGTGTTGAACTCCTGAGCAGAAGGCTGTAATAGTGGCGGTTTCATCAAGATCATAGATGCCGAGCTTCTCTTGATTAAACCGGCCGGTGAACTCCTTAAGGGTCTCATTATCCCTTTGTATGACCATTAGTAGTTGCATGTCAGGCTTTGGCCGTTTATGCATACCGATGAACTGGTTGATGAACTGTTTGCTGATTTGCTTGAAACTGCGGACCGATCGGGGCTCCAAGGAGTAGAACCATTGTACGGCCGGGCCTTTCAAAGTGCTAGGGAAGGCTAGGTAGTGTAGTTCATTGGAGTTGGTGGTTAGGGCCATCTGAGCCTTGTAGATCCGGACGTGGTCGACCGGGCTTTTCCAGCCGTTATAGGGATCTAGGCGAGGCTGCTTAAACTTGCGCAGGATGGCAAACCTCGTGATCTGGCTGGAGATTGGTGACTCTGTCTCGGTATTGGCCTGATTCTGAGCGCGGTTTTAACCAAGCTTTTTGGCCACTCCATTAATCTGCTTCTGCAAGTCCTTGATTCGGGCTTTCACTCCTTCCCGACCGGTATCCGAGTGGTTGGTCGGATCGGCAGAAGAGGCTTCTTCTTCGTGGTGGTGTGTTGTCCTCTGGGATCGGGCTCGGCTATGACTCCGAGTAATCGTTCGCCTAGGGACAACTCGGCTCTTGACCGAGAGACCCTGGACTGATTCCCGGGCCATATGCTCCTGCCTTTCCTCTCGGACAGTACGCCCACTATTGATGTTTCTGGCATCCTCAACACGGGACGGGTTGGCTCGGGCACGTTGTCTGGTCAAGATCGGTTCCCGACCGTACGCAACATTCCCGGGTCATTTCCTGGCCACTAGAGGACTGCTTTGCTGGGCTAGCAAGGCTTCGATCTGTTGCTGGATTTGACGCTGGCCCTACAAGAGTTGTGTGAGGGTTGCGGTGATCTGCTCAGATGTCATGACTGCCGCAGTCGGTGCCGGGGCCGAATGAACATCCCGGTTGGACTACTGATCAGCCTTCTTACCCTTCTTCGGTGGCATGACGAATAGTCAAGAGATTTGTTGATGAGAAGACTTGTCGCTTCCCACAGACGGCGCCAAGCTAATGATGCCAAAAATTGGTAAGAGTAAAGTAGAGCAGATTAAGGGGAGAGAGAGTGAGAGACTGGTTTTTTGTATGTGGTTCGGCCCTGTTAATAAAGGTACCTACGTCCACGTGTGTGTCTAAGCACGTTCACTATACTGTAAAAAAGCCGGGGGCTTGTGGTGAATCAACAAATCTGGAGCTACCGTAGGCCGGCCGGGCATGTTGATGAATGTTATAGAGGTGCTGTGAAGACTGAAAAGTCGGCCCCCTCAATGGGGGGTGAGAGGTCTCTTTTATAGATATAAGAGACCTACTCGTACATGGATAAGGAAATACAATCCAATTTGGATGTGATTGACACCAATCAAGTAAACTTCCTAATTGTATTAGGATTGATTGACATTATTTATGGGGGTTTCCTAATTGGATTAGGAAACAATTTGCCCTTTTCATTAGTTTTCTATCTTGAGTAGGAAACTGCTCGGAATGCTCGAGACCATGCCTGTGGGCCCAGAAGAACTGTTCCCGTGGTGGGAGGTGCCTGTACGGTCTTCCCGACCTGTTAGCCGGGTTGTGGATGAACCACTCGGGAGGCATCAGGTGGACCAAACCGCTCGGGATGAGACTTGTTAGTAATTGCAGAATAGAACTGCTTGAGCATGGGCTAATTTTGGGTGTATCATTACCAATCAAAAAACATATTTGGTGTATGAACCGCTCGGGAGGCATCAGGTGGACCAAACCGCTCGGGATGAGACTTGTTAGTAATTGCAGAATAGAATTGCTTGAGCATGGGCTAATTTTGGGTGTATCATTACCAATCAAAAAACATATTTGGTGTATGCAGTGCTCCATGGATCTTTAAAAATGATATAACTTAAATTTTTTTTTTTTTTTTAAAAGATCCAAAATGTGAACCAATTTCATATAGACCGATTTGGATCATATTTCTGTCGAATAGATACCCAGTTTGGTTTGGCCGAATTCACATGGCCAAACTTCTTGTACTAAAAAATTATGGAATCCACACCTCCCAAACTGGGCAGTGAAATGGATTTGCTATTGGGGAACTTTAAAACTACTAAACACAATTCCAGAAATGGGGCCCACCGATTTGGTCTTGGTAACTTCATATCAGAAGATTTCACAATACCAATTACCAAGTCAGTCTCATTTATCTATGGGCCACCAGTGCATTACGTGATACATTCCAACTTCCAAGCACTAAGCAAGAATCGACAAATAGATCATTTGTCTCTATCGGTCTAGTGTAACCGATTGCTATAGCAACTGATTTGAACTTTTGATTTCAATCAACAAAGTTCTTCTTTCTTTTGTTATAATAAAATAATTGTCATACTAATAATATCCATATGGTCATATTCCAATTTTGATGAGCACCACAGAACAAAAGTGGATATTGACTAATCAAAGCCAAAGTATAAAGTGACTTAAAAAACTCAAACGTATGAACAAAAACATGTTCATGATCTTCAACCATATTTGGTTGTAAAATAGACCCCGACTGTATTTTCACCACGACCCAATAGTGCAAGTATAATACTTGCAACTCACTGTAAGTATTGTAGAATATCTCATCTATCTATTGTATCTAACCCGTTGAATTATTCTAATATACCCAGTTTGGGAGATATTGTCCGGCTTCCTGCCTACTATTGCCTCTTTCTGTCCTATCTATTTTGAAGTTCATACTCTTTGCAATCACAACATATTTGTACTTTTCTACATATATGGACAAATTTATGTGTGTAGTTTCCTAATGTTGCAAAGATCAAATGAATTATGTCTATTGTAGATGACACAACACAATGTTGGAGCCTTGGTGGTCGTGAAACCTGGGGAACAAAAGTCTCTTGATGGGATTATCAGACATAGGTAATTGAGATGTCATTTATTTAGTTCTAAGAAATCATGGTTGATACATTCACGTATGAAATATTGAGACTTATTCAGTTCTAAGGACCCATGGTTGATACACTGGTTAGTGGTCATGTACTGTGTCCCTCCAATTGGAATAGAACATTTGCTTCTCCATAAATTTGGTGAGTTTATGTCCTATAAACTCAAGCACATGGTTACACGTAGAAATGGCGTAAAACAAATGGAAATAATTTGAGAATCAGGGGATGTGAGGAGAAAAATATTTATCAGCTTTTGTATGAGTTTTTCCAATTAATCTACTTGGTCATTAATTTCCTCGAAACATGGTAGTGTTTTTTTCTCCTTTTTTATTTTTATTTTTTTGGTGCTTGATTTATGAACACAGAGTGACATGTAATACATGGCATGTGACATGTGAAGGTTTCCTATGCTCAATTATGTTCTCCTGACTACTGTGTTTATATTCCATAATTGATGTGGCAAAATTTTTTGCAATGTCTTTTTGTATAGAGTTATGTTTGTGTTTTTTTTTTTTTTTTTGTTCCCCATGTCATATGCATGATGTAGAGGAAGAAATGGTGATGCGCAAGCTATGTTGATTTTTTTGTTCCAATGTCAAGATGTTTACGTAAAGGAAGAAATACTGATGCACAAGTTTTACGAACTCATGTCAGCGCAAGCAAAGTCTAGCTAAAAAGTGTGCTGTAAATTCACTATGTGATTTTTTATTTTATTTTTTTGGAATTGTTCAAATTAGAATGAGTTATATCCAGTGCTTTCCAACTACTGATCTCCTAATGACTCAATGAAATTAAATTCCTAATATGAGAAGCAGCATTTTATTCTTTCTTCCTTTCTACTTCTGTGTTTTTATTTGACAAACCACATGATGTAGTTTATTTACCATAGATAGGATACATATGCTTAGGTATAACACTGAACAAAAATTGCCTCATCCCAGAAATTTGTCAAAATCATTTAAATGGAGTTTTCTTACACTGCTTCAATATCAAAACACCTAGAAATGGCTTCATTCCCAACATATTTTAATCGTTAGTTTGTGCGTACGCCCTACGTGTATAAAAAATGTCTAAAGGTCTTATATTCTGAGATTTTCTAATCAGTCGTTTCTCAAAATTTCATTCGAACACCAAGACTTTTATGTCCTCGGGTAGTTTATATACATTTACAACCAAAAAAGGCTTCATCAGATTTGACGTTGCATTTTCTCTATTATTTTTTTTCTTCTTTTTCTTTTTTCTTTTTTAATGTGTATGTAAGTTATCTATACTAATATATAAAAGGATCCCTCAAAAAAAAAAAAAAAAAATATATATATATATATATATATAAATCTATACCCTTATATAGAAGAGGCTTAGCATCCAAAGTTCACCCAAATCCCAAAGTTGAATTATCATTTTATCCTTTCTTATCCCATCTATTTCCTTACCTTTTAGTCTTTTATCTGACTTTTGTTCTAATTTGGATGGTTTTTCCGGTATATTTGCGCCAAAAAAAGTATACGTTATCATCCAAGTTTTACAACATTTTTTAAGGTCCATTTTGCCCCCCCTACTATACCATATTTAGTCATGCATTTGTACCCATCATAAGGATATATTGATTTGTGTGAGGGTAATTTGGTCATGTCAAAATAAGGCAATTAGGTTTAGGTCAGCTTTTGTAATTTTATTTAATATAATATGAGGTTTCAATCAACAATATTGCGTGTAATTACATTTGGGTTAACAAGTTCTGCGATATTTATAATCCGCTTCAAAAAAAGTCAAAATAAGTGGCTATAATTACATTCTGGTTAACTTCTTTGATGTAATTACATTTGGATCAACATGTTTTAGGATATTTACAATTTGCTTCTAAAAAAGTCAAAAGAAGGAAAAAGTCAAAATAAGTGGCTATATTTACATTCTTGTCAACATCTTTGATGTAATTACATTTAGATCAACAAGTTTTAGATTATTTACAATTTCCTTCTAAAAAAGTCAAAATAAGTTGCTATTTTAGTGACTATTTACGAATTGGTCACTAATATTTACATTTTGCTCAATTTCTTCTTTCAAATTTAGGATTTATATATTGTAACATGTATAATTACATTTATGTGAAGATTCTGCGGTCAACTTTTTTCTTAAAATTTAGGATTAATATATTATGGGTTTTTTTACACATATTGTGACTTTTCACCCTTTCCCGAACTTTGAGTATATGGAGATTAAATTAACTCATAAAAAAACTGAATCTATTTTTGTTTAGAATTCTATAACTAAATCCACACAAAATTTGCTTTTACTTAAATCTCATACCAAATTAAAACAATACTATTCAAATCTTTTTTTTTACACATACTGTGACTTTTCACCATTTCCCGAACTTTGAATATATGTAGATTAAATTAACTCATAAAAAAATGAATGCATTTTTTCTAAATCCACACCAAATTCGCTTTTACTTAAATCTCATACCAAATTAAAACAAAACTATTCATATTTTATACTAATATTTACATTTTGGTCAACTTCTTCTCTCAAATTTAGGATTTGTATATTGTAAATGTATAATTACATTTATGTGCAGATTCTGCTGTCAACTTTTCTCTTAAAATTCAGGATTCATATATTGTGGATTTTTTTTTTACACATACTGCGACTTTTTATCCTTTCCCGAGTGTTGAATATATGGAGATTAAATTAACTCATTAAAAAAATGAATGTATTTTTGTTTAGTAATCATATAACTAAATCCACACAAAATTCCCTTTTACTTAAATTTCATACCAAATTAAAACAATACTATTCAAATCTTTTTTTTTTTTTACCCATACTGTGACTTTTCACCATTTCCCAAACTTTGAATATATGTAGATTAAATTAACTAATAAAAAAATTGAATACAATTTTACTTAGTAATTCTAGAACTAAATCCACACAGAAGTCGCTTTTACTTAAATCTCATATATACCAAATTAAAACAATAGTATTCAAATCTAATACTCAAATGCATAGAAATAATGAACTTATATCCTTCAAAAAATAAAACAAAAAGACAAAGATGTTAATAAGATCGATAACCTAGTATATATATAAAAGGAGAAGTATGGGTACCACAAATATTTCATCTAAAAAACATATTTACGAAAATACCAATATGATACTCCCTCCGTCCCATAATAAGTGTCCACATTTCCTTTTTTGGATGTCCCACAATAAGTGTCCACTTTCCTAAATTGGCATATAGCTTTTACTTACTTTCCAAAACTACCCTTATAATAAAGACAAAGTAGCATTTAATTGTGGCCTCAAAACAAGCAAAAAGTCAAACACCTATCACATCTAAGGGCAAAATTGAAAAGTGACCATTTAATGAACCAAAAAAACTAAAATAATATAGCTTTCTTAAACAATGTGCAAAATAGAAGTGGACACTTATTATGGGACGGATGGAGTATCTTTTATAGAAAAACTCACATATAAGGGAAAAACTGTCATAATAATACCAAAAAAACTACTTTTAACTTCCTCTCTTATCTTATTTCATTCTCTCTACACTCACAGAGTGAGTGGGCTCCAACTAGAATATATATACAATCAAACAAGCCCTTATCAAAACTATTAAAGAGATTTTTCACAAGCTTACTATACGAGCTTTAATCGAACTGTTCGCGAGGCTTATTGAGTCGAGCCCATGTGTGCTCCAGTTTGGCTCGTTTATTAAACGAGCTTTGTACTCAAGCTCGAGTTTGACTCGTTTATTATACCAGTCGAGCTGAGCTGAGCTGAGCTATTATCGAGCCGAATCGCGAGCTCTTGTTGAGCGGCTCAGCTCGTGTACACCCCTACATATGTATATTATATGAGTAATGCTATGCTTCTCAATTTTTGTATCCCAAATATTTTCTAAATATATGTGACAGGAGACCACCTTCAGAATATTTGACAGGTGTTAATGGAAGAGAGAAAGAAAAATCTGTATTGCGGAATTGACCGGCCAAAGATGTGGGGGACCTGGGAATGATATTTTTGGTCGGCCTTTTCAAACATGATAAGAAAGAAAGAAAGAAAGAAAAATTCTATAATACAACTATAGTGGTATTGTTGTATAATGTACCCAAATGATTTTGGGTATTGCTATTTGCATTTTATGGATGAACGAATGTAGTTCATGAAATACGTTGACTACACGATATTATACGGTGTGTTAGTAGTACCATATAGGTTCAATTTTGAGTGGAATAGTAATTCTCATAATTTTTAGTCCCAAAATATTATATAGTCAGGTCCTAAAGTGTTGTATTTAGGTTCAGCACATTTATAACTTTGTAAACTACTTTGTTTTCAAATTAAAATACTTTAGAATCAAATTATAACTTTTTGGTACTAAATTGGACTGTTTGATACAATTAATACCTCTGTGTTTTATGACTGTATCATAGAAGGTCCCTGAGAAGTCATAAAAATATTTTAAAAAAAAGACAAAGAAAAGAAAAGTCCCTAAGAGAATCAAAATTCCTATTTCTTACCACTACAAGAAGTTGCAAGGTGAGATCATAGATTCCATGTATCCAATAGATAAAGGCTAATGCTATTGTCACAACAACAATAGCTAATGCTAGAGCAAAAAGTGTCGTTAAAAGTTTTGCGACACTTTTTTCCTTGTCGCTAAAACTTTTAGTGACAAAAATTGCTCTGACATTAGCTATTATTGCTCTGGCAATAGCATTACCCTAAATAAATACGGAAGAGCATATGCTTTTTAAATTTGAATTTTAAATTTGATTCTTAAATATTTTAACAGTTGTATCATATGTAATGATATGTGGTACTACCTATCACTACAACAACATATGGGATAACTGTTGAAGCATTCGAAAACCAAGTTTGTGATTCATATTTGCAAGCCATTATTCAATAATCTACAGAAATTAAATAGTGCACACTACTGCTATGCATTCCAAATTTCAATCTCAAACTTGTTTTCCTAAATGCTTTAATAGTTACACATATGTTATGGGAGCAGGGGCAGACCCAAAGAGGGGGAAAGGGGGCCTCGAGCCCCCCCTCAGAATTTGAAATTTGTTTTTTACATACCCTAAAAAAAAGTAAAAATGTATATTAAAGCATCCTATTTTGTGAATGTCTGATTTTTTTTTGTTAATTTTTATAGGGTTTGTAATTTCAAGCCCACCCCACTTAAAAAAAAATTCGAATAGATTATGATATACATAAGGCATCATTTATTGCAATCTATTCTATCTTAAAGAGCAATGAACTAATATTAACGCAATAATAATCCAACTTATCCTAAATATTTTGTCAAAGTCAAATATATTTTCTTCCCACTTTTTAACTCAAATGGATTTAATACCACTTCAAGCTTTACAGAATTACTACACGAGAAATGTATTCCAAACGTGGTTTCCAACACATGTCGCAGTGGGAGCATCCTCAATAATTGTGGGACCATTTCAACATCTTCCAATGAAAATCAAGTAGACACATTGCCACAAGTGTTGGAAACGACATTTGGGATACAAAGTTGGAAAGCATAGCATTAATCTATTCTTTATTCAACCATGTCACAACCCATATCCCTAAACAGTCCGTTGTCCTCAAATTGCTTCAACTCCAAAGAAACTTAGCTTTGTTCAAAGCTAATGTTAGTTGCAATGACCAAAGATCAAAGTTGTTTTTCATGTTTGATTCAAACAGGGAAGAGTCAAAAGTGATGCTCTTGTTCTCGTGTTTTAACATAACCGTTGGTGAATCTCTTCCAAGAAATCGGTTGCAGGACTCAAAACCAAGATAAATAGGTGCTACTCTCAATAGCACCTTTACTCATAGAGTCATAATCATGAAAACAGGTACCAGGGTGTTTCTTGTCCAGCCAACATATCAGGATAAAACATACACTAATTTAGCATCACACGATGACTAAGAATCCGCTATTCTTAACAACAAAAAATATGACGAACCGCCAAATATTGATATCAAAACAAATGAATTAGACATATTTCAAATATTTGCCTATAATCGTATTTACGTACAAAATGGCCAACAATGCCATATTATTCTGCTTGTGGGTCAAGTGAATTGGAAAATAGATTCATTCACAAGCTAAAAGGAATTTCCACGTAGAAATCACACTATAGACAAACTTAAAAATGATCTAGTACATTTTCCGAAATTATTGATCAAGTATGTCATCTTAAGGAAATCAAAGAATGGTCACATTTGAGGTAAAATGATGAAATATCTCATTTATTTCAACAGAATAGTTAAAGATAATGTTCACTATGTTAAAATTCTCTACAATTTGCCAATAGACTCGTTCAAATTCACAGGATGCCCAAACACACTATTACTGTTCATTCCAAAAACAGAAAGCATCTAAAGTTGTTCAACACCAGCTTTTTCAAGTGCTTTATGGTTATTTTCCACAAATGGTTTCTAGTTATTACTAGAGGAAGACTTACTAGAGGCAGGAGAAGTTTAAGTGATGATTTTGAAGATGAATAGTCAAGTGATGATGCCAGAGTAGCAACAGCTGCCAATCCGGGATCTCTTCCTTCAGAACTTTTAATATAACATAGAAACTTTAACTAGACAATAAATAAGCATATTGTACAAACATAGAAACTTTAGTTGTTATATCATCGCCGATGATGAATAATATTTTACCATTTTCTACAACCTAATAGAATTGCATTATTGATGTGCAAAGGATAGTGTCTAACATAATGATTGTAATTAACATCAAGAAAATGTAATCCTTACACTATGTTTGGTAGGAGGGATGGAAAAGTTGAAGGAAGTGAAGGGAGGAGGGAGGGAAGAGCCGAGGGAGATAAAGGGGATGTTCTCACAATCTCACCTTGTGTTGGTTGAATAAGAAGGAAAGGATGAACGGAAAAATGGAACATTGTGCTCTTTACTATTGTAACACTACGGCCCTACGTAACAAAAGCACAGTTTCTTTTTTAGAGCAAAAAAGTCAAAAGCTTCCCTCCCCTCATCCATTCTACCAAGCACGGTTTTTTCTCCTCTTCCCTCCTCTTTGCTTTTTTACCGTCTTCCTTCATTCTAAACATAGCATACAGCGGCACAAGTTCACCTATATTGGTCACAGTCCTATAGTGCCAGTCCATACTAAAATACCTCAGACCAAAAGAACTTATAATGCAGCTAGTGCTGTCCCCTAGTAATTTGCTAGAAAATATACCAAGGTGATCGCCGCATCTCCAGGCATTCATTTGCTTAACATGTTCCCAATTTGTATATTTTGAGCTGAATATACATGAATATATCACAACACGGGCAATTACAGATAAGTTTTCTCTCCCTTTTCAATGGCAATGAAAGTACTGATGTGAATGTTGAGAGTTTTTAAACACTCTGCTGTTGCGCATGTTAGAGTTTACTTTAAACATTCCCACTTTTATACACAAAACATGAGGAATACATAAAGAACAAACCAAAAAAAGTCTCACTGATGCTCACAGGTAAAAAGAAGCCATTATGACTCCAGCAGTCCAGCCTCCAGTGTCAAGCCTACAATTTTCTGATAATTCACTTATTTCCCATCTCATGCAGTTGTAGTATAGTCACAACTTCATCGCAGATGTCCTAGAGTAAATAAATTTACCTATATGTGACTTTTTTAATTCATAAATGTTTTACTTCTCCTTATGCATTTCTTTTACCTAGGATACTTTACCATATGAGAAAATGAGATGGTTTTTCATGACCTACTAATTATATAGAATCGAAAATTAAATAAAGGAAAAATTTAACTTGACCAAATTTAAAATTATAGTATACCATTCAATCAAGCAATTTACGGAAAATAATCAAGAGAGACATGAAAATTTAAAGTAAACCTTATAACTGCTTCTAAATACATTGAAACAATTTTGCTGCCATGAAATGATTTTCACAATATCAAGAAACATAGCAAGCGAAGGGCATTTATGATAAGGTAGGTCCCTTGTATACTCCATCTATCATCGATAAACTGAATACTATTAATACATTTCAGGAGGATTATGCATACGTCAGTGTGCAGCAAAAAGATCATAATATCCAAACTATAAGGAAGAAGTTAAATCAGAAAGTCTTATGAAAAAGAGCTATCATGCTTATAGTTATAGCCACTACAAAGGAGTGTCACCTCACCACAGCAGGAAAGCCCTCTTCCAGATAATGATCAAAGTCCCAATCATACTTGACCATCAAATCCAGTTGTTTTTGGAAGTCTTCTATGGTCGTTAAAAAACATTCTTGCAGATCAACACAGAGTTTTCCCTTCATGTATAATATTTACAATCTTTTGACTCAGATCCCTGATTTGGTCAGTAACAGCAGAGTTTTCCCTCAATTCCAACAAACTCGATAGCTTTCCTCTTATCTCATTAAAGCGTTCAAGGAGGAAATAATCCTCTACGAGTCTCAATATTTGATCAAATGATTTGGCGGACATGACCGTTGATTGGCCTTCATTTAGAAAGCCGGAAAATAGGCATAAAAGTTTCTGTTAACTTTGCAACTACTCTTGATTCATCCCATACTGATGCTATACCTGTTGGGTCTTGTTTGGCAATGGAGATCTCGAATTCTGCTGAGGAACGGGAGCTACTTATTGACTGCTGTTGAGCATTAAAAGATCCATTAGTTGCAGTCTTGGCAGCTTCTTCCATCTGATCAGATATTGCATGGGCAGACTGCTCAATTCCTTTGGAATCAGATCTCTGCATATCCTTGGCCACACATATGACGTGCAAAACAAGACTGCAAATGTACACATTCAAAAACATAAAACTATAACAATTGGATGGAATCATTCTATGGACTATATGTAAAGAAGTTTTCTGAAGAATGGCTAAATCTGCCAAGTGTGACTTGACCCTCAGGTCTAGGCCACAAGGATTGCAAAACCAAGCCCACTTAACATGTAGCATTGCATGTCATAGATTAACGATTTGAGTGGTTTGCGGATCCAGAGAAGGAAAAGGAAAGACTTGTTCCTTTCATATTTGATTCTTAAATGCTTTAATAGTTAGTATCACCTACAATGATATGTTATGCCATCAATTACTGCGACTTCTTATGGTATAAATGTTAAAGAATTTGGAAACCAAGTTTGGGGTTCAAATTTGGGAAGCATAAGGTGAACACTATAGAAACTAAACAATGCACTATTTATGAGTACTGTTGTGCTTTCTAATTTGAATCCCAAACTTGATTCCCAAATGCTTTAATAATAGGATTTAAGTTTGGAGTAATGCTATGCTTCCCAAATTTCTTTACCAAAAGTGCTTCCCAAATGATGTGGCAGTGGGCAGGTAAACGACTTCCAATTAAAATTCAACTGGTCCCACTATATTAGACCCCACTGCCACATTATTTGGGAAGCACTTATAGGATAAAAATTTGAGAAGTATAGCATTACTCTTAAGTTTGTGACCCTACTAACTTTATATCCCAGCTCCGCCCCTGGGAATAAGAGAGAGAGTTATCTGCTGTCAGATAAAAAAAATAAGGAGAAAACAGAATTCAATCCTTGGCTGAAAACTAGAGTTGTTTTGTTAGATGGTTACAATTTTTTATCATGTTGGTTACAAAATTTGTGATAGGTTTCAATTTTTTGTCATGGTAACAACAAGTTTTTGCTGACATTGCTCATAAGATTTTCCATATGTTCATCACCGTAGTTACACAAATCATATTGTTGCATTTTTTTTGTCATGGTGGTCGCAATATTCTGTTATAGGTTACAATTTTATTTTTATTTTAATTTTCTTTTTTGGGAAATGTTTGCAATTCCCCTTATCATGTTTAATTTTTTTTGACACAAACCGAATTATATTTACCCAAGGTTGCCTTACAACCACCTATTTGATCATTATTTCTTCTCGCGCAAAACCACCAAAGCGCATCGGAGAATTTTCTAGGAAGAAAAAAAAAATCATTTCAAAAAGACAAGTGGTGCGTGGTACCATTGATTACTGCCTAATGTGTGGTATATTTAAACCATTTGGTAATCAAATTAATTTGATAAGCATACAATTATTCAATAAACAAAGGATTAATTACATATATACCGTCCAGAGATTGCGTGTTTTTCAGTTTGCCCTTGTAGTTTCAAATGTGTCACTAATTAATATCCCTTGTGGTTTGAACTAATTTACACTACTAGAAAAACTCTTAAATCTAACGGGACAGATCATGCTTAGGATATGTATCTGAAAAAACACACTAACCACAGGAGTATATCTGTAATAATCAAAGAATAAATACGCAAACTTTAGTCCCATTATATTTAACAGAGTTGCACATTGGTCCAAATCACAGGGTATTAATGACACATTTAGAATTAGGGTTAATTACATTTTACCACACCCCCACCCCGGTGGTTAGACTCGTTTTCACTTACCCCTGTGCTTCAAAAGTGGACACTTAACTCATTTGAGGTTTTAGACTAAAGTGAAACTGTCAAGATTTCCCAGAAAAGTGATGAAAAATCTAAAATTGGTAAAAAATAATAACACTTAACACCCTTGTGCAGTTAATTTTGGGGTTAATCCTCTATGTGGGGATAATGCTACCATTTTACCCACGTGAGGCTAATTTTAAACACTTAATTCCTTTGGGGAGCTAATTTTGGGGTTAATTGCTTGTGTGGGGTTAATATTGACATTGAAATTCTCCCGTGTGAGGCTAATTTAACGCTTAATCCCCATGTTTGCCTATTTTGAGAGAATTTTAAAAGTTTCACTTTAGTCCAAAACCACATGGGGATTAAGTGTCCACGCCTTAGAAGCACGAAGCGGAAGCGGGGGCGGGGGCGGGGGCGGGGGTGGAGGCGGAGGCGGAGGCGGAGGCGGGAGTGAGGAAGCATTAAACTTTAAGAGGTTCAAAGCTTGGGAGCGTTTAAGAAGCGTCCAAATAGTTGATATAGATATATTTTATATCTAATTATTGCAGAAGAATTTAGATTGACATAATATATGTTTATTGTAAATTTTGTTTTTGAAAGTCTTAAGCCATATGTTCTGACATAAAAATATTTCTTCGGTACAATATTTGAGCAAAATAAGAACTTGAATTTATTATAGGCTATTTTGAGACTTGGTTGTGATGGGAGCGGGGTGGGAGCGATGTTCTAATTGAGGGGAGCGTGGTTCCGACAAGCTTCTTAGTAAGAAGCGCGGAATCGAGAGTCTGAGGAGGGAGCGTGACCAATTTAGAAGGTTCCTGCTTCTAAGGTCCACGTTTGAACCAAGGGGGGTAAAGTGAAAACAGGCCTAACCACAAGGGGATAAAATTGTATTTAACCCTTAGAATTATTGGGGACAAACTGAAAATAAACACAGATTTATTATTATTATTATTTTTATTTTTTTTGGGGTCGGAAAAATGCACTGATCACAATCATTCAATCTAAAGCTAAAGTTTCGGGCACTCCTTAAAGGTCCAGCATTTTTTAAAATAGAGTAAATTCCAGTAACCCTTAAACTATAAAACTCGACAAAATGACCCCCTCAACTATTACACCTAACAAATTATCTGATTTTTAAGTTTAATGCACACAATTTACTGATTTACATCTAAATGCGAGTATGCCAAAGTGAAAAGAACTTTTTAAATTTACAAATATTCAGCCACACTTTGGTTCTTAAAAATTGCACTACTTCAAAATTTGATAGATATTAAACTTTTTAGAGCTGAAGTTTTGATTTCATCAAACCCAAGACCGTCGAGGCTTAAAATAAAAACTTGCAAATGGAAACAGATGTTGGCTCAATTCGGAAAAGGACAGAAAAAAGAAAAAGAAAAAAAAAGGAACATAAAAGAAAGGAAAAAAAAAACATAAATTGAAGTTAGTTTACTTACAATGTGATATCATCACTCTTCATTGCTCTGTACAACCTAAAAGCTTTGAAGTGGACTATAAATCTGGAGGGTAAATGAATATCTCCAGCTGCTCATTTCCCTTGTCTCGTTGTTCTTCTACAATTTTCCTTGCGGAATAAGCAAGGGTGTGGCGTGACCAATTCACCTCAATCTTCTCCAGCGTGACTATATCGCCTAAGTCAGATGGGATCTCCTTGAGTTTGAAGCACATGTTCAACACTAGTCGTTGAAGGCTGGGAAAGTGATCCATGGAGGCATTCCATTGTACGATATCGAGGGACTTAAATTTCAACAACTTGAGTTTAGGGAATGGTTGGAAATCAGACTCGAGCAAATTTGTGTCCCACAATTTTCCTTTAAATGCCTTATCTAGTTTGAGAATCTCAAGGTTTGGTAACCTAGCAAGTTTCGAAATATCTTTCCAATCAAAGCGGAATTCTGATAGTGTTATCTGTTTGAGACTTGTAGGGAGATCAAAAAGATCAAAAGGCTTAGAAGGATTCAACAATCCAACATCGCGGCGCATATGTAGTTTTTCAAGTTTAACTAGTAATTCCAATTCATGACAGGAGACAGCACAAAGACATCTTAGTTTTCGAAGATTGGGGGTAGTAAGTAAGATAGCACAGTTGGTACCCGTGAAGGTTGGTGTGGACATGGTTTGTAATTCAACGTGTAGATTGGAGTAATCCCAATTGAAAGGCTCAAACGCTCCTATGTGGAAATGCCTCAACTTTGCCAATTGGAATATATCATTATTTACGGAAGTTGCTGGCCCGTCTTCAATTATAAGTGTTTCAAGGTTCCTAAGTCTAAAATCGAATCGTAGAAAAGAGATCGACTTAAGTGCTAAGTACCTCAAATGAACAAGTTGTCCTATTCCACTAGGTAAGTCGTAGGAAACTTCATGGCCAAAATCCAAAACTCTAATAAGTTTGAAGAATTGAAAATCAAAATCTGAAAGTAATCTGGTTTTGTCAAATACAAGTAAAGAGTATACATTCTGATATTCCTCAAACGGAAAAAAATCCAAAAAACTATTGTAACTAGTAGTGGACAATCGGTACAATTTATTTCCAATAGGGCTTGATGATGAAGAAGAAGAAGAAGAAGAAATTATAGGAGAAAAATGTTTACACCGGTGTATTATGTGCATAAAGTCCTCCTCCTCAGCTTTTCTCAAGCATAAGTCACGCAATAAATCATGGATACGACATGATTTTACTCCTCCGATGGAATTTCTATAGGCAATCAATATTAGACTTCTTTCAATAAGATCCATCAAATATCCCTCGGCAACATCCTCAACAGTTTTGGCCCCACTTTTCTCTATATCTATAAACCCTTCAGCCACCCATAAGCAAATCAATTTGGAGACAGAGATTTCATAATCTTCAGGAAATGCTCCAAAATAGAGAAAGAGCGGCTTCAAGTGAAAGGGTAAATGGTTGTAACTCAACTCTAGTGTCGACTTTGTGGCTTGATTTGAATCACTAACAAGGTATGATCCTATACTTTTGCCAACTTGCGTCCACCAATGTATAGTTTTCTCTGTCTTCGCAAGAAGTCCGCCTACTATAACTATGGCAAGGGGTAGTCCACGGCAGTTTTCTGCAATATTCTTTCCAACTTCCATCAACTCTGGGGGGCATATTTCTTTGTTAAATACTTTCTCTTGCAATAGATCCCAACTTTCATCTTTAGATAGAAAGCGCAAATCATAAGGAAGACTATTAGCACGCAAAGCCACATCTCTGATACGACTGGTGAACATAATCCTACTTCCATTGTTGTCATCTGGGAAAGATCTTTTTAAGCCATCCCATGCCTCAATATTCCATATATCATCAAAGACAATCAAATACCTTTTCCCCTTTAAGCGTTTATACAACTCTTCTTTCAACTCTTCATCACTCATTTTATTCAAATCACGTTGGGTGGTACTGGTATTGATATGTGAAGATCTTAAAATTCCCAACAACAAATCCCTTTTATTATATACTTGAGAAACAGAGATAAATGCACGAATGTAAAATTGATGTGCAATACAAGGATCATTATATACTTTTAAAGCAAGAGTTGTCTTACCGAGACCTGGCATCCCAACAATGGAGATAACATCTAGGCGCTTTGGCTTTCCAATAAGTCTCTCCATTATCTTCAGAGCCTCATCTTCAAAGCCCACAACTAGATCACGGCCTAAGGCATCAGATGTGTTCTCGGCCATGGTTATTGAGCAAACTTGAAGCTATTGTTCTTGATGAAATAGGTTCAAAGTGGAGAATTTGGATTTCAAATGATAGTGTATAATGTCTGATTGTGTTTGCTTTATGGGGGTACGGGGTACCCACTTTTATTTTTCATTAAGAATTTTTTTTAAAAAAATAGCATGCATAAAAAGACACTGTAGAACAACTGTCGTTTAGAAAACCAATAATAGAACACCAACTGTGGGAACTTCTACATTACATTTTATGAGTTCAGATGTGTTGTACATTCTAACTTACTACATTTTGACACCATTGTGGTGCTAAATGCTGTAACTTGGTACCAAATATATATGTACATATTTTTTTTATACAGAGAGGGAGATTTGAATACTAACCACTTGGGTGGATATGGTGAGTTTTTTCCACCAGAGTAGGACCATGATCCTTAAGATAAAAAAATTTAGGAGCGAATAAATCTTAACGCTGAGATGAAACTCAGAGTGATTTTGTTAAATGGCAATAATTTTTGGGTAACACTTGAGACACCCAAAGACGCAATTTTTTGGACACAACTCAAGAGATGTGTCTGTTTCTCATGTGTCACCGTAGGGTCCAGTAATGTCACAGGAGAGATATACACAAATGTTTTAAACTGTATCTCAAAAATTGTATCTTTGGGTGTGTCCCAATTTTACTCATAATTTTTTTATGATTTTGATTCCAATATTTGTTCCAGCAAAAAAAAAAAAAAAATTCCAATATTTGTGATACGTCTCATTTTTCTGTCATGATGGCGGCATATTTTATGACATTGGTTATAAGATTTTGTCCTGCGTTTGTCTCTGTCGTGATGGCGGCATTTTTTATGACATTGGTTTATGGTTATAAGATTTTGTCCTGCGTTTGTCTCTGTCATGATGGCGGCATTTTTTATGACTGGTTATAAGATTTGGAAATGGCTGTGATACATTCAAGTAATAATGGGTGGTATGAGCCGCACCATACATTTCGGTCGAGGGTTAGGATTAATTTATAAAGTTGATTTAATGGTTAAGATTAATTCATAAAGGTAAAAGTTGACTCTGGACAACTGAAAAGGATGGTTGAGCACATTAAATGCCCAATTAATGCGCTATAGACTGGTGCAGTCGGTCCTGTGTTGTAAATGTTGTTCCTGTGTAATAACACTTATTTATGTATTAATAAGACTTGTTTTTGTATAAGGAAAAGTTGTTCTTGAGACCAATTTTTGGACATAATTGTACCTAATGTAACCAATGTGGTACCATACCAGTGTTCCTTTGTAGAATTTAAGTGACACACTTGCACACACTTGTACGTAATGTAACCAATGTGGTACCATATCAATGTTCCTTTGTAAAATTTAAGGTTGTTATTAAATAACAACACACCAATCACACAAATCCTAGGATAACACACCAACCCACTGTAATCCTAGGATTATTTTGAAAAACTTCACTTTTCCAAACCAATTTAACTGTAGCCATTTCTTGGAGAAAGAAGATTTATTTTTGGAGCACAAGAGAGAAGACAGTGGTTTGTTGAAAAAAAAATAGATGTGAAGGTTGAAGGTTTTTTTTGGAGCACAAGAGAGAGGATAATAGTTTGTTGTTTAAAAAAAAAGAGGTGAAGGTTTTTTTTTGGAGCACAAGAGAGAAGATAATAGGTTGTTGTAAAAAACAAAAAGAGGTAAACATTTGTATGTTCTTACTCTTACTTTGTATTTATTTATTTTGTGAAAAAAATTAATATTAGTGAATAAGAGTGTTCTTTATTAGTATAAAAAAAATTAGTTAACTGAAAATAAATAAGATACACCATTGAAATACATTTTGAAATATATTTTCTTACAAACATTTATATGTTAATCATGAAACAACTAGGGTACAAAAATGGTACATAATATCTTAATCATGGAATAATAATGGAACAATATTTGTTTAATATATCTACAAACATTTTTAGGAATAAGAGTGTTCTTACTATATTAGTACCAAAAAAAAAAAAAAAAAGTGAAGAAGATTAGTGAATTAAAAATACGAAAACAGTAAGGGAACAAGAATGAAACAAAATTTCTTCATCAGGGAACAAGTAGGGTACTTAATTTATTAATCATGAAACAGTTACGGTACAATATATCTTAATCATGAAACAGCTAGGGTACAGTAATTTTTAATCATGGAACAATAAGGGTACACGAAGGGTACATAGTTTCTTAATTATGGAACATGAAGGAAATTTGTAACAATAAGTGACAATAATATTGTGGAACAATAGTAGAAGAACAATTACTTATTGTTAATCAAGAAACAATAAGGGTACAAAATTTGTTAATCATGATATAACAAGTGTATAGAATTTCTTAATCAAGAAACAATAAGGGTACAAAATTTCTTAATTATGAAACAATAAGGGTACAGAATTTCTTAATCAAGAAACAACAAGGGTACATAATTTTTTAATTATGAAACAGTAAGGGTACAAAATTCCTTATTCACAAAACAACAAGGGTTCAGAATTCTTAATTATGAAACAATAAGGGTACACAATTTCTTAATCAAGAAACAACAAGGGTACATAGTTTCTTAATCATGGAACATTAAGGAAACAATATTTCCTAATCATGGAATTCATAACATCATTCAGAAAGGATGTCGAAACCAGATAGATCGCCATAGTATTCATAGTAACAGAAACGCTGTCCATCATCTCTGATTAGACACTCAGGAAGAAAACGTTGAAAATCCCCATCAACATCATCTTCACTATAATCCGGTAGATTGGGATATACATCAGCGTAACATGGATCATCTTCAATATCTTGTATGGCAAAGACTGGTGGGTCGTAATACTTTTTTGCATCTTCAATTGCGTGAAACGATGCAATCGTTGTTTCATCTGTTGAATCTCTTACTTCAACAAACGTATGACTCAATCGTCATCCCTATTCGGATTTTGCATCAAATCAGCAACGCGAGAAATTGGTATTGGGAACCCGTGCCTACGACAATATACTTCGCATTCACACCTTATGCTAAACAATTTTGTCCATCGTAGATCATCTCCAACAAGAACTGGATTGTTTGGTAGTCGAGTGTGAGCGTCACCAATGATTATGTGGCCAACATTGGAGAAAGAGAAATTATAAGGTATTGGGGTGTTGACAAAAGGACGTCTTTTGCCATACCAAGTTTTCCCTTTAGGATCTGTGTATGAGCAATATATATGCCATACATCGGTAATTGAAGGAGCATTACTAGCCCTTCTTCCCCTTCCTCCACTTCTTCCTCCACCTCTATCTCTTCTCATCCTAGGGAGATTTGAGTATACAGTATAGAGTATGAATTGTGTTATTGCTTGCAACCCCTATTGCTTTTTATAGAGTATGAATTGTGCTGTTGCTTGAAACTAAAAATGACTACACCTACTATCACTAAGGATTTCATAGAAGGGACATTACTATGAATAAGATATGATGGACAGTTCCAGTGAGTTGTCCCATCCTTTAAAAAATCTCTGAGTTGTTATTTCACGGACAGTTCTAGTGAGTTGTCGACATCTCTCAATCACTTAGAAAGTTGAAAGTTTAGTCACATCACACGAAACGCTACAGTAGGATCTGGACAGTTTCAGTGAGTTGTCCCATCACATAAAAAATCTCACTTTTATAGTTTTTGTAACAATAAGTGACAATAATATTGTGGAACAATATTAGAACAACAATTACTTATCATGAAATAACAAGCGTATAGAATTTCTTAATCAAGAAACAACAAGGGTACATAATTTCTTAATCAAAAACAACAAAGACAGAGAATTTCTTACTCAGGAAACAATAAGGGTACAGAATTTCTTAATCAAGAAACAATAAGGGTACAAAATTTCTTAATCAAGAAACAACAAAGGTGCAGAATTTCTTAATCATGAAACAATAAGGGTAGAGAATTTCTTAATCAAGAAACAATAAATGTGCAAAATTTCTTAATCATGAAACAATAAGGGTACAAAATTTCTTAATCTTGGAACAATAAGGGTACAGAAACAATAATTTCTTATATGCATACTTGGCATTTATTAATTGTTGTTTGTTTTGTAACAGGGTAAATTTCAATGGATGGAATGCGGAGATCTAAGGGAAGGTCAGTATCCATAGAGGTCGATGAAGAAACATGTTTGGGAAATGTTTAGATGATGAAAGTGAATTGGAATACACATATAATATTCATACTGGGGTTGACAGTAATGATCCACAAGCTGAACAAAGTAATGTCGTCTAACAAACCTTCGAATGTGCTTCGGACCAAGCACTGTATGAATTGACTGTAGATGAAGTCATACGCATGACATTCAAATCCGTTGAAGCCGAAAAATTTTACAATAGTTACACGAAGGTGGTGGGTTTTAGTATACGGAAGGATTCAATGAAATACTGAAGGGAAAAATTAGTGTTATCGAGGCGTTGGGTGTGTTCTAAAGAAGGGGAAAGGTCCCAAAAATATTTAGATCGTGAAGATAGATCGAGGGAGCCCAAACCCCTAACTAGAGTTAGATGCGGTGCACACCTCCGTATCAAATTACATAGAGCTTCTCAGCAGTATTACGTTGTGAAAAAGTTTGTTAAAGACCACAACCATCCTCTATGTACTCCTCAATGTGCCTTTCCTCCGATCGCACAGGGAAGTCCAGACAAAAGACAAAGCTCAAATTAGTTCAATGCGCAGTGTCGGTATCAGACCTAGTAAGATAATGGACTACATGGTACATCAAGCGGGTTCGTACGAGAATGTTGGGTTCATTCAGAAGGACTTGTACAACTATATTGAAGTTGAACGTACATTGGAACTTGTAGATGGTGATGCCGAGGGAGCACTAGTGTATTTGTGTTCTAAAGGTGAGAGCGATCCAGATTTTTATTACAAGTTCGATGTTAATGAAGAGCATCGATTGTCTAGGTTGTTTTGGACAGATGCAAGATCCCGTATCGACTACGACAGATTTGACGATGTCCTAGCATTTGATACACCTTACAGAACAAATGCCTATAGAAAACCGTTTGTCATACTTGCAGGCGTCAATAATCATTTCCAAACTATAATTTTTGGTTGCGCATTATTGATCGATGAAACCATAGACACCTACATTTGGGTATTGGAAACCTTACTTGAAGCAATGAAGGGTAAGGCTCCGACTTATATACTAACTGATGGAGATAAAGCGATGCGGCATGCAATTCTTCGCAATCTTCCTAACTCATCACATCGGTTGTGTCAATGCCACATACAACAGAATGCCGTTACAAACATCCGTTTCGCAGGGTTTGGTAAAGATTTTGACAAATGCATGAAGAAAAATAGCACGGGCAAAGAGTTTGAAGCATCATGGCAAGAGTTACTTGACAAGTATGGGCTACACCGTAACAAATGGATGACAAAGATATATGAATAGCGTTTGATTTGGGCTTAGGCATACTTGAGGGGCCAATTTTTTACCGGTATGAAGAGCACGCAAAGGTGCGAAGGGATTAATTCTTTTTTAAAAGGGTTTCTTAAAATCCAAATGCGCCTTTACAAGTTTGTTAAAAATTATGATAGAGCTCTTAGACGGCTTCGCCACAATGAAGCAAAGGTACACAATGATACAGAACAAATATATCCAGTTATGTCCACAAAATTGAGACTCATTGAGGAGCATGCTGCCAACATATTCACTAGATCCATTTTTATCATGTTGAGTGGTGAAATTAAGCGTGAGACTAAGTACTTTGTGGTGGAAAGGGTGAATGGGCCGACGTACGTTAATATTTACCTGTCCAAATATTCATAGCCCACTTCGCGATGGAATGTTATTTCAGATCACCATGAGGGGACAATTACATGTTCTTGCATGCAGTTTGAGTATGTTGGAATACCTTGCTACCAAATGATATGTGTAATGAAAAATAAATACATGCAGGAAATCCCTCTTAGTTGTATCACGCCAAGATGGTTGAAAAGTGGCCCGGAATGGGCAGAAACGGCACATGCACATCTCTGAATTGGAATAATTTTCAGCACACTCAAAGTCAAATTGCACGTCTTGATTTGTTCAATTCGAGGTGCGAAGACATGGGACACTATGCTGTCTTAACGGAGGAAGGATGGGTCGACGCACATGATACAGTCACAGAACTAACATGCCGCCTGAAGGACCTATGGAAGAAGAAGAATGGGAATACAGAGTTTAGTACCTGTGTTGGTGTAAAAGACCTAGCCCCAGTTGAAACAAAGGGAAGCAAAGGGGAAGGCAGAAGCAACCAAAATTTAAAGCATTGTGGTTATTGCAGGTAGTTTCTTAAACACAACTTTTATTTACCTAAAATTCACATGCATATCAGAGGCTCAATACTTCTTACTATTGGCACAACAAAGGCACAAACATACTTATCACAGAAACATAATGGGTACAAAAAAACTTATCACAGAAACATAATGGGTACAAAAAATCTGATCACAGAAACATAAGGGGTACAAAAAAACTGATCACAGAAACAAAACGGGTACAAAAATCTGATCACAAAAACAAAACGGGTACAAAAAATATGGTCACAAAAACATAACGGGTACAAAAAATATTATCACAGAAACATAATGGCTACAAAAATACTGATCACATAGACATAATGGCTACAAAAATACTGATCACAGAAACATAATGGCTACAAAAATACTTATCACAGAAACATAATGGGTACAACATTTGTTATCAGTTTGTTATCACCGAAACAAAATTATTTCAGTAGTTTGTTATCACCAAAAATAAAAGGTTACACAGTTTTTGTTATCACTGTACTATTACATAACCCGAAACCAATCAACTTGAGAAGGTTAATAGATCACAACCCCAAACCAATATGACTCAAATTGATGACCCGTTCCAAAACCCTAAATCCTACATAAACCAAAAAAAAAAAAAAGCATGTCAAATAAAAGAACATTACAATTTTATAAGTAGTACGAAAATGAAACAGTAGATTATCATTTACATCTTCTATGTGATGTACTAATAAACATTGATGTTTACAGATGCATTGGACACACAAGAACAACATGCCCAAAAAATCAACCAAACTGGATCCACTGTACAAGATGATACTGAACTTGAAGGTGGTGGATGGGCTACTACTAGCCGAAGAAAGAGCTTATTTAGTAGCCCAAATTTTACATCCACAGACCGTGGGATGCATGCTCCTTCCAAAACTGATACACGCACACCAAATATGAACAATATGTTCGACGACACTCCAACCTCTAAGACTTCAGGATACTTATACAGCGGTGTCTATGACGGAGCAACTATAATGAACACTCCATCCACTACAAGATTCGACTTAAATAGTACCGATGAGGTAGGCAATATCATTTACTCACATTATTTGGTATTGTATACTTCTGTCTTAGTTTTTTCTTTATAAACCTTGTCAATGATTTCTTGCAGCCCAACATTAACTGCACATGGGGGTTTGTGTTCAATGAAAACGGAGCAACTACAATGAACAATCCATCGAATTCAATGAACACTCCATCCACTACAAGATTTGACTTAAATAGTATCGATGAGGTAGGCAACAACAATTGCACATGGGGTTTTGAGTTCGATGAAAACTGATTTTCAGAAGTGAGATGTGATGGAGTGTCTTCAAACCCATTGCAGATGGAAAGAAGTAAGGCACAGGTTATTAACCTTATTAATGATTTATATAAGAACATAAGGAAATTCTTATACAAAATCTTCTACAGAACAAAATCTTGGAACATAACATGATATACAGTTTGAACAACAAGAAAATTCTTATACAGAAGTAACATAACACTTTACACAAGGAACATAAACTTTTATACTTAGAACATAACATTTTACACAAGAAACAGAACTTTATAGAGATGGACTATAAACATTTACAATGGGAACATAATATTTTACAAAAGGAACATAAATTATACAGAAGGAACATACCTTTTTATAGAAGGAACAGAACAATTTACTCTTGGAACATTTTACACTTGGATATGAACATTTTAAACAACAGAACCTTTACAATGGGAACATAACATTTTACACTTGAAACAAAAACTTTTTACAGAGGAACATAACATTTTACACTAGGAACAGAACTTTTACAATGGGAACATAACATTTTACACTTGGAAAATAAATTATACACTAAGAACATGAACTTTTACAGAAGGAACAGAACAATTTACACTTGGAACATAACATTTTACACTTGGATATGAATATTTTAAACAACAGAACCTTTACAATGGGAAGATAACATTTTACACGTGGAATAAAAACTTCTTACAGAAGGAACATAACATTTTAAACTAGGAACAGAACCTTTACAATGGGAATAGAACATTTTACACTTGGAAAATAAATTATACACTAGGAACATGAACTTTTTACAGAAGGAACAGAACAATTTACACTTGGAACATAACATTTTACACTTGGATATGAACATCTTAAACTAGGAATAGAACATTTTACATAATGAACGTAAACTCTTACAAAGGGAACAACAAGGGAACAAATTCTTCATTCTTAAACAGAAGGAATAGAACATTTTACACAAGGAATATAAACCTTTACAATGGGAACAAATTCCTATACAAAAGGAACAGAAAATTATACACAAGGAACAGAAACTTTTACAATTGTAACAATGCAAGAAAATATTAGCATCTAAGAAGTAGAACAATGTAAGAAAAAAGTAGTTAGTAGAGATTAATAGGAAAAAAAATAACATTGGGTTATAAAGTGTAATCTGGCGTTCTTGATTAATTTATTTTGTTTATGTTTTTTTTCCTGGTTCTTTTGTACATCTATATTAGTGTATCTACATAATTTTATAACTTGATATGTCAATCTTAAAAAGATAAAAAGATGTTGCTATAATAACTTCTTGTAATTATTATAAGAGATTAAAAAGATGCTGCTACATGATTTTGATGATGATATTATGACATTGTTGTATGCATATTGGAAAAGCAGTTAATGACTAAATGTTAATTTTAGATGAAAATGGAAAGGCCATAATGTAGATTTCATCTCACAAAGGGTTTATGAAAAAATTAGGGTTTTTTAACCTAAACAATATCAAATTGATCATCACTACTGCAAAATAAGCGAAACCAACTTCAAATTGATGAGGGAGAGAAACAAAATTGATCATGACTAGTACATGTAGAGATTCAATGGATACAAAGAGACTTACCAGAGCAGCGGCAGCGGCGGCAGTGGTGGGTTCGGTGGTGGTACAGCTTAGAGAGAGTGAGAGAGATGTGGTTCCCTTGTTGCGGCGAGGGCCTGCTGTGGTGGTGCTACTGAGAGTGATAGAGACCAGGAGATAGAGTAAGAGTGAGAGAGAGAGGGAGGATTTGGGTGGTGCTACTAAGAGTGAGAGAGACCAAGATAGTGGGGGAGGGTTTGGGAGTATCACATCTCAGAGAGAGTGAGAGAGAGAGGTGGTCCCTTGTTGCGGTGGTGGGTTTGGCGGCGACGACGGCTACTGTAGTAGTGCTGCTGAGAGTGACAGAGACTAGGAGAGAGAGAGTAAGAGTGAGAGAGAGGGAGGGTTTGGGTGGTACTACTAAGAGTGTGAGAGACCAAGATAGTGGGGGAGGGTTTGGGTTTCTGCATTGAGTTTTGATGTAGAGAGAGGGAGGGTTTGGTGAGAGTCAGACATACCAAGAGAGAGGGAGAGAGAGGGGGGGTTTAGGTGGGATTTTGTGGGGTAACCAGCTACCGAGTGGGTGGGTTGGGGGTAGTTGTTTTGCCACAAAACAGTGGTCTGAAATGGAGGGCCCAAGATCTAAAGGGCCATCAATCCCACAGTGGAAAAGTGGCCGCACCAAATGGCCGAAACAACTAGAACGTATCACAACTGGACCCATAAGATTTTGTCGTACGTTTGTCAAAAGTAGTTACAAAAATAACATTGAGTAGTTTTTGAATCATGGTGATTACAATTTGAGTGATATTGGCTACAATATTCTGTTATTGCCTTGTTGGTTACTATGTGAACCGTTTACTTATAATTTTTTTTGTCACAAATTAAATAATATTTAATGTGCCTTTACAGGTTGCTGTATTACAACCACCCATTATCTCTCCTGCGCAGGACCACGGACGTGCATGATAGAATTTTTCTAGGCAAATTAAGAATTACCCTTCAAAAAGGCGAGTGCTGAATGGTGATCGATGATAATCAAATCCCCTGCAGCCCAGTGGTAGGCGGACTTAGACAGGGGGTGTTCTACCCCCTTGGTCTTAGGTTCGAGACTTCACGTGGGTAAATACAAGAGATTTGGCCAGGGCCTTTGGCCTCCCTCAAGGAGGTCAAGGGTTTGAAATCCTCCAGGGGTCGTGTAAGCTAGTTAGAGGGATGAGACTCAAGATGGACAATGTCTAACTTGGTATGGGTTCAGATCTTACAGCTAGCTTGCCTCCCTGATTTACTTGATGCGTGTGTTGTGGAGTCGGCGCACTTGCCCGGGGGATTCTACTCCGATAAAACAAAAATAGATATTGATCTCGAAGTCGCGGAAGACATACTGGGAGATTTGTCCTCGTATCTAGAAAAAAATGGTGATCGATGATTGATATTTGGTTCCCAAATGCTCCAACAGTTATACCACATGTTGTGGCTGTGATCGGATATATTACTTACTACTGTATGTGGTAGAACTGGTAAAGCATTGATATTAAAATTTTGAAAGCATAACATTACTCACTAATTATGTAGAAAGATCAGCTTAGGTTTTTTTGTTGTTTTTTTTGTTGTTTTTTGTTTTTTGTTTTTTTTTTGTAAATAAAGCTAGTTTTCCAAATTTAGATTCCATATTTGATTTCCAAATACTTTATCAACTGTACCACATAGTGGCATGTGGTACCTAGTTGGTTCTTCTTCAAGGTAGTTTTTCATGAGCACTACTGCTCTCACGCCCCGACGTATAGGGTGTTACAACTACACCCATACACTTTTTGACACATTTTTCTACACCCAGCTTTAAATGTATTTACCATGTGTTGTGTAAGTGGTGCACAGAAAAGTGTAAAAAATTCGAACAGCACAAGGTACATGCATTTAAAGCATAGTGTATCACAAAGTGTGTGTGCCAAACATTCCTCATTTTTCATATATTGAAGAAGAAGAATATTGATGCTATGCTTTCCCAAATGCTAAAACGTCAGTACTGTATGGTACAAAATGGTTGGTGATTTGGTGGTACTACGTATCACTCTGTGTAATACAACAATTAAAACATTTGGGAATATAATTCGTGGATTAAATCTGACACCCTTCATAAAAAAAAGAAAAATGACAACTTAATCTCAAATAAAGACCCTAGGCCTACTTTCTGTGTTGTTTAGGTGCCCTCTTCGGTACAACTAAGTGGTTTGGTTGTAGGTATGGCTTTTTGTTGTTGGGTCATAAAAGTTTGTTCCCAGGTCATAAAAATTTATTTCCGATAGGAAACTTTATTCCCAAGTCATAAAAGTTTGTTCCCATCAAAATCATTTTGTTTCCTACAAGGAATAAATTTTTATGACATGGGAACAAACTTTTATGACTTCAGAACAAAAGACGTACCTACAACCAAGCTTTTATGGCATCCATGTGTAGTCTACTAAATTTGACATTCTAATTATAAATTCTACAGAAGTGTATATGGATTAAAGCACTAGAATATTGATGTCGGTCAATGTACAGATATACTAATATACAGTACCAATAATCAACTTAATGTTTTTTTTTAAGATTCTATATATAATTATAATAATAATAATTCGGGGACAGAAGAAAGGGAAATGAGCTCACATCTTGACCAAGAAAAAAGAAAAAACTAGAAATTTTCATGATTATGAATCTGAATCTTATAGCACTTGAAAAGATTTCTCTGCTATTTCCTGGATAAAATTTTGCAAAAACTTCGCAGAGATTCATAATTTATTCAAACCCTTTCATGCTGTTAAATATTTTTAAGGCAAATTAACTCCTTTGTGTGCTTTCACACTAATTACCTGTCACAGTTCGGTCCCACAATAGCAGAACCGGAGCCCGTGGCACGCCACCGAGGCTAAACCAACTCATTAACATTCCCAAAAAAAATTAAGAATTACCCTTCAAAATGGCGGGTGCTGAATGGTGATCGATGATAATCAAATCCCCTGCAGCCCAGTGGTAGGCGGACTTAGATAGGGGTATTCTACCCCGTTGGTCTTAGGTTCGAGACTTCACGTGGGTAAATACAAGAGATTTGGCCAGGGCCTTTGGCCTCCCTCAAGGAGGTCAAGGGTTTGAAATCCTTCAGGGGTCGTGTAAGCTAGTTGGAGGGATGAGACTCAAGATGGACAATGTCCAACTTGGTATGGGTTTAGATCCTAAAGCTAGCTTGCCTCCCTGATTTACTTGATGCGTGTGTTGTGGGGTCGACGCACTTGCCCGGGGGATTCTACTCCGATAAAACGATAATAGATATTGATCTCGAAGTCGCGGAGGACATGCTGGGAGATTTGTCCTCGTATCTAGAAAAAAATGGTGATTGATGATTGATACTTGGTTCCCAAATGCTCCAACAGTTATACCACAAGTTGTGGCTGTGACAGGATATATTGCTTACTACTTTATGTGGTACAACTGGTAATTGATATTTATATTTTGAAAGCATAACATTACTCACTAATTATGTAGAAAGATCAGTTTAGGTTTTTTTTTTTTGTTTTTGTTTTTTTTTTGTAAATAAAGCTAGTTTTCCAAATTTAGATTCCATATTTGATTTCCAAATACTTTATCAATTGTACCACATAGTGGCATGTGGTACCTAGTTGGTTCTTCTTCAAGGTAATTTTTCATGAGCACTGCTACTGTCACGCCCTGACGTATAGGGTGTTACAACTACACCCACACACTTTTTGACACATTTTTATACACCCAGCTTTAAATGCATTTACCATGTGTTGTGTAAGTAGTGCACAGAAAAATATGAAAAATTCAAATAGCACAAGGTACATGCATTTAAAGCATAGTGTATCACAAAGTGTGTGTGCCAAACATTTCCCATTTTTCATATATTGAAGAAGAAGAATGATGCTATGCTTTTCCAAATGCTAAAACGTCAGTCCTATATGGTACGAAATGGTTGGTGATTTGGTGGTACTACGTATCACTCCGTGTAATACAACAATTAAAACATTTGGGAATATAATTCGTGGATTAAATCTGACACCCTTCATAAAAAAAGAAAAATGACAACTTAATCTCAAATAAAGACCCTAGGCCTACTTTCTGTGTTGTTTAGGTGCCCTCTTCGGTACAACTAAGTGGTTTGGTTGTAGGTATGGCTTTTTGTTGTTGGGTCATAAAAGTTTGTTCCCAGGTCATAAAAATTTATTTCCGATCGGAAACTTTATTCCCAAGTCATAAAAGTTTGTTCCCATCAAAATCATTTTGTTTCCTACAAGGAATAAATTTTTATGACATGGGAACAAACTTTTATGACTTCAGAACAAAAAACGTACCTACAACCAAGCTTTTATGGCATCCATGTGTAGTCTACTAAATTTGACATTCTAATTATAAATTCTACAGAAGTGTATATGGATTAAAGCACTAGAATATTGATGTCGGTCAATGTACATATATACTAATATACAGTACCAATAATCAACTTAATGTTTTTTTTAAGATTCTATATATAATTATAATAATAATAATTCGGGGACAGAAGAAAGGGAAATGAACTCACATCTTGACCAAGAAAAAAGAAAAACTAGAAATTTTCATGATTATGAATCTGAATCTTATAGCACTTGAAAAGATTTCTCTGCTATTTCCTGGATGAAATTTTGCAAAAACTTCGCAGAGATTCATAATTTATTCAAACCCTTTCATGCTGTTAAATATTTTTAAGGCAAATTAACTCCTTTGTGTGCTTTCACACTAATTACTTGTCACAGTCCGTTCCCATAATAGCATAACCGAAGCCCGTGGCACGCCACCGAGGCTAAACCAACTCGTTAACTTCCCAAAAAAAAATTAAGAATTACCCTTCAAAAAGGCAAGTGCTGAATGGTGATCGATGATAATCAAATCCCCTGTAGCCCAGTGGTAGGCAGAACAAAACAAATCATTTTGAAAATCAGCAGTCCAGTCGACTGCACCTCGTGCCCAGTCGACTGATACTAGTCCAACAGAAACTTTGAATTTAGAACATAATCCAGTGGACTGTTTTCTAGGTCCAGTCGAATGGGGCTTCAAATATTCAGTCAATTGGTACGGTTCGGTCAACTGAAGTCCAGCCTGGGCAAAAATATCTGAATTGGACACATGATCCAGTCGACTGTGTCGGGGACCCAGTCGACTGATCCTTTATAAAAAGATGCAGTGAGGTACTGAAAAAGTGGCTCTAGTCGACTATTTTCTCAACCAGTCGACTGGTTTATGGCAGCATCACACAGTCTGCAGAATTTCTAAGTTTAAAAGCTTTCTGAAATCGTTCAGGGATTAAACACACACACCAAACGTACTCCAAAGTAATCCTAACTATATTATGACATTACTAAAACACAATTACAACAAATTAGTGTCTATTACAACGTCACTAATCCGTTCTAAGATACTAAGGTAAACATAACTAAAAGTTATAAAGATTCTTATTACAATAAGTCCATTACAAAACGACGAGATCAATATATCGAGTCGCCTTCTAAGTGAACTCCCAACCCACGTGCTCACTTCTGCGATTCCTCGCCAGCCTTAATACCTGCAATGGTTATTTGAATAACCATACATATTTCGATTTGTTTAAGCTAACACTTAGTGAATAAAATAACATATGCACATGAATGATAAATATGCTCACATTCACATCTCTACATTTTATACTAGTCTCCAGAGCCTCGCGTGTACGTCCCATACTCCCAATCCGCGACTTCTCGCCAATAAGTCCACGCAAAAGGGTAAGACCCACAATTCTTCTCTTCACGTGCAACCTTAATGCCTATATCGGCACCACAAAATAGTTCAGTAACCACGTGCTCCTTTGACTCAAATAAGCAACTCAACATGCTCAAATACATATCATCATACTCGCGGTAAACAAAACATATCACCATTTGGGCCTACTAATCAATATAATTGCCCAATATGAATTACACAATATATATCTATGAATTAAGATACGTGTGGATATCGCAGGTTGACTTACCCACAGCTTTATTTTAAAATTCTTTTCTAAATTTCAATTTCAAAAAAAAAAAATGAGTCGCCACTTAATTTTTAAAAGGAAAATTAAGAAACCATTTAAAAGGAAACTGATCTTTTGCGAAACCAAAGATTAACTAGGTCCGGGGATTATGGAATGAGAGAGGAAGGAGCCCGTCGGACTAAAGCACCCTCTCTCATCCTATCTTGTGATAGGCCTCTACTCAACATCCTTTTAGTCAAATTTATTAATCTAAGCATGCCCTCAACTAATACATATATACGTATACATCACAAAAGCATATCCAAAGGGTGTAAAATTGCAATTGACAAAATATCGTTCATAAGCCAAGTAATTCAAATAGCAAGCAACATGATATGCAATAGGGAACAAGAGAGCTTACCCGGGATCCAGCTGCGAATATTAAACGTGCAATGCATGCGATTAAATAAAACTTAGGAAAAGAGTCTCTAATCCATATATACACATAAGGCAAATCTTAACTCTAAGGTGTCGCGCATGAGGTCGAAAATCAAATAAAATCAATGGATTTAATAAACTAGAGAGGGATTGGGAAATCGTACCTTAATAGCGCTACAAAACAAGGGGTTAGTTCACATGATATGCAAAATATGATGTTAGAAATATCAATCCTAAATTTCTAGCTTAAATCTATCTAATGTAATTAAATCCAAAGCAAATAAATCCTAATTACAAGTGTCAAACCATATGGATGAATATGTACATGGGCAAGAATAAACTATGAAATACTCTTAAACTTTGAATTCAAGCTCAACTAATCATTATTGAAGCATGGTTTAAGCCATAAGTTATAGAAAAAACCTTTTGACCCATTATTAACAAAGTGGGTCAAGTGTGTCATAAAACTCTGAAAATTGCAGAGAGCAGACCAGACCTTTAAAAAAATAAAAAGCACGTCTCTTATGGTTTGATGTTGATGAGTTTTGGACACGAGATGCCTCTGTCAGTCTAGTTTCCAAATCAAAAAGAAAATCAAGGTTTCAACGGTTAGATCTCCGGGAAAAGGACAAGAACCAGACGTCACTCAGAGATGTACAACTCTCTGTCCAGAGATTTTGTTTGATTTTTTAAAAATAGTAAAATAATCCGAAATGCTTCATTCTTTTTAGGGGGCTTTCCTAACACATTAAGGTACCCATAAAAAATTATTAGAGACCCCAAAAACGCCATTAGACTTCTGATTTATGAATTTCAAAAACGTTTTGCTGTTCTGAAACTATTCTGAAACTCTGGACAGATTATTGTTACTTAACAAAACTCATGACCAAACCATTTTAAACATGGAACCACCTTAAAACAAAAATTAAAGTGGTAGAACATTGTGTTATTGACACTTTCCCGTTGGTTTCATTTGATTTCAACGGTTAGATTTCGAACTAAAAATCTTTGATCAAAAACAGTTTGTGAACTCACTGTTTTCATTTATCAAGTTCAACTTTTATTTGTTAACCCCAACTATTAAACCATGAAGTTGGACTTAACTAAACTATTTTCTCCTACCATTTGATGGTCATTGGAGGCTAAAGACCTTTATATTTGTGGATTTCAAATGAAGTATGAATAGACTTCATGAAACCTCAAGACAAGGAATCTAAGCCATGGAGATGGGCTTAAACTCAAAACCACTTCCTCCTACCATTTGATGGCCATTGGAGATGAAGACATGACTAAAACTCATGAGTTTTCAAGGAATATAAGGAGACTCCATGAAAACTCAAGCTTAGAGGACCCAAGTCATGAGTATGGACTTGGATCCATCTACTTGTTTATAAAATAAAAAATGATGTCAAACTTTGACTTCCATGTGAAACATAAGCTTACATGGGATTCAAAAGACCATGTTCAAGAGATTTCAAAAGAGATATTGAGAATCTCTAAGAGTCTCAAGAAAGAAGTATGATTAGCAAAAGAAGTAAAACAAAGAAAGCAAAGTAGTTTGAGGATTCAAAGGAAAGAATGCAAAAATAAAACAACTTATGGTTAGAGGATCACCTCCAACTATCCTCAAAGTTTCTCTTCTTTGAAGATCTTCCAAGCTCTTCTTCCTAGTTTTCTCTAAACTCTCTCTTTTCTCTCTAAAATGTTGGTGTAATGGAAGTATTTCTTTGTAAGTGTTTCTCCCTCCAATACTTTTTCTCTTGGTCCCTTTTTTAATGGAGATACCTCTTCTTATATAGACAAAAATACCTAGGTAATTTCAGTAAATTCGGAGTAAAAGACATGTGTAAACATCTCATTTGGTGGTACAATGTGTACTTTCTGAAATTAAGCAGACTGCTGCCCAGCGCGGCAGTCAAGAAACTGTCACGGCAGTCCGTGAATGCCGCCGCGACACTCCACGACTGCCGTCGCGGCACTTCGTGAATGCCGCGCGGCTCTCATCAACTGCCGCGACAATTAATTGTTTGTCGCGTTTTTGTCAGTCTTACTTTATCAGTTTTTTGTTCTTATCTGCATACGCATACGTATTACACTACAAAATACAGACTTAAAAAGTGAACGGCAGTCAGAAATCTGTGGCGGCACTCGGTGAACGCCGGAGCGGCACTCTCTGACTGCCGCGCGGCACTCATGGAGTGCCACGGAATCCGCCGTGTGCCGTGTTTTGGTGAGATTCCCCTTTTTAAGTCTTTTCTCTTTTTGAAACAAATTATTTTTGAAGATCCTTTCCAAAAGTCATGTCTTTTTCCTGAATTCCCCTAAATACCTGGTATTTTTCCTCTTTCTGTGAAATTTTATCGCGTTTTGGAGATTTTCTGAAGAGCTTGGAATACTTCGATTTTTCGGTCCTTGTTATCATCGGATACGGAGGCGATACTCTCCTAAATTCGACGGTCGGTCAAAATTGGGGTGTCTGCAGTTTGCCCCTCTTTGACAGAGCTTGTGGGGCAACGCGTCCCATAAGTGAATGTCAAAGCTTGTGTGAAGACAAACCTTTTGACCGGACTATCGAATTTAGGTAAAAACAAAATGCGTTGCGAAAACAGGTGAGATTCTAATTGGTCGTGCTCCAGGATGAGTTGCCTACGTATCCCATCAGGAATCAGACCAAAGCGTAGTTCAGGTACGGGTCGATCATTCATAAACGCAAGTAATCACACGGATGGATGCACCTATCTTGCCGTGATGCAAGTGCCATGCGATGGTGGTTTCCGTATTGGCCTAGCTGTATAAATGTCATGCTTATCATGTTCTCCCCACGTACGACGCACATTCCGTGACGTGTTAGCCAGGAAAAATCATCTGATTCTTTAGCGAATGAAAAATCGCAAAAACGCGAGAGTTGACGCAAGTCCGTTGCGAAAACTGAGAAAACGCAAATCCGTTGCGAAAACTGAGAATATAAATCTGTCATATTTGAAAGCGAGGGTTAACGCGAATCCGTTGCGAAAACCGAGAAAACGCAAACCTGTTGCGAAAACCGAGAATATAAATCCGTTATATTCGAAAAGCGAGGGTCAACGCAAATCCGTTGCGGGAACCGGGAAAACGCAAATCCGTTGCAAAAACCGAGAATATAAATCCGTTATATTCGAAAACCGAGGGTCAACGCAAATCCGTTGCGGGAACCGGGAAAACGCAAATCCGTTGCGAAAATCGAGAATATAAATCCGTTATATTCGAAAGCGAGGGTTAACGCGAATCCGTTGCGAAAACCGAGAAAACGCAAATCTGTTGCGAAAACTGAGAATATAAATCCGTTATATTCGAAAAGCGAGGGTTAACGCGAATCCGTTGCGGGAACCGGGAAAACGCGAATCCGTTGCGAAAACCGAGAATATAAATCCGTTATATTCGAAAGCGAGGGTTAACGCAAATCCGTTGCGAAAATCGAGAATATAAATCCGTTATATTCTCCAAATTTTCAAAGTTCGGGAGCCCATGGGCTTAAAATCTACTTTATATTTTCAAGAACCGGGGCCCGCGGGCTAGGATTTCATTTTTTGAAATTTGGGGGCCCACAGGCTCGAATTTTACTCCAATTTCTAGGAGTTGGGAGCCCACAGGCTAGAATTTATACCTACATTTTGAAATTTGTAGTCGATTTAAACCTAGAAACAACACCGGGGTCAAAAAGTGCAATGAGGGCACACTCTGGGGGGCTCAAGTTCAATTTTCGGGACTTGGTTTGAATTTTTGGGGGGAAAGTAAATATCTTTGAACTGCCATAAACGCGGCACACGCGGATTTTTGCGGCAGTCCGTGACTGCCGCGCGGCACTCGCGCGGAGTGCCGTCGCGGCACTCGGTGAGTGCCGCACGGCAGTTGACTGACTGCCGCGCACGGAAATTTGAGTGCCGCGTTTGAGCGGCAGTGGCTTAAACCGCCGGGGTTCTCTTCTTTTCTCTCATTCTCTCATTTTCTTTATCTCGAGATCTCTCTGGAGAAAATTTTCCCTTTTTCTTTCTTCACTTCTATACTGATCTACGACATTCAGGGGTAAGTTCTTTTTTATCAAGACCCAATCTAACTCTTATATTTCATTGTTTTTTTGAATTTTCAGGAATTCTAACGTGTGAATTCCTCTTTTCCCTTTGACAGGCTATGGCGAGTGGTTCGAGGAAGAAGAAGGCCAAGTATACGGCCACCTATCACCCAGACGCTACGCTGTTATTGAGGGATCCTGATGAGCATTTATCGACCCGCGCGTTTAAGCGCGAGGTAAACACTTCTCTTATATTTATTTCTCGTATTCCTTTTCTGTATGAATGTAAAGTAGGATCGCCACGTTTTTAGATACCCTGTCATGATATGCTTGTGGCGCTCTTGTGCATCTCGGATGCTTTATTTGTAAAGAAATTTTATTTATTTTGTTCCTATGACCTTCATGCCTGACGAATCAAAACTTTTATTTTCTCCCCTGTTTATTGGATTTTCGGGTGTTCCAATTGTATCGGTTCCTTTATTCTCCTTCCATCTTTAAAAGATTTTTGGCTTTTCTCAATTCCTTTTCTTTTAAGTTTTACGAATGCGATGCCATTTGAATAAAATCCTAAACATTCCCCTCTTGTTTATCATACCTGTGAATTTTCTCGGGCGTTCTAAGCACCCTTTTATTGTTCAAATTTGGCTCTTAAATGCTCGTGACCAAATACTACTTGTGAAACTGCGCATTCCCTTGGATTCGAAATTTTATATATGCATGTATTTCAGAAGTGCGGTCATACTACTCTTTCTTTTCTTTTCTTTTTGCTAGAACATTGAGTGTTCTCTCTTTGCCTTTTTTTTTTTTTTTTTTTTTTTTTTTTTTTTTTTTTTTTTTTTTAACTGCAAATGAATGCTATGGTTGCGAGACCTCCCTATGAACACTTCTGGGTTTTTCCATTCCTTAAATTATTATTATCATTATTTATTTATTTTTTTTTTTATTATTTTATTTTTTTTATTATTATTTTTTTTATTCATTCACCGTTGTTGCCCTCATCTTTATTCGCTTCCTAACAACAAACCTTTCTATTCTTTCTTGCAGCTGCAGCCGAAGGTGCTGAAGGGCCATGGCAGTCTGGCACATGGCCACGAGTGGTACATCGAGCTGAGTCCGACTGTGAGGACCTTGGTGGTCGCAGCAGGGTTTGGAGACTTCGTCAAACTCTTGACGAAGAGCTCCAACGACTTGCAGCAGATACACGCGCTCGCTGAGCGGTGGTGGGATACCACGAGTACCTTCCACTTCGATTTTGGAGAGATGACGATGACTCCTCTGGATTTCAGTATGATCACGGGGATTCCATTCGGAGGAGAGCCCCTGCGGCACCTTACAGACCAGGAGTGGGATCAGATGGAGCCGCTGCTAGGGGTGGTACCGGAGGAGGCCCTGGTTACGGCTCGGTGGTTCATGGACACATTCCGGGGGAAACCCGGCTTCACAGACGAGCAGATGGCTCGAGGTTTCTTGATGTACGTGCTGGGGTGCTCCTTGTTGAGCACCAAGGGTGACCGGATTTCTGCTTCCTTGGTGTCGTCGCTGGAGCATCTGGACCGGGTTACTGAGTTCGATTGGGCTGGTACAGGACTAGCTATCCTGTACAGGCATATGAGTGACATCTCCCGGGGCAAGTCGACAGCTACTAGTGGGTATTGGAGAGCGTGGGAGGTATATTTTATTTTTTTTACATTCCATCGCTTATTTTACTTCCAGAAATTTATTTACATTGCGATACTAATTTCTCTTTTCTTTCTCTCTTTTTATTACAGATTTGGTCCCATGAGTATCTCCGCATGATGTCTCTTGAGACACGTGCTGCTGACGCCCTCATCATGCCCCAGGGGCTGAAGTGGGCGAAGGACAGGGTCGGGCGGAAGACCGGGGCTCATGACTTTGTTTCGTTCAGAAACTTCCTGACGAACCTACGGGAGGAGCATGTACAGTGGCAGCCGTGGCTCAGGGCGCTACCCGAGGCTAGCGCGGGGATTCAGGAGTCGGCCGGGTATGACCCGATGAGACTGCTTCTCGATGGTGGGTCAGAGGGTATGGCGTGGTACTTGGGAGAGAGGGTGACTAGGCAGTCTATAGCGGCCCCCAGATTCTTCGTGCCGTTCCCTCCTCCCGACTCTATGAGGGCTACAGACACGCTTCAGGGCGGCGACTACTCGGCCGCTCGAGCCGGCTCTGGTATCCACGGCCTTCTGGACAGTCCTGAGGGATATGCGGCCTTCCGTGCCGCCAAGCTGATGCCGAACTTCCCTCTGATGGAAGTGACTCGGGTGAGTAAATGACTCCTTTATTGTTTTTGTGAGTTCTTCCTTTTACTCTTCACCCATGCTTTATTACTTTTGTTTGCAGCATGTCCCTGCCGCGGTCCGCCCCCCTGGCCTACATGAGTGGGACTGGACTATATCTACTGTCTCGTTCGGCGAGCCTCACGTGACGACGATTCCCCGACTCTCACAGGGCGCCCCCACCATTCCTATTCACTATGATCTTGTCCCGCGTGCTTACGCGGAGGAGGGCCTGACGTATGCACATAGCGTGCGGCAGTGGGTTCTGGGGCGCGAGTGGATGGTAAGAAATTCGTCCCCACTCCTGCTCTTGACTGGGATTGTGTCTCTTTCTTGCTGATCTTTTTCTTGTTTACATGCTGAGGGGGCTCGGGCGACTACTGCGACCCAGCTGAGGGCCCAGGTATGATCTTTTATTCCTTCTATTCTCAATATTTTATCTGTCATTTCAATGATGTCTGGACTCATTCCCTTCTTTATTTCAGGCGGAGGAGATTAGGGTCCTGTCCCAGCAGGTGGGGCAGCTCCAGCAGCGACTCCAGCAGTTCGGCATCCCTCTCAGCGATGCCCCTGGAGGTAGCGGTGTTGGACGTGGCGGAGGTGGCGGCGAGGGCACCAGTAGAGGCAGAGGCGGCAATAGCGGTGGTCGTGGAGGGAGCGGTGGAGGCAGCGGGACTGAGTCAGAGGAGGAGCCTCTCAGGCGCACGACTCGCCAGACTCGCGGCCGGGGTCGGGGCCGCGGCTGACTCCTCTCTTGTTATTATTTTGTATTTTATTTTTGAGAGTTATGGGAAGATTTACATTTTGATGGATGACTGTATATTACATACATGTGCTTTATTTTGTGGGATAGATGCTTTAAACATTTCATCATGCTTTCTGCTTATTCACCGTATGTGTGACTATAGCTTGGTTCAACTCCTGCCGTATGTGGGACCATGGCTTGGTCCCGACTTTATTTTATCATTTGAATGCTTCCGTTTTCTTTTATTTATTTGATATATGCAAAATGAATGAAATGAATGAATGAATATATTTGCACGTGCTGCATGATGCGCACGTTTTATTGCCTCTCTATTTAGTTTTCTGTTTGCAGGTGGGCAGATCGTGTTACAAACAAACCCTGGCCAGTGAAAAGCTCGGAACGGCACTCGGTTAGGCCTCCGCGGCACTCAGCGAATGCCACAACGACAGTCAGTAAATGCCGTGCGGCACTCACGGACTGCCGCGCGGCACTTCATGAAGTGCCGCGGCACTTTATCGAGTGCCGCGATCTAGTGGGCAGCTTTATCCCCCTACTTATACCCCTCTTCTTCCAACACTCCGCAAAACATCTCCTTTCTCCTTCTTTCCTCTTCCAATGGCCCCCATTAATTCTCAAATCCTCTTCCCATGGATGGATACTCTCTCGGGTATTGACAAGCTCAACTTCGAGTGTTTCCGGTTGAACGATCTCTTTTCTTTTCGACGCATGAATTTGAACGAGGGCTTGCTTCGAGCTGCTATTCATTGTTGGGACCCTGCTCTCAACGTCTTCCGTTTCGGCTTTCAGGAGATTTGTTCTCTGTTCGAGGAATTCAGCGCCATTTTGCACACTGATCCCTCTGCTGAATTGGTGGTTCCTCTAATTCAGGCCGGGTATGTCCGGGACTTAGCCACTCTTCTCCACATATCTCGAAATGCGGCAGGTTCTTTTGTTCATGATGGGCAGGTCGACTTTGAGCACCTTTCTTCCGTTTATGCTCCCATAGGGGACCCTTACGATGGTGAGTACCAGATCATCCGACGTAGTGCCTTGTCGATTGCCATGCTCTCTCACTTCCTGTTTCAGTCATCTTCTGACATTCTCATACCCATTGCCCGTGGTTTGAGGGAGATGAAAAGTGCTGTTATGCTGGTTCTTGGCGAAACTTTGATCGGATTGAGCCGTGCCCATGTTACCGGAGCCACGTTATCTACCGGGGCACCCTTCGTCTTGCAGGTTTGGCTCATGGAACGCCTCGACCTCTTCATTCACCCTTCGCATCTTCGCGGGCCACTCCCTTATGACCGTATGGAGGTCCATTGCTTATTCCATTCTGCCGACGCATGGCTCGTTTGGCTCCAGGGCCTTTCTTCCAGTGATATTTGTTGGATTTGCCCTCAGTGGACTCCCCGTTCTGTTGCTGTACGTCTTCCTGGGCGACCTGGCATCTGGCTGCCGGGCTTGAGTGCCACTACCTTCTACATTCCCGATAGGGTGGTTCGCCAGTTTGGACTTCTGCAAGATACTACTGAGTCTGTGACTGCTGATTTCACCAGGGGTTCTACTCTGCGTCCTTCTATTGTGAAGGCTTTTCTTGAGGTTTGGCATAGCAGGATTGCTGCTCCATTCCCGAGGGTTCCTGCTCTGACCGTGCCTACTACCCAGTATCTTCTAGAGATCCAGGCCTTGGTTGCAAGGCGAGCTTGACAGACATATGCATAATAAAGTAGACGAAAATAGGGAAAAGCTTGCCATTTTACAAAACTTTCTGACAGACCCTGCCTACTCTTTTCACGTTTTTGAATGTGATTTTTTTTTTTTTTTATTTATTAAGAAGTGTCGTCATGATAAAATCAGAAGTGTTCACCCCTTCAATTAATCTTTTATGAAGTATTCTCCTTTCAATGTCTTTACTTGGCTCTTTACTCTGCTGTTTTGCTTTCTACTCATTCTATTCCATGAATTTTCATTTGTTCCTTTATAGTACTTATTTTGACAGCCAGGTGACCTGAGGGATGGTTTTGTATCTGGGTCTTTTGGCTAGCAAACGAAGTTTGCCCCTGGTTTTAGGGCTTCGAAGTGATTCTGGGCAAACGACAGTTTGCCCCTAGTTTGGCACAGTCGTTGCTGCTTCCCTAGGTTTTCATGGGCCGAAGGCTTTTTGAGGGCCCGCCTACTTATCCTAAAAATGGGTATCAGGCCTGCAGTAGTTTGGTTTGAGGTTTTGACGAAGAGTGCCTCTTTGGGCAATTATTAATGACCGAACCGAGTGGGTTGCCTACGTATCCCCAAGTGGGAATCAGGTCAAGCGTAGTTCATCAAGGTAGGAGGCTTTGAAAGAAAATGGTTTCAAGCAAAGTATTTCTTGAGGCGATCGAGGTTAATCGGCTGTTTAAATTCAACCCCGTCCAGGTCCATGAGATAAGCCGCTCCTCCGGAAAGGAGGGTCTTAATGATGTATGGCCCGACCCAGTTGGGTTTGAATTTTCCTCTGGGGTCATAAACGGGCACCTTAAGTTCTTTGAGGACCAGGTCACCCTCAGCAAGCTTCCTTGGGCGAACCTTTTTGTTGAAAGCACGAGCTATCCTCTTCTGGTACCCCCGAGTATGGTTTATCGCGGTCAACCTCTTTTCATCAAGCAGCATCAACTCCTCATACCTTCCCCGTATCCATTCTAATTCGGTGACCCCACATTCCGCCAAAACCCTGAGGGAGGGTATTTCCACCTCGACTGGAAGGACTGCCTCCATCCCGTATACTAACGAATATGGCGTAGCACCCGTTGAAGTTCTCACTGAGGTTCGGTATCCCCACAAGGCGAACGGCAACTTCTCATGCCAATCTTTGTATGTATCCGTCGTTTTTCCCAAGATGGCTTTAACATTTTTGTTCGCTGCTTCCACTGCCCCGTTCGTCTGAGGCCTATACGGGGATGACTGATGGCGGGTGATCTTATATTTTTCCAAGAGCGGGATGACCTCTCCCTGGAAATGACTGCCATGATCGGAGATAAACTCATTAGGGACCCCATACCTGCAGATTATGTTCTTCTCGATAAAATTCACCACATCTTTGGCTTTTAAGGTTGCGTATGAGGCTGCTTCTACCCATTTGGTAAAATAATCGATTGCCACGATGATGTATCGGTGTCCATTGGAAGCCTTCGGGACTATCTCACCAATGATATTGATTCCCCACACAGAAAATGGCCACGGGGTGGTCATGCTATAGAGTTATGACGGTGGGGTATGCATCAGATTTGCATGAACCTGACACTTGTGACACCTTCTAACATATTCGCAACAGTCTTTGTCCAAGGTCGTCCAATAGTACCCTTGCCGGATGATCTTCTTTGCCAGCATGTGCCCATTCATATGGGGCCCGCACACTCCCTCATGTATTTCCTCCATCATTCTCTTAGCTTCTTTCCCATGTAGGCACTCCAGATTATACCCGGTGTAGGATTTCTTCCACAACTTATCCGCATAAATCATAAATTGAGCAGCGAATCGTCGGATTGCCTTTTTGTCCTTTTCTGAGGCTCCTTCGGGGTACTCTCCTTCTTTGATGAACTTCCATACATCTTCATACCAAGGCACCTCGTCTTCTCCTTCTATGGCCGCGATCCTTTCAAATGACGGTTGGTTCCTCACTTCTATGGACAGCGGGGTCATGGCGATTTTGGAAGGAATTTGGATCATTGAGGCTAACGTAGCCAAAGAGTCGGCTAGTTGGTTTTCTTCACGGGGGAGATAGTAGAAAGAAATCTTTTGGAATTGTGCCTTCAGGCTTTCCAGATAGTCATGATAAGGTCTCAATTTCTCATGTTTTACCCTCCAATCTCCCCGGACCTGGGATATGATCAAGTTGGAATCTCCGAATACATCAATCTTTCCAACCTTCAAAGCCAAGGCTGCCTCCATTCCAATTATGCATGCTTCGTACTCCGCGGTGTTGTTGGTTGAGTTATACTCGAGTTTGACGGCTAATGGGGTAGGGACCCCATCGGGTGCTATGAGAATGACTCCAACTCCATATCCTAGTTGGTTGGCCGCTCCATCGAAGTACATCTTCCACAAATCCTCCCTAACCTCCATGATTCCTTCGTCCGGGAACTTGAAATCTCCCTTGTCCTCAGATTCTACAGCGAGGTCGGCTAAAAACTCGGCGACAGCCCTTCCTTTTACGGACTTGGCGGTGACATACTTGATATCGAACTCAGCCAGCATCATAGTCCAACGGGAAATCCTACTGGTTAAGACAGGTTTTTCGAACAGGTATTTTAATGGGTCCATTTGGGATATCAGAATTACAGGGAAGGCTAGCATATAGTGGCGGAGGCGACGTGTACACCAAACCAGGGCCCAACAGGCTTTCTCCAAGGGTGAATATTTTAACTCATATCCGACCATTCTCTTACTCAGGTAGTAAATGGCTTTCTCCGCGTGCCCCTTTTCTCCTTCTTGGGCCAACATACACCCCATTGAATCCTCGGATACAGAGAGATAAAGTAACAGGGGTCTCCCAGGTGAAGGTGGTGACAAGACAGGTGGGTTTTGGAGGTAGGTTTTGATTTTATCGAAGGCTTGTTGACATGGGGTGCCCCATTTGAATCTCTCTCCCTTTCTGAGTAGTTTGAAAAGTGGGTCGCAGGTCAAGGTGAGTTTGGAAATGAAGCGGCTGATGAATTGTATTCTCCCCAAAAATCCCCTCAGTTCTTTCTCATTTTTCGGTGGCTGCATTTCGGTTATGGCTTTTATCTTGGTAGGGTCCACCTCTATTCCTCTCTGAGTAATAAGAAAACCCAATAATTTCCCGGTAGTGACCCCGAACGTGCACTTTTGCGGGTTTAGCCTCATTTTGAACTCCCTCAATCTCTCAAAGAATTTTCTCAAAGCCTCAAGGTGCCCTCCCCTCTTTTTGGATTTCACAATCATATCATCTACATACACCTCCACCTCCTTGTGGATCATATCGTGCAGCAAAGTGGTGGCAGCCCTTTGATATGTTGCTCCTGCGTTCTTAAGTCCGAATGGCATGACCCTATAACAATATGTCCCCCATGGAGTGATAAACGTGGTTTTCTCCCTATCCTCGGGCGCCATGAGGACTTGGTTATATCCAGAGAATCCATCCATGAAAGATAGAAGCTCGTGTCCCGCAGTGTTATCAACCAATACATCGATGTGGGGTAGCGGGAAATCGTCTTTAGGGCTTGCCTTGTTTAAATCTCGGAAATCAACGCAAACCCTAACACGACCATCCTTCTTTGGGACAGGTACAATATTGGCAATCCATTCCGGATACTCGGTGACCATCAAGAATCCAGCTTTTAATTGCTTTTCAACTTCCTCTTTTACTTTAAGTTCCCATTCTGGCCTCATTCGCCTCAATTTTTGTTTTACGGGTTTGGAATTGGGAAAGAGGGGGATGTGGTGTTGGATTATTTTTGGATCGATACCTGGCATATCATTATAAGACCATGCAAAAACATCTTTGAATTCATTTAATAGACTGATTAGTTCTTTGCTTTCTTTATTGCTAAGTGTAGAGCCGATAAAGACATTTTGAGGATTATCTTCATTTCCTAGATTAATTGTTAGGGTGTCCTCAATGATTTTACATGCAGATTCTTTTTCTTTTTCAATTAGTTTTTTCAGTTCAATGGGTATTTCATGATCATCACATTCATCACATTCATTAAGCGTGTTCGAGTAGGCAGAATCAGTCATGCTTTCATTGATTTTCTTTGGAGTGATTACAACAGACATGGAAATTGAAAGACGCCTCATTTGGGCCATTACAGACTCTGGGTGTGGGGGGAACCTATCGCTAGACTCAAAAACCCACTCTTTCTTGCTCTCTCCTCCCAAGTCAGTAATGAAGCATTCTTCCGGTTCTCCTGTCTTGGTGATTTCTTCCATCTCCTCTTCCTCAGCTTTCCCCTTGTCGGCCTTTTCCTGACTTTCCCCATCTTCTTCGCTTTCAGACGCCTCCTCCACTGTGCCCTTGACGTATTTGCCCTTGGTTTTCCCAGGATCTTCCTTTATGACCTCCGTGTTCTCTTCGCCCAACAGATTTTTCATGGCGGAATCGTCCAACGCACCAATCCAGTCCTTGGCAGCAACAGACTTTTCGGGCTTTTGTAGAAATGGGTCCCTGTACTCAGAAATTTCGTGGGAGAAAAAGATCTCGAACCCTGGCTTCCTGCATTTGTCCTTTTGGTCCATCCATGGCTCTGGGAAGCCACAGAAAGGGAAATCTTCTCCTTCTTTCACAAAATACCCGTTGAGGGTCTTCAAGTAGGGGTCCAGCGGTGCGTTGACGGCCTTCTTCTTGGCTCTCAGCTCCTTCTTCGTTGGCTGGTACCCCAGACCGTGAGTGTGGGTCTGAGTAGGGATCTTTGGAGCCTCAGGCAGGCCTTGAAGGTTCTTCCCCAACCCCAATCCTGGAAAGAAACCCATCTTCTTCATGATTCCTGCGACCACCGGACTAGCATACTGATCGGACTGAAGTGGCAGAAACTCCCTCGACTTTCCTTCTTCTATTACGCTGATGAATTTGAATCCCCCCATTTTCGCTTCTTCTTCTTGCAGCTGTAATTCTAGAACCGGTGCACTCGACGATGCTTCGGACGGACGAACCCAACTGTCCCCGAGGATATCACAGACTTTGTTTTCCCAGACATACTTGACCTTTTGATGGATTGTTGACGGTATAGCACCCAGACTGTCCAACCAAGGTCTCCCTAACAGCAAGTTGAAGGAAGCGGGGATATCAATGATTTGGAACTTGGCTTCTTTATCCATTGGTCCGATAGCAAGGTTAAGAAAGATGATGCCCATGACTGCCCTTTGGGTGTTATCATATGCCCGGACCTTTTGTTGAGACGGCACAAAAGAGGATTCATCCAAGCCCATTCGTTTGGCTGTGCAGAAAGGACACACATTAAGAGCAGACCCGTTGTCGACGAGACAAGCAGGCACGGTGTTCCCCAAACATTCAATAGTGACGTACAAAGGTTTATTGAGCATGGGTCCCCCCGGAGGTAGGTCATTTGATGAGAAAGTAATAGCCGAAGTCGGAATTTTGCTGATCAGCCCTACGAGGTCCTCCGGAGTGGTGTCGATGGATACGTCAGCTTGGTTCAAAGCGTCTAGGACTGCCTGCCTATGACGTTTGGAGGCAATCAGCAACCCCCAGATAGTGATGTTAGCCTGAGTCTTCTTCATTTGCTTGAGGACTCTATCCTCTTCTTCTTCTTCATTCATCTTCCCCTTTCCTTTGTCCTGATCTCTCCCCGGGTGATCTTCTTCTAGTTCGTTCGGTTTGAAGTGCCTGCCAGACCGGGTCAAATGATCTATCTCCTCTCTTGCCCAAATGTTGTCGACTTCCGAAACGATCTTTGAGCCCTCCTTTGCCTCTTCGTCGCTTTGATACCACAGGTCATCCTCTTCCACTTGGTCTATGTCACGATCATTACTTCCTTGAACCCACCAATCTGACTGCCCCGTTGCTTCATTCTCCCATATCCCTGGCTGGCTTCCAATCATACAGATTTCTGGATTTTCTGGTAACTGATAAAACTTCTTTGGTTCCCCGACCTTCGTGATTAGCTCGGATGGATCAAATGTTGTTTCTCCCACTCCTAAGAAGTACAGGCCTCGTGGCGGTGGTACAGCACGATGGTTTGGCAGTGGATTTTTGGTGACATTGGGGGCCTTGACAGGTGGCTCGGATATCACTTTGTTGTCAATGAGGTCTTGTATGTCATGCCTTAACCTCATGCACCGATCAGTCGAGTGGCCCTTTTGTTGATGATATTTGCAGTAGAGATCTCCTTTGAAGTACGGTGGGAGTGGACTCGGCGGTGGTCGAGGTTCCAGCTGACGGAGATGCCCTTTCGCTAACAGCCTATCGAGGGCGGTTGATAATGATACTCCCAAGTCTGAAAACTTCCTCATTGGCTTATCCTCCCCTCCTCTTGAATGACTTTTGGTGATATCGAATCTTTTCTCCAGCTCGCTAAGTGCATTGACATCGGTGGGGCCAGAGTGACCTCCCGAATGCCCTCCATTCGACCCATAACTAGGCCTCCGATATCGGTTCTGTGGTTCTTCCTTCTTGATTGTTCCTTCTTGGATTGCATCTTCGATTCTCGTCCCTACATCAAACACCTCGGCAAAGGTATTGATTGAATGAAATCTCATCTTCTCTTGATAAACCGGCTGTAGATTTTTCATCAGCATCCGGATTTGGTCCTTTTCGGATGGCCTTTGCACCATTTTCGCAGCTTTCCCCCTCCATCGGCTTAAGTACTCGGCAGATGATTCTTTGTTCCCCTGCCTGGTTGTTTCCAAATCTCGGACGGTAACATCCAAGTCCTGATTGTATTCGTACTGCGCCACAAATGCTTTAATCACTTCTTCCCACACCCTGGTTTTACTTGGTTCAAGAGTAAGGTACCACAACAAAGCAGCTCCTGTTAAGGTTTGTTGAAATAGGACAGCCATCATGGTAGTGCTCAGTCCACTAGGCTGAAAAGCTCCTATGCACATTCGGACATGACTACGGGGGTTGCCTGTGCCATCAAATTTATCGAAGACGGGCATTTTGAAACCGACCGGCAGCGTCTCGTGTATTCCGTCATACAATCCTTCTAGTTCCATCAGATAGGTATCCACCCCTTGAGCCTTGCGCATTACTCTCTCCAACTTTTCTATCTTCTCGGTCAGCAACTTATCTTTCTCATCTTTCTCTCTGTCTCTGTTGGCCCTCAGTGCATCATTCCAATGCGCCTCTTGATCGTCGAACCAATCCCCGTCTCCTCCTCCCAAAGGCGGGTCCATGATAGGTGGAACCATATGTGGTGGTCGGCGGTTCAGTTTTTCTATCATTCCCATCATTCGGTTCATATTCTCGGCCTGTCTCCTCATCTGTTCGGCTTGTTGTTCGACTAGTACCCTCAATCCGGTCATCTCTTCATTGTTTCTTTCTTCGGCCATGTTAGCGTATCCTCTTCTCACTAACCTTGCCGCAGGATCTCTAAACCACCCTTGGTTTGCTATTTTTGCTCCTACAATGAATTTTGAAAATTTCTTTTTAGAAAAACCTCTTTACCTTTATTTTATTCGAGGAAGACTTTTACATCATGCGGATGCAATGCATGTGTGCGTGTGTGCCTACTCTATATGCCAAAAAAGAAAATTCTAATCCTAACACATAAGCACATAAACACATAAAATCCTCATTCGTGTTGAGTGCGCTAATTTCTCCTTTCATCGTGACCCGCTTTACCCTCTCAAAGGATATTTTAAAAGTTTCGAAAAAGTATTTAAATGATGAGATTTTTTTCAAAAACGACTCTCAAGGATTTTGAATCTTTTATTAAAAAATAAGGATGTGAAAATGTTTCTCGATAACGATGATCGGATTGAAATTTTGCTTTGAAATTCATTTGAAGATCGTTTCTCCCAAAAACAATTCTCAAAGATTAGTTTGGGGTTTTAGTCAAAAGTGAACTCCAAAGATTTTTCGAAAGAGCAATTGAAAACTTTGGGATAAAGATTACAAAAAAAATCCATTGGCTTTCAAAGATGGATTTAAAATTCTTTGGGTAGAAGGGTCACATGATCGGATTATCACCGTACTTTTCATGAATTTGGATACATACAAGGTCAATGATGTTTAGCTAACATGATATAAGAAGTATAACCTTATAACCAAAATTCAGCATGTTCCCAAATGTCATGGGTCATGAGAAGGAATTTGCTAAAGGTGATTAAGGGGTTATACATTTTTCATCAAGCAAGTATCATCATCATCTCAAATAATCCCTTTTGGGCATACAAAACTCCCTAGCACATAACCCTAATCAAGAATTGATCTCCTAATTTTTGAAAGGTTCTATGGAAACTTCCGTGCAAAGGCTGGGTTTTGGTCAAATAAGGGACCCTTGACACACACCCGATAGGATGCTTCATATACCAAATCATGGTACGAGATCAAGGGTGATCACACAGTCCCATGATGACTTGACCGACCGGGTTGCCCCGAGCCTCCAAGGTCATAGTTCCGTGCAATCGACTGGCTGGACATGCAAGTGAAATGCAACAGGCACACAAAGATTAATTAATTCAATTAAAAGGATGTTTTTCAAGTCTAATCCTCAAGTGAACCCAAAATCAAAAATTCTGGTCTGCGAAACCAGAGATTCTGGGTTCGATCCCCAGTAGAGTCGCCAGATTGTGGATATCGCAGGTTGACTTACCCACAGCTTTATTTTAAAATTCTTTTCTAAATTTCAATTTCAAAAAAAAAAAATGAGTCGCCACTTAATTTTTAAAAGGAAAATTAAGAAACCATTTAAAAGGAAACTGATCTTTTGCGAAACCAAAGATTAACTAGGTCCGGGGATTATGGAATGAGAGAGGAAGGAGCCCGTCGGACTAAAGCACCCTCTCTCATCCTATCTTGTGATAGGCCTCTACTCAACATCCTTTTAGTCAAATTTATTAATCTAAGCATGCCCTCAACTAATACATATATACGTATACATCACAAAAGCATATCCAAAGGGTGTAAAATTGCAATTGACAAAATATCGTTCATAAGCCAAGTAATTCAAATAGCAAGCAACATGATATGCAATAGGGAACAAGAGAGCTTACCCGGGATCCAGCTGCGAATATTAAACGTGCAATGCATGCGATTAAATAAAACTTAGGAAAAGAGTCTCTAATCCATATATACACATAAGGCAAATCTTAACTCTAAGGTGTCGCGCATGAGGTCGAAAATCAAATAAAATCAATGGATTTAATAAACTAGAGAGGGATTGGGAAATCGTACCTTAATAGCGCTACAAAACAAGGGGTTAGTTCACATGATATGCAAAATATGATGTTAGAAATATCAATCCTAAATTTCTAGCTTAAATCTATCTAATGTAATTAAATCCAAAGCAAATAAATCCTAATTACAAGTGTCAAACCATATGGATGAATATGTACATGGGCAAGAATAAACTATGAAATACTCTTAAACTTTGAATTCAAGCTCAACTAATCATTATTGAAGCATGGTTTAAGCCATAAGTTATAGAAAAAACCTTTTGACCCATTATTAACAAAGTGGGTCAAGTGTGTCATAAAACTCTGAAAATTGCAGAGAGCAGACCAGACCTTTAAAAAAATAAAAAGCACGTCTCTTATGGTTTGATGTTGATGAGTTTTGGACACGAGATGCCTCTGTCAGTCTAGTTTCCAAATCAAAAAGAAAATCAAGGTTTCAACGGTTAGATCTCCGGGAAAAGGACAAGAACCAGACGTCACTCAGAGATGTACAACTCTCTGTCCAGAGATTTTGTTTGATTTTTTAAAAATAGTAAAATAATCCAAAATGCTTCATTCTTTTTAGGGGGCTTTCCTAACACATTAAGGTACCCATACAAAATTATTAGAGACCCCAAAAACTCCATTAGACTTCTGATTTATGAATTTCAAAAACGTTTTGCTGTTCTGAAACTATTCTGAAACTCTGGACAGATTATTGTTACTTCACAAAACTCATGACCAAACCATTTTAAACATGAAACCACCTTAAAACAAAAATTACAGTGGTAGAACATTGTGTTATTGACACTTTCCCGTTGGTCTCATTTGATTTCAACGGTTAGATTTCGAACTAAAAATCTTTGATCAAAAATAGTTTGTGAACTCACTGTTTTCATTTATCAAGTTCAACTTTTATTTGTTAACCCCAACTATTAAACCATGAAGTTGGACTTAACTAAACTATTTTCTCCTACCATTTGATGGTCATTGGAGGCTAAAGACCTTTATATTTGTGGATTTCAAATGAAGTATGAATAGACTTCATGAAACCTCAAGACAAGGAATCTAAGCCATGGAGATGGGCTTAAACTCAAAACCACTTCCTCCTACCATTTGATGGCCATTGGAGATGAAGACATGACTAAAACTCATGAGTTTTCAAGGAATATAAGGAGACTCCATGAAAACTCAAGCTTAGAGGACCCAAGTCATGAGTATGGACTTGGATCCATCTACTTGTTTATAAAATAAAAAATGATGTCAAACTTTGACTTCCATGTGAAACATAAGCTTACATGGGATTCAAAAGACCATGTTCAAGAGATTTCAAAAGAGATATTGAGAATCTCTAAGAGTCTCAAGAAAGAAGTATGATTAGAAAAAGAAGTAAAACAAAGAAAGCAAAGTAGTTTGAGGATTCAAAGGAAAGAATGCAAAAATAAAACAACTTATGGTTAGAGGATCACCTCCAACTATCCTCAAAGTTTCTCTTCTTTAAAGATCTTCCAAGCTCTTCTTCCTAGTTTTCTCTAAACTCTCTCTTTTCTCTCTAAAATGTTGGTGTAATGGAAGTATTTCTTTGTAAGTGTTTCTCCCTCCAATACTTTTTCTCTTGGTCCCTTTTTTAATGGAGATACCTCTTCTTATATAGACAAAAATACCTAGGTAATTTCAGTAAATTCGGAGTAAAAGACATGTGTAAACATCTCATTTGGTGGTACAATGTGTACTTTCTGAAATTAAGCAGACTGCTGCCCAGCGCGGCAGTCAAGAAACTGTCACGGCAGTCCGTGAATGCCGCCGCGGCACTCCACGACTGCCGTCGCGGCACTTCGTGAATGCCGCGCGGTTCTCATCAACTGCCGCGACAATTAATTGTTTGCCGCGTTTTTGTCAGTCTTACTTTATCAGTTTTTTGTTCTTATCTGCATACGCATACGTATTACACTGCAAAATACAGACTTAAAAAGTGAACAGCAGTCAGAAATCTGTGGCGGCACTCGGTGAACGCCGGAGCGGCACTCTCTGACTGCCGCGCGGCACTCATGGAGTGCCGCGGAATCCGCCGTGTGCCGTGTTTTGGTGAGATTCCCCTTTTTAGGTCTTTTCTCTTTTTGAAACAAATTATTTTTGAAGATCCTTTCCAAAAGTCATGTCTTTTTCCTGAATTCCCCTAAATACCTGGTATTTTTCCTCTTTCTGCGAAATTTTATCGCGTTTTGGAGATTTTCTGAAGAGCTTGGAATACTTCGATTTTTCGGTCCTTGTTATCATCGGATACGGAGGCGACACTCTCCTAAATTCGACGGTCGGTCAAAATTGGGGTGTCTAAAATATGCTATTCATACAAAACATGAATACATGTCAAGAAATCATTCCAAAAACATAGTTGAATCACTTACCTCCGAATAACGCTCCGAAAGTTCGTTTCAAAGAAAATCCATGCACAACGAACGTGCAGAAGTCCATCTAGTAGAATCCCTATGGATCAAAAGTCCAATTATCAACTTTTATGAAAAATTATAGAAAAAGACCTTTCAAAAAACTTGGCCAAACAAGGCCTAATAGGTATCAAAACGACATCCTTACCTCGAGGAGTTCGAATATGTAATTTGGTGAAAAACTAGCAGACGAACGGGCGTCGTTTGGCGTCGAGAAGCTCTAAGCAGCTAAATCCCCTCTTTTGGCCTCCTTAGAAACTTAGGTTGTAAGCTTTGTGAAAATATCTCAAGCCATCTCTATCTATATATAGGCAATACTTTTGAAAATTGCGTTTACCTCCCCGTAAGTTTTCAAAACTCCTAATTAGTGTTTTGTGTAGTTCTTATGTATTGGTAAGTGTAGTTGATGTTGGTATTTTGAAAGTATTGTGAAATATTGAGTAATTGTTCCGTTTATAAAGTTTTGGTAAAATTTTCAAGTTTTTATTAAGTAGTCATCTTTGTTGTTAATGAATGTTATTTGTTTTCTATTTTTGTATTTGATATTGTAGTATACTTTTTGTGATGGATATTGTGTGCACGGATTTTCAGTTGGTGTTGTTGTGCAGTTTTAGAGGTGAAACTACTATTACGAGATTATGTGACGAAGTATTGTATTTTGATTTATTGAATTTTATTTCTAGGAGGTGGTGCAAGGCTATTAGAGAATATGTTAGTAATTCTTACCGATTGCCTGGACATGATACTTATATGTTGGATAGTGAAGAGGACTTTAGGAACATGAGGTACATTGTCAAAAGCTTTAATATGAATCGTGTTGAAATTGATGTTGTTGAGTTAGATGGGGGCTGTGGTGAAGAATTTGAGGAAGATAATGATACTAAAATTGGGATGGTGAGCACTACAAAGGAATGGAACTTGAAGTAGATTTGCTTCCTAGTTTTTTTGCTAATCATGATAAATTGTTTTAGGGTCGGCAAGGTCGCATGAAATTCGTGAAGGTGGTCAGAAGTTTGACAGTGGTGCGGAAGAATTCCGTAAAGCACTTTGCAAGTACTCTATTGAGATTGGTTTTCGATTTAAGTATGTTTAGAATGATAAAGGGAGGGTTACTGTTGTATGTAGTTTTGCAGATGAGAAATGATGTGCTTGGCATATTCATGTAGCAAAACAGCCCATTAATGGTTTTTTTTTACATACGTAATATGCACAATGAACATACTTGTGGTTTGGTTATGCGTATTTCAAAGCATCCTCGAGTATCTTCGGATCTAGTTACTAGTTTGATCATGGACAAAGTTCGTTCGAAGTCTCTTATACAGCCCATTGAGGTTATTGGTTATATCAAGAAGGATTATGGTGTTGATATCATGTACCATCATGCTTGGTTGGGTGTAGAGAATGCAAGGAGAGAAATCTATGGAGACCACTCATTATCTTTTGACAAGATAAAATCGTATTTTAGGGAGGCAGAGAGATGTAATCCTGGAAGTCATTTAGTTCTGGGCGTTCATCCGGATACTCTGCATTTTGAGCGGTGTTTTGTTGCATTTGGTGCATCTATTCAAGGTTTTAATTGGATTAAGCCAGCGATTTTTTTGGATGGGACGTTCTTGAAAGGTAGGTACAAAGGAGTATTGCTTGGTGTGACATCCAAGGATGGTAACACAGCTTGTATTACATTTGTAGTTGTTTAATTTTTAGTTTAATTAATGTTTGATGTGTTGCTGAATGAATGTTGTGAAATTTCTCAAATATTATGTGTTTCATTTCTTAGTGTGCTTCTTTTGTGTTTTTAATTTTTTGTTGATGTGTTTGTTCGTTGATATCTGTTTCAGGTGTTTTTAGTCTTGCGTATGCTGTTGTTAGCTCTAAGGATAAAAAAAATTGGACGTGGTTCTTAATGTAGTTGCGAAAGATTTTAGATCTTAATCGGAAAATAACTTCCATTTCTGACCATAATGCTAGCCTGATTTAAGGAGTTAAAATAGTATTTCCTGAGCACTTCCATTGTTATTGCTTGTCTCATTTGAAGTTTAATTTGTGTGATAAGTTTAGAGGATTCAGTGGAAGTTTTAGAGAGCGGATTGTTTTCAAGTTCAGCTTATGTGCATATGCACCTGATTCTGAGAAATTTTACAAGGAATTGGAGTCATTGTTGATTGAAGGTGGACACAGGGTCAAAGATTTTTTGCGTGATCTTCCACGGGAGAAGTGGGCACATACCTATTTTAAGGGTTAGAGGTATGGTGGTATGTGTTCAAACATAGCTGAATCGTGGAATTCTAAGATTTTGGAAGCACGACATTTACCTATTACGAGTATGATAGATGAGATTAGATTGTCTAGTATGAAAGTTATGGCGAAGAGGAGAAGTGAGTCCAAGAAATGGACTGGTGTTCTTTGTCCAGCCATGGAGACAAAGTTTCAAGCTGCATTGGATGAGGGTAGGACTTGAAATATCAGCATGGCAAATGAGGACATGTTTGAGGTACATTGTTATCCTTCTATGTTTGTTGACATCAAATTGCGGGTATGTTCTTGTGGACAGTGGCAGCACAATTGTTTTCCTTGCTCACATGCTGCAGTGGTGCTCTTGAAAGTTCTCTAGTAACTTGGAAGGTAATAACTGAGTATATTGAGCCTTGCTTTTATTCTAAATATTATGAGAAGTGCTACTCGGGTTCTATTTTTCCTGTTTCAACATCTAGCATTGGTAATGATATTTTTGTTGATGGTTCCATTCTACTGCCAGTTGAGAAAAAGTTACGTGGAAGGCCTAAAAGTAAGAGAATCCCGTCTCGAGGAGAGAAAATTCGAGAAATAATGTGTGGTCAGTGTGGAAAAAGGGCGAGGCATAATCGTAAGTCTTGTGAAGATTCTATAGCTTAGCGCATATTGGAGGGGCATAGGATTGGAGAAATGGTTTTTTTCTTTCCTTTTTGTTTTGGATTTTATATTGTGAAGATTTGATTTCAAATTTCGGAGGAATTTTGGACAATTATTTTGGATTAGTTTTTTCAATTCTGAATTCTTGACATATGTTTGTTGATAAATTTCTCAAGTTCTATACAGAGATTATTCTGAAGTTCAATTCTTCTTTGTTTGACCTCAAATACTTGACTTATTTGGATCTAATCAAGAATAGCTTCCAAGGAACCAAAATTCCAAGTTTCTTTGGCTCACTTGAGAATTTGAGGTCCCTCAATCTATCTCATTCCTCTTTCCATGGAATGGTTCCACCCCATCATGGGAATTTATCAAACTTGCATTATCTTGATCTCTTTGCAGATTTCTTTCTTGGAGTTTCAGATTTAAACTGGCTCTCTGGTCTCTCTTCATTAAAGTACCTAAATCTTGAACTTGTGAACCTTAGAAACATAACTGATTGGTACCAATCTATTGATAGTCTTGCTACTCTCTCGGAATTGCACTTGTCAAGATGTTAGCTTCAAAACTCCCTTCCCTCACTACCAAATTTGAACCTTACTTCACTTTCTATCCTTGAAAGCATTTTGGATACCAGTACAAAATACTAGTATTTTGAAACTTCAATAACCTGAATTCCTCAATACCTCTATGGTTATTCAATACCAGTACACTTGTGGACATTAATCTTGGCAGTAACAAGTATTTTGGATTGGTTTTTCAATTCTAAATTCTTGACATTTATTTGTTGAAAAATTTCTCAAGTTCTTTATCGTACTATTTTTTTTTTGGAATTGAATGTGTCAAACATGATCTGGATCTGTCCAAACAGTGATTTTATGAGATTTGGCTGATTGTGGTCAATTGTTTTTCTATCAAGAAGTAAATTATTTTAAAATGTTGATAAATTTCTCAACATATGTTGATATAGTCAATATATATTTCAACAACATTCACAGAAAAGTGCCATGCATATTGTCATGAGATTTGATATTCGTCTATGTAAACCTGAAGCTATTTGTCAATATTCTTTATGAAGAGGTTGTTGTGGATATAACCTATAACACATAATGCAATCGCACACAAAAACAAGAAACAAAGAAAATACGACACAAGATATACCCTGTGGTTCGGCCAAATTACCTATGTCCACAGCTTCTCACATCAGTTCACTATAATCAAAGAACAAAGGGTTACATAAATTCTCTCTCAACCACAGCTCTCTACCATGTGCAGCTGCCCAAAATGGGAAAATATATCCCACTAGGGTTACACTAAAAATTACCAACTGCTCGTCCAACTCGAGGAGCCCGCCCCCCGAACCCCTGGTATCGGAGTAGATCAAACTTCACAAACCCAACAATCTCCCACTTGAAGACTGATCTGAGACAAATCCGTTGTCACCTCCATTGAAACATATATAGAGCTGGTGTGAGATATCATTGTCTTCTACTCTTGCAGACAAATAGAAGCTGAACATGTCTTCAGCTTCTCCACAGTGACCACCTCGGTAAACATGTCTGCAGGATTATCTTTTATATGAATTTTCTCCAAAGTGAACTATCCATCCTCCAAAGTGAGTGAATGAAATGGTACTTGATCTCAATATGCTTGGTTCTCAAGTGAAAAGCTAAAATCTTTGCAAGATGAATTGCACTTTGACTATCACTAAACAATTGAGACCCCTTGTTCCTTACCAATTCCTTTCATGAAATTCCTCAACCATACCATTTCTTTGCAAGGCTTAGTAGGTGCCACATATTCTACCTCTGTCGTGGAGATGGTTACAATTTTCTATAGCCTGGAGACCCAACTAACTTCTACACTGCCCATAGTAAACACATACCCTGTAGTGCTCTTCTTGCTATCAATATCCCCTGCTAAATCTGAATCCACATAGCCCTGAATATGAATGTCTGAACCAGCATAACATAATGCCACATCTTTAGTGCCTCTAAGGTACCTCATAATCCACTTAATACCTTTCCAATGCTCCTTGCCTGGATCTGCCATAAATCTGCTCACTACTCCCACTGCATGAGCAATGTCTGGCCCTATATAGACCATAGCATACATCAAGTTGCCTACTGTTGATGCATAAGGTACTCTAGCCATGTACTTACGGTCTTTATCTGTGGCTGCTGCTTGATCTTTGGAAAGTCTGAAGTGACTTGCCAAAGGAGTGCTAACTGGCTTAGCATTTTCCATGTTAAACCTTTTTAGCACCTTGTCCACATACTCTGTCTGTGATAGTTCCAACATCATGTTTACCATGTCCCTGCTGATTCTCATCCCAAGAATTTTCTTTGCATTTCCCAAATCCTTCATTGCAAATTCCTTGGACAACTGTGCCTTGAGATTTGAAATATCTTCCATGCTTGATCCTGCAATAAGCATATCATGTACATACAAAAGCACTATGAGATAAGATGTAGCAAGCTTCTTAAAATAGCAGCAATGGTCTGAATGACATCTACTAAAACCAACTTTTTCCATGAAAGTGTCAAAATTTCTATACCACTTCCTTGGAGCCTGTTTCAACCCATATATACTTTTCTTAAGCTTACATACCATATTATCTTTCCCTTTCACCACATAGCCTTTTGGTTGGTGCATATAAATGTCCTCCTCTAAATCACCGTGGAGGAAGGCAGTTTTGACATCCAACTGTTCCAAGTATAAGTTCTCTGCTGCTACAATACTTAGCACAAATCTGATAGTAGAAATTTTAACAACAGGAGAATAAAATTTCTGTGTAGTCAATACCTGGTTTTTGCTGAAACCCTTTGACTACCAACCTTGCCTTGTACCAATTGTTCCCATCAGATTCTTCCTTTATTCTATAAACCCATTTGTTGTGCAAAGCTGACTTCCCATTTGGCGACTGGACAAGATCCCACATCTGGTTTGATGAAAGAGAATACATCTCATCATCCATGGCATGCTCCCACTTCTCCCTAGTCTTAACCTGTAAAGCTTCCTCAAAACATTCTAGTTCACCATAATTAGTTAATAACAAAAAATTCATTGATGGTGAATAGCGCATTACAGGCTTACTAACTCTAGTAGACTTCCTCGGAAGGGGAGTTTGTAGTTCTTCTTGCAATGTAGATTGTATGTTCACATCTTGGGTCTTCAAAACATTCTTATCTGAAATCTCCTCAAACTCTACAAAATCTGAATTTTCAGTAGTCTCCTTTTGATAACCAAGTCTATCTTTGTACAAAACATACTTATTGAACACTACATCCATACTCCTTACTATTTTCTGTTTTTCAAAGTCCCACAGTCTATACCCATAACTATTAGTGCCATAGCCAATGAAGTAACACTTCCTAGACTTAGGGTCATGCTTACCCCTGTTCTCAGGCCATCAACATGTACATAAGCAGTGTAACCAAAAATACGAAGATGAGAGAGATTTACCTCTGTTCTAGTCCAAGACTCTTCTGGAAAACCACAATTCAAAGCAACTGAAGGTCCACTGTTGATCAGATACACGACAGTGTTTAATGCATCAGCCTAGAATTGCTTAGGTAGCCCAGCATTTATTCTCATGCTCCTTGCATGCTCTAGGATCGTCCTATTCATGCGCTCAGATACTCCATTCTATCTTGGCTTCCTCGGGAGTGTTTTCAGTCTTCTAATCTTATTTGTAGCACAATATGACTCAAATTCATCATCATTGTACTCACCACCATTATCGGACTTGAGACACTTTGTAGACACCCCGATTTTGACCAAACCATCGATGACGACAATGTCCGATGAATTTGAAGTCTTTCAATGTAATTCAAGATCTTTAGAAAGCTCCACGATCTCTAAAAATTGCAGAAATTGGGAAAAAAAGGAAAGACTGGGTTTTCAAGGAAATTCGGGTATAAAATACGTATAAGAGAAATAAAAACCAGTTTGGAAAATTTGATCTTGGTTTAAAGTATTTCAAGAAAATTCTTTGAAAATAAAATGAATAAGAAAAGAAAAGAAAATTTGAAAAAGAAAAGAAAACAAAAAATGTATATAATAATCTATATATAAAAATACAAAAGACGAAGCGACACACTGCGAAGCCTGCGGTACTCACTGAGTGCCGCGAACAACTCAGCGAGTGCCACCCGCTGTAATAGACTATTTTTTTAAAATACGTATTGAACAAACAAAGATGCCATTGCACATGGATTTCTACCCTGAATTTACTGAATTATCCTCTCAAGATTGGTCTATATAAGGAGATGTTTAGCTCCATTACAAGAGGGACAAAAATTTTGGAGAGAAAAATTTTGGAGATAAATTCTAGAGAGAACAATTTGGAGAGATAGAGAGAATTGAGAAAGAATAAGGAAGCCATTAGAGGAGCTTGAAGAACTTGAAGGAGAGCTTGAAGGCTTTGAAGATCTTCATCAAAACAAGAGAAAATCTGAGGATTTTTGGAGGTAATCTTCTAATTCTAGTTTAGTTTTAGTCTAAATTCAATCACAATTCATAGAATTCTAGGATCTTTTACACAATTTTCAAAAAGTCTCTTCCTACCTCATTTCATCATACACCACTTCAATTGTGATTGAATTTCCATCTATTTGTTGATTTGGATCTAGTTGATCATGAGTTGAATTTTGAAGTAAGCTTCTTAAATAAAATTTGCTTTGGATCATCAATTGATTTAGAATTTAATTCTCTTTGTTTATGTTCTTCCTTTGAGATTCATGAGATCTTCAATATCTCACTTGAACTCTCTAATTTGGATCCTTTAATTTTCTATAAATTTATGATTTACATGGGAATTGAAGTTGATCTTAGTTATATTTATACATAATTGGTGGATCCAAGTCTTTGTTCATGATTTGGGTCCTCTAATTTGAAGTTTCATAGAATTCTCTCCATATTCCATTGAGATTCATGTGGATTAGTTATATTTAATGTCCAAGGACCATAATCAATCAAATTAAACCTTAATTCCTCAAGGATCGTCAACTTGAGAGAGGAATTCGGCTTAAGAAGAGCCAATTTTCGTGGCTTGATGATTTGGGTTCAAATAAAGAAATGACAATTCAACAATGGTGCGGTGATTCCAATACTGTGATCAAAGGTTTTTAGTTAAATCATGATCCGTTGAAATTGGATGAGACTAATTGGAATTTGTCCTTAATTCATAGATATATCACTGTAATTTTGGTTTAGATGAGATTCTATGGTTAACATGGCTTGGTCATGGGTTTTGCAACTCAATTACTCTCTGTACAAATTCCAAAATAGTAAGTCAGTAATAAATTGGTTCGATCAGAGCCTTAAATAAGCATTTTGGGCTTCAAATAATTTTTTTACATGAAATCAAATGTGTTAGTAAGATCCTCTAAAAGATTGAAGTAATTCAGATTCATTTACTATTTTTAGAAAATCACATAAATCTCTGGACAGAGAGTTGATAAATTCTGAGTAGTGTCTGGTCATGATCGAATTCCCGGAGATTGGACCATTTGATCTTTGATTTTCTTTTTTGGGTTAGAAACTAGACAGGCAGAGGCATGACATACTCAAAAAAGGTTGAATTGAGAAAGGAGGTGGATGATTTGACAAAAACTTTGGCAAAATTCACACAAGGTGAACAAAATTTGAATATGCTTTTGGGAAAGCAAAAATGTGTTTTTAACAAAGCCGGTTTGGGATTTAATCCCACATACAAGGAAAAGAAGTATAACTATTTCGTTGCAAAATCCACTCCTTCAAGTTCAATCAATTCTCATAAACATTTCTTTGTTAAAGCTTCAAAACCAAAATGAGAATACCCTTCATGTAACTTGTCATTATTGTATGAAAAAGGGGCATGTTAATTATAAATGTTCATTTCAAAAGAAAATTAACATGGTTTGGGTTGTGAAGGTATCATCTCCTACCTCCTTGGCAAATGTTGCATCCAAGAGGCGCTTGGACAATGGTTAAACCTCTTACCTTAAGCCTAGTAGGAGTAGGATAGATTAATTTGTTTGATACGTCTCTTCATTTTGATAGCATGCTAATCATGTTTGGTATTTCACATTAATTTGTTTTGATTGTGAAATCATGCTTGCTTTTCAAATAACATGTTGTTTTGATGTTCATAGCTATTCCATCCTCCTATGGAGATTATGCATAATTTTGATCTTATAATTGATATTTATTCATATATGCATGTGTTGAGGGGGAACATACTACTATGTTCAATTTAGTTGTTTTTGGTATCTTTTTGCCTCCTATACATGTTTGCTTATCTTGAGGGAGAATTTTTAAGTTCAAACCCCCATCTTTTTGTTGTTGTCAAAAAGAGGGAAATTCATAATAGAGATGATGATGGGGTTATCATTTCTATTATTCTTGGGAAATTGATAGAGATGTTAAAGAGGGAAAATAGTTATCATGACTCTTATTGTGCTTTAATTACTATATCTCTATTGCATGTTTTGACATCATCAAAAAGGGGGAAATTGTTAGCCTTGAATTTCTTTAAGGCATTATTTATGTGTGTTTTGATGATGACAAACATAATGATAATAGCATGGCCTTATTTGTTATATTCTAATCTATTATCAAGTCATTTTCATTGTGCTAATCTCTTGAACTATGCTCTTAAATGTTCTAACTTTGTTTGTTTAATTGAGATAGCATATGGTGAAGCCCAAGAGTGATTGAGCTCAACAAGGATCAAGCTTGAAGATTTGAAGATCTTTCATCCTTAGTTGAAGACTAGGTTTACTTGTAAAAGCATTTTGATTATCACTCATAAGGGCTTATAGGTTTAAAACTTGGATAAACCTTTCAAAAATAAGAAAAATGTTTTTCACAAGAAAAACAGTCGACTGGACATTTTCCCAGTTGATTGGACCCTTCAATTTTCAGTCGACCGGACCCCCAAGTTGATAAGTTTCTGCAAGAAAAATAGAGGTTCTGCTTTACCACATTTAGTCGACTAGACCACTTTTTAGTCGACTGAAAAAGGCATCAGTCGACTGGGTCGCGGCATCAGTCGACTGGACTGTGCAGTTTTTGCATAACGACTAGTCTTCTTGAAAGGCCAAATATTTATCATTTTGCCACTAACGGCTATAATCTTTCTTGACATATAAATACATGTTTTTCCAAACCTTTTAATGTTGATCAATCCATTGGAAAACATATTTTGAATCACACAACTTGGTGATCTTTCATCATTCACATTTGAGCCCTAGTTGTGTGAGTTAATCAATTTTGCTCTTGTTCTTGATTTGTATATCTTTGTGAGAATAAATTGTAGTGAGCTTTCAATTGTATTATCTACTCTAGAAAGAGAGTTCAATTTGTATCAAATTCATTTATAAAGAGTGAGGGTTAGTAACCTTTGTGTGAAAAGAAGAGGTGTTCTTCTTTGGGAGAGATTGAAGGCTCTTGTAACGGTTTGATCTACACCCGTTAGTAGGTTAGATTAAAGGAATCCTCAAGGGTTGTTCTTGAGGGGTGGACGTAGGATGTGATGTGCGGATTGCCGAACTACTTTAAAACTCGGTTTGCAAGTGTCTATTCCCTTCTCTCTTTATATAATTGTTTGTGATTGTGTTTAATTTTGTAATAAGTTTTTAAAAGGTTAATTTTCTACTAAAACCTTATTCACCCCCTCTAAGGTTTCCATTTTGGGCCAACAAATACAATAATAAACAAAGCGATAGAATTAAATTCACTCGTGAGGAGTAGAATTAAATTCACTCGTGATGAATGCTATAGAGGTGCTGTGTAGACTGAAAAGTCAGCCCCCTCAATAGGGGGTGAGAGGTCTCTTTTATAGATGTAAGAGACCTACTCGTACATGGATAAGGAAATATAACCCAATTTGGATGTGATTGACACCAATCAAGTAAGCTTCCTAATTGTATTAGGATTGATTGACATTAGTTGTGGGGGTTTCCTAATTGGATTAGGAAACAATTTGCCCTTTCCATTAGTCTTCTATCTTGAGTAAGAAACTGCTCGGAATGCTCGAGACCATGCCTGTGGGCCCGGATGAACTGTTCCCGTGGTGGGAGGTGCTTGTGCGGTCTTCTCGACCTGTTAGCCGGGTCGTGGATGAACCACTCAGGAGGCATCAGGTGGACCAAACCGCTCGGGATGAGGCTTGTTAGTAATTGCAGAATAGAACTGCTCGTGCATGGGCTGATTTTGGGTGTATCAGTTGGCCCCCATTTCCAAGGTTGACGGGATGCTATATCGGGGCAAGTTTGGAAATCTGTTTGATGCCACTTGCTACTGTCTGAGTGCTCGGGGAAGCTGCCTTGGAGCTTCTGAGTCTTGTGAGTCCTCAAGAACTGGCTGAGAGTTGAGACCCAACCTAGCTCGGGATCTTTAGGTGCTCGGGAACTGACCGGGAGTTGAGACTTGGCCTAATTCGGAGTCTTTGACTGCTCGGGAAGTGATCGAGAGTTGAGACTCGGCCTAATTCGGAGTCTTTTTGCTTGAGTTAGCCTCCAGGATGGTTATCTTCTGCTTGTGAACCTTCGTCAAGGTTGTGGGTAGAAGAATTTTACCATATTGGAAAAGCCGACTTAAAGCGTATTGCTTCAGGGTCATTTTATATTAACTCCCCAGGATGGTTGTCTTCCGCCCAGCTAGCCTTCGTCAAGACTGTTGGGAGAAGAGTTTGACCATGTTGGTGGACCCGACCTAAATCACATTGCTTTAGGGTCTTTTTGCTCCTTTATCGTCGGCCAACCTAAGAGATTTTAATCACCTCTAACGTCGGTTTGGACCTAAGTGGAGTTATTGCCTCTGAATACTGTAGGTGCTCGGGTTGTCCAAGATTTTGACTTGGTTATTCGCGAAGCCTGTAGATACCCGATGTGATTGCCTGTTTAGTTCACTACGCCGTCTTGCCCCCCAAGCTTTCGCTAAGATGAGGGTCTTACAGAGGCTATGACTGTAGGTAACCGACCTGGAACATGGTGGTTGCAGGGTCTTTTGAAGCTTGCCATCATCAGCCACCTAGGGGGATTTGCCCCCATCGTAGGTTGGACCTAAGCGAAGCCGATGCCTCGGGCGTGACCCCGAGGTCTTTTGCCTCGGGTGCGATCTCGAGGTCTTTAGTGCCTGGGTTCGGAGTCCAAGGTCTTTTTGGTGCCTGGGTTCGGAGCCCGAGATCTTTTTATGCCTGGGTTCGGAGCCCGAGGTCTTTGTGCACCTCGGGTGTCACGCCCCGACGTAGCATAAATATGGAAAGCGTTTAATTTCCTTTATGGACCCGTAGGTCGCGACAGTTTGAAGGATCGATTCCGTCCCAAACATAAAACCATTAATCAGAGTAGAGCAATCAGGGCTTATAAAATTTTTCTAACTTATTACATCCTATGGTACGGGGTTAACTAAGGCACAGACCGCCTTGTAATAAAACAATAACTTAAAGTCTATTACAGTCATCCTTATTACAAAACCAAATCATATCTTAAAGCACATAAACATAAAGCATATAAAAGTAAATTCTCTTCTCAGCAGTTGATCTCAATTAGCATAGTCATAAGGTTCATCCTGATTATAACCTGCAAAGCCTGAACACGAATGTCCAGGACGCATCAACGCCGTCAGCTTCAAGAAGCTGGTGAGTATTAAAAACATAACTCTGAATGTAAAACATATTCATTTACCTTTTTCCCATTTCCATTTAAAAACCACAAGTTTATATTTAAGATAAAGAGCTCATTTAGAAAATAACCACAACATTATTTAAAAGATAAATTCACACATATGTGACCGTGTATGAGAACGATGCACCATCTCATCTGACCGACTCTTTTCTCTCGACAAAACCCAACAACCCTCTATCCTACTCCTGGTATCTTTGAAACACTAAGATAGCCACACTTTAGCAACGGGGCGCCATGGAGTGTCCAGTTTGCCTCACACTTTGGTCCGGGGTACCAGGGAGTGTCCAATGCCTCACACTTTGAATACCCTAACCGCCATGCAAATACCGGGGCAACCCCTCACACAGTATCCAGACTCGAGTTATCAGGGAGTGTCCGTAGGCCACACTTTAGCACTTCCATGGGTGCCAGTGAGTGTCCAAGTTCGGCGTCACACACTTTAACGCTTCCATGGGCGTCAGGCAGTGTCCATATTTGCCACCTTCGCATTTCAAAGACACCCTCTTCCACATTTTCAACTACAACCACAACCACAACCACAACCACAACTCAAACTCATACTCTTTCCACACTATCATTACTCTTTTCCACACTACCATTACTCTTTTACACACTACCAACACTCACCATGCATGTACAACTGACTCCACATGAATGATATGTGACTTAATACAGAAATATAAAGTACTGGGAACGATAACCATGGATATACGAGAAGAAATCAAATCTTATATTAAACAACCGGTGAATTCATCAAAGAATGCTTTAACATGCTTTTATCACTATTAGAAACACAAGTGGGTCTACTTTGAAGTAATGCCATAAAAAATGAGTTATAATTTGTATACATGAATTACATACCAACAGAAAGCTCTTTGAGTCTAGTTTTCAACGCTTCAAACCGTGCGCGTTTTCGAGTTTCTAGAGGAAGTTATGGCCGTTTTACTAAAAGTCGTCAGTGCTGAAAAATGTCAATCGTAGCTCTCGGATTTCACGTAAAACCGAGAGGTGACAAAACTTTAAATCAACGGTACGTCGCGATACGGATGAATTAAGCCGTAGTATTCGAACCACAACTTATTGGGACTAAGATCTTTCATTCCCAATTCACGGAATTGATTTTAGTTAAGTTTGAAAAATTACTATTTTTGAGCTTCAAGCTTTCATACAAAAATTAACAATCTGCTACTGTAATCCTCGTTTTCTGCCCAAACGGTGCAGAATCTGAGAAAATTGTATTAGACGAAAAGTGTGCAGAATCGAGTTTTGCTTGGGACATCGCGGGCAGAATCTTAAATTTCCTTCGTTTTCCTAACAAAAATCTGAAAACAAAATTCTGCTACTGTTAAAATTAAAAGAGAAAATATTAGATTTAATTTCTAATATACTTTCTCTGCTACTGTAATCCTCATTTTCTGCCCAAACGGTGCAGAATCTGAGAAAATTGCATTAGACGAAAAGTGTGCAGAATCGAGTTTTGCTTGGGACAACGAGGGCAGAATCTTAAATTTCCTTCGTTTTTCTAACAAAAATCTGAAAACAAAATTCTGCTACTGTTAAAATTAACTACCTAAATCAGTAAATAAGGAATGAGTTACATTTTGAGTGAGTTAGTAATACTCACCGTGATGTAGATTGAAGAAGTTGTTGAGAAAGAAATACAATTACGAATTTCCAATTTCAAGCTTTGGCTATGGAGGATTGAGCTCTTCTCTCTCTCTACCAAATTTGAAGAACTCTCTGCACTCTCTTATCTCTCTGTGTATACTGAATTTCTCTGTGATGGAAGTGCAGAATGTGTAGTGTGATTGGGTGTATAAATACTCAAAACTCCCACTCATTACCCACTATCTTCCATTAATTAGAAGGAAAGTGCAGCAATGATGTGTAAATATACACTACAATTCATAATGCTCCATTGATAATTGAAAGGGTAGGTGGAGTTGGTGTGGGTCAAGGTGTGTTTGGGAATCAAGCTTATGGCATTAGGACAACACTGTAATAACCCCCATTTTCTTGCATTGCCATATTTAAAATTAAATATACATTGTCTGCCTTTATTTAAATTCTTATGTGAAAAATTTATTTCTTGACTAATCCCATAATTGAAATTACTTTTGGGGTCAAAATGCAATTTTCCTAAAAACTGGCAATACCTGTGTTAAATTTCAAATCTGTATTTCAAAACGGTGGAATTATTTCTTTTAAACTCAAACTGTATTTTTATAAAATCAGAAAACTCTTTCTAACGTTAAAATGAATTTTCTGTATTTTGTGATAAACACCGTGTCACGAAAATACCAGTTTAGGTTTAAAACTGTCCGCGCAGTGCTAAACTTCCACAGAATTTTGGGAGTGACTGATTGGACAAATTTCTTTATACCCAATTATTATTGCTGATGATTTCCCTTAGGCCTTGTTTGGCAAATGCTTGTAGTATGTGTGTTGTCCTAATGCCATAAGCTTGAATTCCCAAACACACCTTGACCCACATCATCTCCACCTACCCTTTCAATATTAGTGGAGCTATATGTGCATTAGTGTATGTTTACATCATCTTGCATATTCCTTATAAACTACCAATTAATTAGAAGTTAGTGGTTAATAATTAGATTGTTAGGCCATTATATTTGGTTATTTATACACTAATATTAGTGGAGTTATAGGTACATTAGTGTATGTTTACATCATCTTGCATATTCCTTATAAACTACCAATTAATTAAAAGTTAGTAGTTAATAATTAGATTGTTAAGCCATTATGTTTGGTTATTAAGACGACCTCGGCCCAATCCCCACTGAGTGGAGGACACCAGAATTATCATCGATCGGCGGCGCGCGGCCAGAGGGGAGGAGTCCGGACTCGATCATCATATCCTAGAGATGTGGGTTAAGTCCTTGATGAAATTTTTTTACCTTCTTTTTATAAACTACCCATTAATTAGAAGTTAGTGGTTAATAAGTGGATTGTTAGGCCATTGTCTCCAAGTGTAAGCTTGGCTATTTATACACTCACATACTCTCTCAAACACACACATTCTACACTTCTAGCATAGAGAGCTTGAGAGAGTCACATAGAGAGATAAGAGAAAGTTTGAGAGTTCAATTTGCTGAAAATTTCTAGAGAGAAGAGCTCCTCAATTTCCATAGCCAAGCTTGTATTGGGTTTCTTGATTTGGTTATCTTTCTCAACAAATCTCTTTGCACTTAATCACGGTGAGTATTACTAACTCACTCCAAATGTAACGCATTCCTTATTTACTGATTTAGGTAGTTAATTTTAACAGTAGCAGAATTTTGTTTTCAGATTTTTGTTAGGAAAACGAATGAAATTTAAGGTTCTGCCCGCGTTGTCCCAAGCAAAACTTGATTCTGCACACTTTTCGTCTAATGCAATTTTCTCAGATTTTGCACCGTTTGGGCAGAAAATGAGGATTACAGTAGCAGAAAAAGTATATTAGAAATTCAATCTAATATTTTCTCTTTTAATTTTAACAGTAGCAGAATTTTGTTTCCAGATTTTTGTTAGGAAAACGAATGAAATTTAAGGTTCTGCCCGCGATGTCCCAAGCAAAACTCGATTCTGCACACTTTTCGTCTAATGCAATTTTCTCAGATTCTGCACCGTTTGGACAGAAAACGAGGATTACAGTAGCAGTTTTTAGAATGCTATTAGTTATGTTTAAAATGATTAAGGCAATGAATTACGAATTTTCAATCCCCGTACGCGTATTATTTCTTTAATTCTGTGAATTCCTTTATGTTTAAAGTTTGATGACATTCATGTGGAGTCAGTTGTACATGCATGGTGAGTGTTGGTAGTGTGTAAAAGAGTAATGGTAGGGTGGAAAAGAGTATTGATAGTGTGGAAAGTGTATGAGTTTGAGTTGTGATTGTGGTTGTGAGTTGTGATTGTGGTTGTGGTTGTGGTTGTGGTTGTGGTTGTGGATGTGATTGTGGTTGTAGTTGAAAAAGAGGATGAGGGTGTCTTTGAAATGCGAAGGTGGCAAAAATGGACACTCCCTGACGCCCATGGAAGCGTTAAAGTGTGTGAAGCCGAACTTGGACACTCACTGGCACCCATGGAAGTGCTAAAGTGTGGCCTATGGACACTCCCTGAATGACTCGAGTCTGGATACCTGTGTGGGGGTTGCCCCGGTATTTGCATGGCGGTTAGGGTATTCAAAGTGTGAGGCATTGGACACTCCCTGGTACCCCGGACCAAAGTGTGAGGCAAACTGGACACTCCCTGGCGCCCCGTTGCTAAAGTGTGGCTATCTTAGTATTTCAAAGATACCAGGAGTAGGATAGAGGGTTGTTGGGTTTTGTCGAGAGAAAAGAGTCGGTTAGATGAGATGGTGCATTGTTCTCATACACGGTCACATATGTGTGAATTTATCTTTTAATTATTGTTGTGGTTGTTTTTCTAACAAGCTCTTTATCATAAATATAAACTTGTGGTATTTAAATGGAAATGGGAAAAAGGTAAATGGGTATGTTTTTACATTCAAAGCTATGTTTTTAATACTCACCAGCTTCTTGAAGCTGACGGCGTTGATGCGTCCTGGACATTCGTGTCCAGGCTTTGCAGGTAATAATCAGGATGAACAGTATGACTATGCTAATTGAGATCAGTTGCTGAGAAGAGATTTTACTTTTATATGTTTTATGTTTATGTGTTTTTTTAAAATATGATTTGGTTTTGTAATAAGGATGACTGTAATAGACTGTAAGTTATTGTTTTATTTCAAGGCGGTCTGTGCCTTAGTAAACCCCGTACTATAGGATGTAATAAGTTAGAAAATTTTTATAAGCCCAGGTTGCCCTACTCTGATTAATGGTTTTATGTTGTTCGACGTTTTGGGACGGAATCGATCCTTCAAACTGTCGCTACCTACGGGTCCATAAAGGAAATTAAACGCTTTCCATATTTATGCTACGTCGGGGCGTGACAAACACACATACTACAAGCATTTGCCAAACAAGGCCTAAGGGAAAACTTCAGCAATAATAATTGGGTATAAAGAAATTTGTCCAATCAGTTACTCCCAAAATTCTGTGGAAGTTTAACACTGCGCGGACAGTTTTAAACCTAAACTGGTATTTTCGTGACACGGTGTTTATCACAAAAATACAGAAAATTCATTTTAATGTTAGAAATAGGTTTCTGATTTTATAAAAATACAGTTTGAGTTTTAAAAGAAATAATTCCACCGTTTTGAAATACAGATTTGAAATTTAACACAGGTATTGCCAGTTTTTATGAAAATTGCATTTTGACCCCAAAAGAAATTTCAATAATGAGATTAGTCAAGAAATAAATTTTTCACATAAGGATTGAAAATAAAAGCAGACAAAGTATATATAATTTTAAATATGACAATGCAAGAAAAATGCAGGTTATTACATCGGGGTTAGGCCCGAGGTCTTTGTAAGAGCTCTCTGACAATCGGTGGAGCCTCATGTGGTGATTAGACAAGTACCACTGTAGTCGGGCTCATCTAGAATGATGGAGACAGGGGGTCGTATCAGGAACGTTGAGCTCCTGATTTATGCTGGAGGCAAAGTCGGAACTGCTTGATCCTGCTCGATGTGAACTGGAGTTCGGGTCGGGGCTGCCGGACTCAGACTGCAGCGAATTGGAGGTCGGGTCAGGATTGCCAGACCCTGCCTGCTATGAGCTGGAGGTCGGGTCGAGACTGTCGGATTCCGACTACTGTGAACTAGAGGTCGGGTCGAGACTGCGGGACTCCGACTGCTGTGAAATAGAAGAACTGTCGAACTCCCGGACTGATCTCGCTTTTGCTTACTTCTGAAAAACTCGTTGCTTTCCTGTCCGGTGTCTTTGGTCTTTAGAAATTCTTCAGTGTCAATGTATTTTCCAACTCTCTCTGCGAGTTCAACCAAGGTTACCGGTCGGTTTCTGTGAAATGACGTGGCGCACTTGGTGTGTTGATATCCTGAGCAGAAGGCTGTAATAACGGCGGTTTCATCAAGATCATAGATGCCGAGCTTCTCTTGATTAAACCGGCCGGTGAACTCCTTAAGGGTCTCATTATCCCTTTGTATGACTGTTAGTAGCTGCATGTCAGGCTTTGGCCGTTCATGCATACCGATGAACTGGTTGATGAACTGCTTGCTGAGTTGCTTGAAACTGCGGACCGATCGGGGCTCCAAGGAGTAGAACCATTGCACGGTTGGGCCTTTCAAAGTGCTGGGGAAGGCTAGGCAGTGTAGTTCATCGGAGTTGGTGGTTAGGGCCATCTGAGCCTTGTAGATCCGGACGTGGTAGACCGGGCTTCCCAAGCCGTTATAGGGATCTAGGCGAGGTTGCTTAAACTTGCGTAGGATGGCAAACCTCGTGATCTGGCTGGAGATTGGTGACTCTGTCTCGGTATTGGCCTGATTTTGAGCGCAGTTTTGACCAAGCTTTTTGGCCACTCCGTTAATCTGCTTCTGCAAGTCCTTGATTCGGGCTTCCACTCCTTCCCGACCGGTATCCGAGGGGTTGGTCGGGTCGGCGGAAGATGCTTCTTCTTCGTGGTGGTGTGTTGTCCTCTGGGATCGGGCTCGGCTATGACTCTGGGTAACTCGGCTCTTGACTGAGAGACCCTGGACTGATTCCCGGGCCATATGCTCCTGCCTTTTCTCTCGGACAGCACGCCCACTGTTGATGTCTCTGGCATCCTCAACACGGGACGGGTTGGCTCGAGCACGTTGTCTGGTCAAGATCGGTTCCCGACCGTACGCAACGTTCCCGGGTCATTTCCCGGCCACTAGAGGACTGCTTTGCTGGGCTAGCAGGGTTTCGATCTGTTGCTGGATTTGACGCTGGCCCTATAAGAGTTGTGTGAGGGTTGCGGTGATATGCTCAGATGTCATGACTGCCGCAGCCGGTGCCGGGGCCGAATGAACATCCCGGTTGGACTACTGATCATCCTTCTTACCCTTCTTCGGTGGCATGACGACCAATCAAGAGATTTGTTGATGAGAAGACTTGTCGCTTCCCACAGACAGCGCCAAGCTGATGATGCCAAAAATTGGTAAGAGTAAAGTAGAGCAGATTAAGGGGAGAGAGAGTGAGAGACTGGTTTTTTGTATGTGGTTCGGCCCTGTTAATGAAGGCACCTACGTTCACGTGTGTGTCTAAGCACATTCACTATACTGTAAAAGAGCCGGGGGCCTGTGGTGAACCAACAAGTCTGGAGCTACCGTAGGTCGACCGGGCATGTTGATGAATGTTATAGAGGTGCTGTGTAGATTGAAAAGTCGGCCCCCTCAATGGGGGGTGAGAGGTCTCTTTTATAGATGTAAGAGACTTACTCGTACATGGATAAGGAAATACAATCCAATTTGGATGTGATTGACACCAATCAAGTAAGCTTCCTAATTGTATTAGGATTGATTGACATTAGTTGTGGGGGTTTCCTAATTGGATTAGGAAACAGTTTGCCCTTTCCATTAGTCTTCTATCTTGAGTAGAAAACAGCTCGGAATGCTCGAGACCATGCCTGTGGGCCCGGATGAACTGTTCCCGTGGTGGGAGGTGCCTGTGCGGTCTTCTCGACCTGTTAGCCGGGTCGTTGATGAACCGCTCGGGAGGCATCAGGTGGACCAAACCGCTCGGGATGAGACTTGTTAGTAATTGCAGAATAGAACTGCTTGGGCATGGGCTAATTTTGGGTGTATCATTACCAATCAAAAAACATATTTGGTGTATGCAGTGCTCCATGGATCTTTAAAAATGATATAACTTGAATTTTTTTTTTTTTTTGAAAAGATCCAAAATGTGAACCAATTTCATATAGACCGATTTGGATCATATTTCTGTCGAATAGATACCCAGTTTGGTTTGGCCAAATTCACATGGCCAAACTTCTTGTACTAAAAAATTATGGAATCCACACCTCCCAAACTGGGCAGTGAAATGGATTTGCCATTGGGGAACTTTAAAACTACTAAACACAATTCCAGAAATGGGGCCCACCGATTTGGTCTTGGTAACTTCATATCAGAAGATTTAACAATACCAATTACCAAGTCAGTCTCATTTATCTATGGGCCACCAGTGCATTACGTGATACATTCCAACTTCCAAGCACTAAGCAAGAATCAATAAATAGATCATTTGTCTCTATCGGTCTAGTGTAACCGATTGCTGTAGCAACTGATTTGAACTTTTGATTTCAATCAACAAAGTTCTTCTTTCTTTTGTTATAATAAAATAATTGTCATACTAATAATTTTATCATGGTCATATTCCAATTTTGATGAGCACCACAAAGCTAAAGTGGATATTGACCAATCAAAGCCAAAGTATAAAATGACTTAAATAATTCATAAATTTTAACAATTTGTGTAATGTCGAAAAACTCAAACGTACGAACAAAAACATGTTCATGATCTTCAACCATATTTGGTTGTAAAATGGACCCCCGAGTGTATTTTTACCACGACCCAATAGTGCAAGTATAATACTTGCAACTAGGGCTGTACTCGAGCCGAGCTTTTCGAATTCGAGCCGAGCTCGAGCCGAGCTTTAAGAGTTGGCATCCTGCTTAAGCTTGAGCTTGGCTCGTTTATTATCGAGCCGAGCCGAGCCGAGCTATTATCGAGCCGAGCCTCGAGCCTTTGTTGAGCGGTTCAACTCGTGTACACCTGAAGTAGCAAGTTTAAGTTGTCAATCAAAATCCACGGACCGAGCTCAATGCTTGACAGTTGGCACATATATATGTATATGTATATGTATATGTATATATATTTTACTTAAAACAATTGCTTAGCACGTGAATTTAAGACTATGCACGTCAATTTTAAATACTTCACATTATACATATATTATGTTTTTATAATTATCATATATATAATAGCTCTTTCAATTTCAAATACTTTGCATTATACATATATTATATTTTTATAATTATCATATATATATATATATATATATTTAAACAAGTCCTTATCAAACCTATTAAAGAGATTTTTCACGAGCCTACTATACGAGCCTTAATCGAGCTGTTCACGAGACTTATCAAGCCGAGCCCAAGTGTGCTCGAGCTTTGCTCGTTTATTAAACGAGCTTGCTATTCAAGCTCGAGCTTGGCTCATTTAGTATATGAGCCAAGCCGAGCCGAGCTCTGGGCGAGCCGAGCCACGAGCCCTTGTTGAGCGGCTTGGCTCGTGTCCACCCCTACTTGCAACCCACTGGAAGTATTGTAGAATATCTCATCTATCTATTGTATCTAACCGTTGAATTATTCTAACATACCCAATTTGGGAGATATTGTCCGGCTTCCTGCCTGCTATTGCCTCTTTCTGTCCTATCTATTTTGAAGTTCATACTCTTTGCAATCACAACAGATTTGTACTTTTCTACATATATGGACAAATTTATGTGTGTAGTTTCCTAATGTTGCAAAGATCAAATGAATTATGTCTATTGTAGATGACACAACACAATGTTGGAGCCTTGGTGGTCGTGAAACCTGGGGAACAAAAGTCTCTTGCTGGGATTATCAGACATAGGTAATTGAGATGTCATTTATTTAGTTCTAAGAAATCATGGTTGATACATTTATGTATGAAATATTGAGACTTATTCAGTTCTAAGGACCCATGGTTGATACACTGGTTAGTGGTCATGTACTGTGTCCCTCCTATTGGAATAGAACATTTGCTTCTCCATAAACTCAAGCACATAGTTACACGTAGAAATGGCGTAAAACAAATGGAAATAATTTCAGAATCAGGGGATGTGAGGAGAAAAATATTTATCAGCTTTTGTATGAGTTTTTCTAATCTACTTACTTAGTCATTAACTTCCTCGAAACATGGTAGTTTTTTTTTTCTCCTTTTTTATTTATTTTTTTATTTTTATTTTTTTGGTGCTTGATTTATGAACACAGAGTGACATGTAATACATGGCATGTGTCATGTGAAGGTTTCCTATGCTCAATTATGTTCTCCTGAATACTGTGTTTATATTCCATAATTGATGTGGTAAATTTTTGCAATGTCTTTTTGTATAGAGGAAGAAATGGTAATGCGCAAGATGTTTATGTAAAGGAAGAAATGCTGATGTACAAGTTTTACGAACTCATGTCAGCGCAAGCAAAGTCTAGCTAAAAAGTGTGCTATAAATTCACTATGCAATTTTTTATTTTATTTTTTTGGAATTGTTCAAATTAGAATGAGTTATATATATCCAGTGCTTTCCAACTACTGATCTCCTAATGACTCAATGAAATTAAATTCCTAATATGAGAAGCAGCATTTTATTCTTTCTTCCTTTCTACTTCTGTGTTTTTATTTGACAAACCACATGATGTAGTTTATTTACCATAGATAGGATACATATGCTTAGGTATAACACTGGACAAAAATTGCCTCATCCCAGAAATTTGTCAAAATCATTTAAATGGAGTTTTCTTAGAGCATCTCCAACCTTGTGATGCAAAAGAGCATCTTATGCATTTATGCATAATTTGGCCAAAAAATCATCTCCAACCTTTATGCATATACAGTATGCATATATAATTGTGCCCCCCATTCACTGCATATATACATACATTTGCAATGTTATGCAAATGGTCTGACTTTCTGCCACACCCAGAGTCCCATGGCCAACGGTCATTTTTTTGAAAAATTTTGTTTCCAAACCAACTGCACCTACACAGTCACAGCCCCTACAACGGTCATTTTTTTAAAAAAATTTTAATTCCAAACCAAGTCCTACCATTGAAGCTATAAAAATCAACCATGGTCATACAAATGAAACTCAATCTTCTACTCCAACCTCTTTTCTCTCTTTTTTTCAACTTTTTGATTTTTTGTTTGATTATTTATTTCTTCAACTATTGGATTTTTAAAGTCAAAAGCAGAAGAGAAAATTGAAGGTAACTAATTTGGTTTAATTGAAATTTATGAATTGGGTTTAGTTTGTATCTAAAGTTACTTTAATTTTTTAATTTGACTTGTGTATTTATAGTTTAATTGAATTTTTAAACTAGTTTCGAACCATACTTTTAGTTTCTAATTTTTTAATTATCGCTAACTCAATTATTTAATAAAAATTTGCAGATGAATTCTGAAGGTAATATCCCATATTTCACTAATCTTCTAGTTGACGAATCAAATGCCGACGATCATTTCTTAGGAGAAGAGTATGTTTATGCTAATCAAATTTCCAGTGAACCGACAATGTCATATGAAAATCCCTCTGAAGTAGAATCTGTCAAAGGGAGATCACAACGTACAAAAAATTTCTCACTTGAAGAGGATAAGCTCTTATGTGCCGCATGGCTCGACACAAGTTTAGATCCAATCATAGGGAACCAACAAACTCAAGGTTCTTTCTGGAAAAGGGTACACACTTTCTTTCAAAATGAGCAAAAAACCGATCATAATCGCAGTCAAGCCTCTCTTGTCAACCGTTGGTCCACAATTAACAAAGATGTGAATCGATTCGTTGGTTACTATTCTAAGATTCAACGAGAACGACAAAGTGGTACCACAGAAAATGACAAGGTATCAATATCAATTATGGTTATATTTATATACATATTTTTTTTATGAGGAACTAATTGCATTTATTTTTATGAAAATTTTAGTTTCTTGAAGCAAAGGCATTGTTTAGAGATGCAGTGGGAAAGACTTTTCAATTTGATCATTGTTGGAACATACTGAAAAATCAACTCAAATGGCAAGCTTCTAGTTCGAATAAGAAGTCAAAAGCCCACAATACTGCGAGCCCGGCTTCTTCTTCCCCTTCTACTCCCGAGTCTTATAGTTTAGGAGAAGACAATGACTCTCAAAGGCCACTAGGCAGAAAGGCTGCCAAACAACGGTTAAAAAATAAAAAGGGTAACGATTCTGATGAATACAGTCCCAGCCCGGCTGCATTGGCTTTAGACAAGTACAGGGAAGATTTTATGAAATGGAACTTGATCGAAAGGAACGACAAGAACAATCATTAGCATACCAAAAAGAGCTTGTTGAATTGGAAAGAGAAAGAGTTCGACTAGAAAGAATGAAAGAGGAGAGGCAAATAATGTCCATTGATACTACCGGCATGGATCCACTACAGGCAGAATATTATAACAGGATGAAGATGGATATTATTGCAAGAGGGCGTCAAGACTAGTATTGTTGTAATTCTTTGCATTACTTATGAAATTAGTTGTTGTAATTCTTTGCATTATTTATAATGAAACTAGTTGTTGTAATTCTATTTCATATTATGGTTATATATGAAATTCAAAAATTAGAAGATAAATCAAATTCAAATTCAAATTCGAACAACTTGGTAAAATAATACATAATAATGAAATAAAGCATTAATACAAATTCCTTGCTCCTATTCTCCTCCATGTCGTCGCCACAGATGCTCAACTAAATCAGACTGGAGTTGAGAATGAGTTTCTCTATTTTTGATTGAGCGGTAGGTTTCTATGAACTGCTCAACTTCATACGTCTTATCGGTTGATACTGATATTGGTGAAGTTTCATTAGTAGTGTCGAAGTCTAAGTCTTCAGTACCTCCTTCATCCTCAATGATCATGTTGTGCATTATAATGCATGCCGTCATTATATCTTTCAGAGTTTTTGCATCCCAGAAACGTGCTGGTCCACGTACGATTGCAAAACGTGCTTGAAGCACCCCAAAGGCTCTCTCTACATCTTTCCTTATTGACTCTTGAGCTGTAGCAAAGTGCCTCTGCCTATTTCCTTGTGGTAGACTGATCGTTTTTACAAGTGTCGCCCATGCCGGATATATCCCATCAGCGAGATAATATCCCATTGTGTAATCATGTCCATTGATGGAATAATTGGTGGGAGGAGCACGTCCTGCAGCAACTTCATCAAAGACAGGGGACCGATCTAGCACATTTATGTCATTAAGTGATCCTGGCATCCCAAAGAATGCATGCCAAATCCAAAGATCGTATGAAGCCACAACTTCTAGAATAATTGTTGGTTCATGTGTATGCCCCGTGTACATTCCTTGCCACGCGGTTGGGCAATTTTTCCACCTCCAGTGCATGCAGTCGATACTCCCTAACATCCCCGGAAAACCACGTCGCTCCCCAACAGCTAGCAATCGAGCAATGTCTTCTGTGTTTGGTGATCTCAAGTACTGGTCACCAAACACCGCAACAACTGCAATAACAAACCTTTTGAGGCTCGCTATGGCAGTGCTTTCTCCAATACGCACGTAGTCATCAACAGCATCTCCCGATACTCCATAAGCAAGCATCCTTATTGCAGCTGCTACCTTCTGAAGAGAGGACAAACCCAAAACTCCACATGCATCCCTTCTTTGGATAAAGTATTGATCGAATGCTTCAACTTCAGCTTTGTTTGAAGAAACAAATTGCGACTCATACGGAACCTCCTTCGAAATAGACGTTCAGGATATATAGGTTCAGGAGCAAAGTAGTCGTCCCAGAGTCTTTGATGACCTCCCTCTCTATCGCGATTAATGATGTTATGGCCTGGAATAGAACCACGTCGTGACAGCCGTCTTAGCCTAACACGTTCCTCTTCTTCAATGACCACACCTGCTAACAACTCAAAACCATTATTATGAGTATCCTCCTCCTCGTGAAATGTACCAAAAAAATGGTTGTAACGTGCCATTGAGAGTTTGGAGTATTTTTGTTTGTAAAGAATTTATTGGTAGAACAATTGTGGTTGATAGAAAATGATCCTCATATTTATAACAATACAAGATAGGCGTTAAAATATGACCGTTGCAATATAGCCGTTAAAATATGACCGTTGCAATATAGCCGTTGAAATATGACCGTTGCAATATAGCCGTTAGAAATATTACCGTTGAAGTGAATAAATCAAAGTATGCTTTAAATCCATAAAGTGATAAAATTGATATGGATAATCAAAATGCATAACATGACTGGAGTGGTTATGCAAAATCCACTATGCAAATATAATATTTGGCCCATATTATGCATTATGCATAACCAAAATGCATAATATGGTTGGAGTTGCTCTTACACTGCTTCAATATCAAAACACCTAGAAATTGCCTCATTCCTAACATATTTTAATCGTTAGTTTGTGCGTACGCCGTACGTGTATAAAAAAATGTCTAAAGGTCTTATATTCTGAGATTTTCTAATCAGTCGTTTCTGACAATTTCATTTGAACAGCAAGACTTTTATCTCCTCGGGTAGTTTATATACATTTACAACCAAAAAAGGCATCATCAGATTTGACGTTGCATTTTCTCTATTATTTTTTTCTTCTTTTTCTTTTTTCTTTTTGGGGTAATTACACTGACCTCCCTCGAGGTTAGGTCTAATTACACTGACCTCCCTTGTGGTTTTCAAAATTACACAAACCTCCCCTAAGTTTAGTGTTTAGGTAACAATTTGCCCCCTCCGTTAACTTCCGTTAGCAAACCGTTAAATATAATTACACGGACCTCCCCTGAGGTTTTCAAAAGTACACAAACCTCCCCTGACTTTAGTATTTAGGTAACAATTTACCTCCTTTGCTAGTAAAAGACCATAACAAGATATGCTTAGGCCAGCAATTATTTGTGTTAATTTTCCCAGAATACCCTTATAAGCTTTCCAAAATACCTTTCCCTCGTTTTACGGTTTTTTTCTGCCAAAAAAAAAAAAAAAAACTCACATATAATGGCAAAACTGTCATAATAATACCAAAAAAACTACTTTTAATTTCCTCTCTTATCTTATTTCATTCTCTCTACACTCACAGAGTGAGTGGGCTCCAACTATAGTATATATATACAATCAAACAAGCCCTTATCAAAACTATTAAAGAGATTTTTCACAAGCTTACTATACGAGCTTTAATCGAACTGTTCGCGAACCTTATTGAGTCGAGCCCATGTGTGCTCCAGTTTGGCTTGTTTATTAAACGAGTTTTGTATTCAAGCTCGAGCTTGACTCGTTTATTATACCAGTTGAGCTGAGCTGAGCTGTTATCGAGCCGAATCGTGAGCCCTTGTTGAACGGTTCAGCTCGCGTACACCCCTACATATGTATATTATATGAGTAATGCTATGCTTCTCAATGTTTGTATCCCAAATATTTTCTAAATATATGTGACAGGAGACCACCTTCAGAAAATTTGACAGGTGTTAATGGAAGAGAGAGAGAAAAATCTGTATTGCGGAATTGACCGGCCAAAGATGTGGGGGACTTGGAAATGATATTTTTGTCGGCCTTTTCAAACATGATAAGAAAGAAAGAAAGAAAAATTCTATAATACAACTATAGTGGTATTGTTGTATAATGTACCCAAATGATTTTGGGAATTGCTATTTGCATTTTATGGATGAACGAATGTAGTTCATGAAATACGTTGACTACACGATATTATACGGTGTGTTAGTAGTACCATATAGGTTCAATTTTGAGTGGAATAGTAATTCTCATTATTTTTAGTCCCAAAATATTATATAGTCAGGTCCTAAAGTGTTGTATTTAGGTTCATCACATTTATAACTTTGTAAACTACTTTGTTTTCAAATTAAAATACTTTAGAATCAAATTATAACTTTTTGGTACTAAATTGGACTGTTTGATACCATTAATACCTCTGTGTTTTATGACTGTATCATAGAAGGTCCCTGAGAAGTCATAAAAATATTTAAAAAAAGAAAAAGAAAAAGAAAAGAAAAGTCCCTGAGAGAATCAAAATTCCTATTTCTTACCACTACAAGAAGTTGCAAGGTGAGATCATAGATTCCATGTATCCAATAGATAAAGGCTAATGCTATTGTCACAACAACAATAGCTAATGCTAGAGTAAAAAGTGTCGTTAAAAGTTTTGCGACATTTTTTTTCTTGTCTCTAAAACTTTTAGTGACAAAAATTGCTCTGACATTAGCTATTATTGCTCTGGCAATAGCATTACCCTAAATAAATACGGAAGATCATATGCTTTTTAAATTTGAATTTTAAATTTGATTCTTAAATATTTTAACAGTTGTATCACATGTAATGATATGTGGTACTACCTATCACTGCAACAACATATGGAATAACTGTTGAAGCATTTGAAAACCAAGTTTGTGATTCATATTTGCAAGCCATTATTCAATAATCTACAGAAATTAAACAGTGCACACTACTTTTATGCTTTCCAAATTTCAATCTCAAATTTGTTTCCTAAATGCTTTAATAGTTACACATATGTTATGGGAGCAGGGGCAGACCCAAAGAGGGGGAAAGAAGCCCCCCTCAGAATTTGAAATTTGTTTTTTACATACCCTAAAAAAAGTAAAAATGTATATTAAAGCATCCTATTTTGTGAATGTCTGATTTTTTTTTTTTTTAATTTTTATAGAGTTTGTAATTTCAAGCTCACCCCACTTAAAAAAAAAATTCGAATAGATTATGATATACATAAGGCATCATTAATTGCAATCTATTCTATCTTAAAGAGCAATGAACTAATATTAACGCAATAGTAATCCAACTTATCCTAAATATTTTGTCAAAGTCAAATACATTTTCTTCCCACTTTTTAACTGAACCTAACTCAAATGGATTTAATACCACTTCAAGCTTTACAGAATTACTACACGAGAAATGTATTCCAAATGTGGTTTCCAACGCATGTCGCAGTGGGAGCACCCTCAATAATTGTGAGACCACTTCAACATCTTCCAATGAAAATCAAGTAGGCCCATTGCCACAAGTGTTGGGAACGACATTTAGGATACAAAGTTGGAAAGCATAGCATTAATCTATTCTTTACTCAACCATGTCACAACCCATATCCCTAAATAGTCCATTGTCCTCAAATTGCTTTAACTCCAAAGAAACTTAGCTTTGTTCAAAGCTAATGTTAGTTGCAATGACCAAAGATCAAAGTTGTTTTTCATGTTTGATTCAAACAGGGAAGAGTCAAAAGTGATGCTCTTGTTCTCGTGTTTTAACATAACCGTTGGTGAATCTCTTCCAAGAAATCGGTTGCAGGACTCAAAACCAAGATAAATAGGTGCTACTCTCAATAGCACCTTTACTCATAGAGTCATAATCATGAAAACAGGTACCAGGGTGTTTCTTGTCCAGCCAACATATCAGGATAAAACATACACTAATTTAGCATCACACGATGACTAAGAATCCGCTATTCTTAACAACAAAAAATATGACGAACCGCCAAATATTGATATCAAAACAAATGAATTAGACATATTTCAAATATTTGCCTATAATCGTATTTACGTACAAAATGGCCAACAATGCCATATTATTCTGCTTGTGGGTCAAGTGAATTGGAAAATAGATTCATTCACAAGCTAAAAGGAATTTCCACGTAGAAATCACACTATAGACAAACTTAAAAATGATCTAGTACATTTTCCGAAATTATTGATCAAGTATGTCATCTTAAGGAAATCAAAGAATGGTCACATTTGAGGTAAAATGATGAAATATCTCATTTATTTCAACAGAATAGTTAAAGATAATGTTCACTATGTTAAAATTCTCTACAATTTGCCAATAGACTCGTTCAAATTCACAGGATGCCCAAACACACTATTACTGTTCATTCCAAAAACAGAAAGCATCTAAAGTTGTTCAACACCAGCTTTTTCAAGTGCTTTATGGTTATTTTCCACAAATGGCTTCCAGTTATTATACGTACGCATAGCCAATCCATACAACTAGAGGAAGACATAATAGAGGCAGGAGAAGTTTAAGTGATGATTTTGAAGATGAATAGTCAAGTGATGATGCCAGAGTAACAACGGTTACCAATCCGGGATCTCTTCCTTCAGAACCTTTTAAGATAACATATGTTAGAAAATCCATGAGTTGGGACAAGGAGATTAGTTGACTTGAGTTGAGCTTTTATTACAACATAAAAATACAGGAAGTAGTAGTGACTGAACGATGAATTGGAGGGAGGAAAAAACAATTAACTAGACAATAAATAAGCATATTGTACAAACACAAAAACTTTAGTTGTGATATTATCGCCGATGATGAATAATATTTTACCATTTTCTACAACCTAATAGAATTGATGTTCGTCAAATAGAATTGCATTATTGATGAGCAAAGGATAATGTCAAACATAATGATTGTAATTAACATCAAGAAAATGTAATCCTTACAATATGTTTGGTAGGAGGGATGGAAAAGTTGAAGGAAGTGAAGGGAGGAGGGAGGGAAGAGCCGAGGGAGATAAAGGGGATCTTCTCACCTTGTGTTGGTTATATAAGAAGGAAAGGATGAACGGAAAAACGGAACATTGTGCTCTTTACTATTGTAACCCTACGGCCCTACGTAACAAAATCACAGTTTCTTTTTTAGAGCAAAAAAGTCTAAAGCTTCCCTCCCCTCATCCATTCTACCAAGCACGGTTTTTTCTCCTCTTCCCTCCTCCCCTTGGCTTTTTTACCTTCTTCCTTCATTCTAAACATAGCATACAGCGGCACAAGTCCACCTATATTGGTCACAGTCCCATAGTGCCAGTCATTACTAAAATACCTCAGACCAAAAGAACTTACAAAATGCAGCCAAAGCTGTCCCCTAGTAATTTGCTAGAAAATATACCAAGGTGATCGCCGCATGTCCAGGCATTCATTTGCTTAACATGTACCCAATTTGTATATTTCGAGCTGAATAAACATGAATATATCACAACACGGGCAATTACAGATAAGTTTTCTCTCCCTTTTCAATGGCAACGAAAGTCCTCCGATATTCAGTGACGTGAATGTTGAGAGCTTTTAAACACACTGCTGTTGCGCATGTTAGAGTTTACTTTAAACATTCCCACTTTTATACAAAAAAAAAACATGAGGAATACATAAAGAACTAACCAAAAAAAGTCTCACTGATGCTCACAGGTAAAAAGAAGCCATTATGACTCCAGCCTCCACTGTCGAGCCAACAATTTTCTGATAATTCACTTATTTCTCATCTCATGCAGTTGTAGTATAGTCACAACTTCATCATAGATGTTCTAGAGTAAATTAATTTACCTATATGTGACTTTTTTAATTCATAAATGTTTTACTTCTCCTTATGCCTTTCTTTTACCTAGGATACTTTACCATATGAGAAAATAAGATGGTTTTTCATGACCTACTAATTATATAGAATCGAAATTGAATAAAAGGGAAAATTAAACTAGACCGAATTTAAAATTATAGTATACTATCCAATCAAGCAATTTACGGAAACTAATCAAGAGAGACATGAAAATTTAAAGAGAGCCTTATAACTGCTTCTAAATAAATGCAAGCATTTGGCTGCCATGGAATGATTTTCACAATATCAAAGAAACATAGCAAGCAAAGGGCATTTATGATAAGGTAGGTCCCTTGTATACTCCATCTATCATCGATAAACTGAAGACTATTAATACATTTCAGGAATATTATGCATACGTCATTGTGCAGCAAAAAGATCATAATATCCAAACTATCAGGAAGAAGTTAAATCAGAAAGTCTTATGAAAAAGAGCTATCATGCTTATAGTTATAGCCACTACAAAGGAGTGTCACCTCACCACAGCAGGAACGTCCTCTTCCAGATAATGATCAAAGTCCCAATCATACTTGACCATCAAATCCAGTTGTTTTTGGAAGTCTTCTACGGTCGTTAAAAAACGTTCTTGCAGATCAACAACTGAGGTGAAACCGAACGTGACCTTCATCTATAATATTTACAATCTTTTGACTCAGATCCCTGATTTGGGCAGTAACAGCAGAGTTTTCCCTCGATTCCAACAAACTCGATAGCTTTCCTCTTATCTCATTAAAGCATTCAAGGAGGAAAGAATCCTCTAAGAGTCTCGATATTTGATCAAATGATTTGGCGGACATGACAGTTGATTGGCCTTCATTTAGAAAGCCGGAAAATCTTTCCGACAAACGCATAAGAGTTTCTGTTTACTTTGCAACTACTCTTGATTCTATTGAGGAACGGGAGCGACTTATTGACTGCTGTTGAGCATTAAAAGATCCATTAGTTGCAGTCTTGGCAGCTTCTTCCATCTGATCAGCTACTTATAACGTGCAAAAGAAGACTACAAATGTACACATTCAAAAACATAAAACTATAACAATTGGATGGAATCATTCTATGGACTATATGTAAAGAAGTTTTCTGAAGAATGGCTAAAACTGCTCAGTGTGACCTGACCCTCAGGTCTAGGCCACAAGGATTGCAAAACCAAGCCCACTTAACATGTAGCATTGCATGTCATAGTTTAATGATTTGAGTGGTTTGCAGATCCAGAGAAGGAAAAGGAAGACTTGTTCCCTTCATATTTGATTCTTAAATGCTTTAATAGTTAGTATCACATACAATGATATGTTATGCCATCAATTACTACAACTTCTTATGGTATAAATGTTAAAAGAATTTGGAAACCAAGTTTGGGGTTCAAATTTGGGAGGCATATGGTTGTTCTATAGAAACTAAACAATGCACTACTTATGAGTACTGTTGTGCTTTCTAATTTGAATCCCAAACTTGATTCTCAAATGCTTTAATAATACGATTTAAGTTTGGAGTAGTGCTATGCTTCCCAAATTTCTTTCCCAAAAGTGCTTCCCAAATGATGTGACAGTGGGGCAGGTAAACAACTTCCAATTATAATTCAACTAGTCCCACTATATTAGACCCCACATCATTTGGGAAGCACTTGTAGGATAAAAATTTGGTAAGCATAGCATTACTCTTAAGTTTGTGACCCTACTAACTTTGAATTCTGGCTCCGCCTCTGGGAATAAGAGAGAGAGTTATCTGCTGTTAGATAAAAAATATTTAGGAGAAAACAGAATTCAACCTTGGGTGAAAACTAGTTGTTTTGTTTGATGGTTACCATTTTTTATGATGTTGGTTACAAAATTTGTGATTGGTTTCAATTTTTTGTCATGATAACAGCAATTTTTTTGCTGACATTGCTCATGAGATTTTCCATATGCTCATCACCGTAGTTACACAAATCATATTGTTGCAATTTATTTTTTTGTCATGGTGGTCGCAATATTCTGTTATAGGTTACAATTTTATTTTTATTTTTAATTTTCCTTTTTGGGAAATGTTTGCAATTCCCCTTATCAAGTTTAATTTTTTTTGACACAAACCGAATTATATTTAATGCGCCTTTACCCAAGGTTGCCTTACAACCACCTATTTGATCATTATTTCTTCTGGAGCAAAACAACCAACGCGCATTGAAAATTTTTTCTAGGAAGAAAAAAAAATCATTTCAAAAAGGCAAGTGGTGCATGGAACAATTGATTATCGTCCAATGTGTGGTATATTTGTTAAATCATTTGGTAATACCGTAATCAAATTAATTTGATAAGCATACAATTATTCAATAAACAAAGGATTAATTACATATATACCGTCAAGAGATTGCGTGTTTTTCAGTTTGCCCTTGTAGTTTCAAATGTGTCACTAATTAATATCCCTTGTGGTTGAACTAATTTACAAAAAACTCTTAAATCTAACAGGACAGATCATGCTTAGGATATGTATCTGAAAAAATACACTAACCACAGGAGTATATCTGTAATAACCAAAGAATAAATACACAAACTTTAGTCCCATTATATTTAACAGAGTTGCACATTGGTCCAAATCACAGGGTATTAGTGACACATTTAGGATTAGGGTTAATTACGTTTTGCCACCCCCACCCCCGTGGTTAGACTCGTTTTCACTTACCCCTGTGCTTCAAAAGGGGACACTTAAACCCCTTGAGGTTTCAGACTAAAGTGAAACTGTCAAGATTTCCCTGAAAACTGATGAAAAATCTAAGGGTAAAAGGCATTTTGCCCCCTCAAACTATACACGTTTTTGCAATTTACACCCCGAACTTTAAAAAGTTGCAATGTCCCCCCTGAACTATCTTCAGGGTTGCAATGTCCCCCCTGAACTTCAAAAAGTTGAAATGTCCCTCTTGAACTATCGTCTGTGTTGCAATGTCCCCCCTGAACTATCTTTTGTGTTGCAATGTCAACCCTGCCATCACATTCCGTCAAGAAATATGATGGAATTTGCTCGTGTGGGACGCACATGCTAAATTTCAAAGGCATTTTTGACATTTTACTATTCCCATCTAAATTAACAATCATAAATATTTGGGAAAATTACACTTTAGTCCATCATACTATACACCCATTTTCAATTAGGTCCATAAACTAATTTTTTTTTCAATTGGGTCCTTGAACTTCTAAAAATCATTCAATCAGACCCAAATTCTGACACTGTTAGCTTAAATTATTAGATATTGTCATCTACGTTGCGCGTAATGCTTACCTATCACATGTTAGGTTAAGACAAGCACGGGAGATTGTGAATGGCTAAAAAATTATGCGATTTTTGGTATGATTGAATGTGATTTTGGATCTAGTTGAATGTGTTTTCGAATTTGATTAAACGCGATTTTGGATCTGATTGAATGCGATTTTTTGTACTATTCACAATCTTCCATGTTTTTCTTAACCTAGCATGTGACAGGTAAGCATTACGCGCAACATACGTGACAATTTCTAATAATTTAAGCTAACAGTGTCAGAATTTGGGTCTGATTGAATGAATTTTTGAAGTTCAAGGAACCAATTGAAAAAAAAAATAGTTTATGGATCCAATTGAAAACATGTATATAGTTTGATGGACTAGACTGTAATTTGCCCTAAGTTTTATGATTGTTAATTTAGATGGGGACAGTAAAATGTCATAAATGCCTTTGAAATTTAGCATGTGCGTCCCACACGAGCAAATTTTATCACATTTTTTGACGGAATGTGATGGCAGGGTTGACATTGCAACACGAAAGATAGTTCGGGGGGGACATTGCAACACAGACAATAGTTCAGGGGGGACATTTCAACTTATTGAAGTTCAGGGGGGACATTGCTACCCTGAAGATAGTTCAGGGGGGACATTGCAACTTTTTAAAGTTCGGGGTGCAAATTGCAAAAGCGTGTATAGTTTAAGGGGGCAAAATGCTTTTTACCCAAAATCTAAAATTAGTCAAAAATAATAACACTTAACACCCTTGTGCAGTTAATTTTGGGGTTAATCCTCTATGTGGGGATAATGATGCCATTTTACCCACGTGAGGCTAATTTTTAACACTTAATTCCTTTGGGGAGCTAATTTTGGGGTTAATTGTTTGTGTGGGGTTAATTTTGATACTGAAACTCTCCCGTGTGAGGGTAATTTAACGCTTAATCCCCATGTGGGCCTATTTTGAGAGAACTTTTAATAGTTTCACTTTAGTCCAAAACCACATGGGGGTTAAGTGTCCACGTTTGAACCACAGGGGGGTAAAGTGAAAACGGGCCTATCCACAAGCGGATAAAATGTATTAAACCCTTAGAATTGTTGGGGACAAACTGAAAAAATGCACAGATTTATTATTATTATTATTATTATTATTATTATTTTTTGGGGTCGAAAAAATGCACTGATCACAATCATTCAATCTAAAGCTAAAGTTTCGGGCCCTCCTTAAAGTCTAGCATTTTTTAAAATAGAGTAAATTACAGTAACAACCCTTAAACTATAAAACTCTGACAAAATGACCCCCTCAACTATTACACCTAACAAATTATCTGATTTTTAAGTTTAATGCACACGATTTACTGATTTACATCTAAATGCGAGTATGCCAAAGTGAATACTTTTTAGACTTTGGTTCTAAAAAATTGCACTACTTCAAAATTTGATATATATTAAACTTTTTAGAGCTGAAGTTTTGATTTCATCAAACCCAAGACCGTCGGGGCTTAAAATAAAAACTTGTAAATGGAAACAGATGTTGGCTCAATTCGGAAAAGGAAAGAAAAAAGAAAAAAAGGAACATGAAAGAAAAAAAAACATAAATTGAAGTTAGTTTACTTACAATGTGATATCATCACTCTTCATTGCTCCGTACAACCTAAAAGCTTTGAAGTGGATTATAAATCTGGAGGGTAAACGAATATCTCCAGCTGCTCATTTCCCTTGTCCCGTTGTTCTTCCAGAATTTTCCTTGCGGAATAAGCAAGGGAGTGGCTTGACCAATTCACCTCAATCTTCTCCAGCGTGACTATATCACCCAAGTCAGATGGGATCTCCTTGAGTTTGAAGCACATGTTCAACACTAGTATTTGAAGGCTGGGAAAGTGATCCATGGAGGCATTCCATTGTACGATATCGAGGGACTTAAATTTCAACAACTTGAGTTTAGGGAATGGTTGGAAATTAGACTCGAGCAAATTGGTGTCCCATAATTTTCCTTTAAATGCCTTGTCTACTAGTTTGAGAACCTCAAGGTTTGGTAACCTTGCAAGTTTCGAGATATCTTTCCAATCAAAGCGGAACTCTGATAGTGTTATCTGTTTGAGACTTGTAGGTAGATCAAAAAGATCAAAAGGTTTAGAAGGATTCAACAATCCAACATCGCGGCGCATATGTAGTTTTTCAAGTTTAACGAGTAATTCCAATTCACGACAGGAGACAGCACAAAGACATCTTAGTTTTCGAAGATTGGGGGTAGTACGTAAGATAGCACAGTTGGTACCCGTGAAGGTTGGTGTGGACATGGTTTGTAATTCAACGAGTAGATTGGAGTAATCCCAATTGACAGGCTCAAACGCTCCTATGTGGAAATGCCTCAACTTTGTCATTTGGAATATATCATTATCTACGAAACTTGCTGTTCCATCTTCAATTATAAGTGTTTCAAGGTTCCTAAGTATAAATTTTGATTGTGAAAAAGAGATAGACTTAAGTGCTAAGTACCTCAAATGAACAAGTTGTCCTATTCCACGAGGTAAGTAGTAGTCAAAGTCACGCCCAAAATCCAAAACTCTAATAAGTTTGAAGAATTGAAAATCAAAATCTGCAAGTAATCCGGTTTTGTCAAATACAAGTAAAGAGCATACACTCCGATATTGTTCAAATGGAAAAAAATCCAAAAACCTATCGTAACTAGTAGTGGACAATCGGTACAATTTATTTTCAATACGGCTTGAAGAAGAAGAAGAGGAAATTATAGAAGAAAAATGTTTATACCGGTGTATTATCTGCATAAAGTTCTCCTCTTCAGCTTTTTTCAAGCATAAGTCACGCAATAAATCATGGATATGACATGATTTTACTCCTCCAATGGAATTTCTATTGGCAATCAATATTAGACTTCTTTCAATTAGATCCATCAAATACCTCTCTGCAACATCCTCAACAGTTTCGGTCCCACTTTTCTCTGTATCTATAAATCCTTCAGCAATCCATAACCAAATCAATTTGGAGACAGAGATTTCATAGTCTTCAGGAAATGCTCCAAAATAGAGAAAGAGCGGCTTCAAGTGAGCGGGTAAATGGTTGTAACTCAACTCTAGTGTTGACTTTGTGGCTTGATTTGAATCACTAACAAGGTATGATGCTATACTTTTGCCAACTTGCGTCCACCAATGTATATTTTTCTCTGTCTTCGCAAGAAGTCCGCCTACTATAACTATGGCAAGGGGTAGTCCACGGCAGTTTTCAGCAATATTCTTTCCAACTTCCATTAACTCTGGGGGGCATTTTTCTTTGTGAAACACTTTCTCATGAAATAGATCCCAACTTTCATCTCTAGATAGAAAGCGCAAATCATGAGGAATACTATTAGCACGCAAAGCCACATCTCTGATACGACTGGTGAACATAATCCTACTTCCATTGTTATCATCTGGGAAAGATCTTTTTAAGCCATCCCATGCCTCAATATTCCATATATCATCAAAAACAATCAAATACCTTTTCCCCTTTAAGCGTTTATACAACTCTTCTTTCAACTCTTCATCACTCATTTTATTCAAATCACGTTGGGTGGTACTGATATGTGAAGATCTTAAAATTCCCAACAACAAATCCCTTTTATTATATACTTGAGAAACAGAGATAAATGCACGAATGTAAAATTGGTGTGCAATACAAGGATCATTATATACTTTTAACGCAAGAGTTGTCTTACCGAGACCTGGCATCCCCACAATGGAGATAACATCTAGGCGCTTTGGCTTTCCAATAAGTCTCTCCATTATCTTCAGAGCCTCATCTTCAAAGCCCACAACTGGATCAGGGCCTAAGGCATCAGATGTGTTCTCGGCCATGGTTATTCAGCAAACTTGAAGGCGCTAGTGTTCTTGTTGAAATAGGTTCAAAGTGGAGAATTTGGATTTCGAATGATAGTGTATAATGTCTGATTGTGTTTACTTTATGGGGGGCACCCACTTTATTTTTCGTTCAAGAATTTTTTTTAAAAATAAATAAATTAATTAGTAATAAAATAGCATGCATAAAAAGATAGCGTACACCAGCTGTCATTTACACTCCTTTTGGTATGATTCTAAAATAGAATAGAATTGACTTGGAGAGAATAGAAAAGAAAAGAAATGAATAGAATTGATTTACTACATTGTCCATATAAAGAGAGGAGGTGTGAAATATATAGGGATAAGTTTGGTATATCACATTATTTCACTTAAAGTGAAATCATTTCTCACCAAATTCTACCAAAAGTGATAGGATTTGTTTTTGGGCTAAAACAAGAATTGGAGAGAATTGACTAGAATTGAAAATCAATTCTTTTGTCAAACCAAACACAAGAATTGCCACAAACAAGAAAAATCAACAAGGGAACATCAAACTATGGGAACTTCTACAATACATTTCATAAGTTCGGATGTATTGTGCATTCTAACTTACGGAGTACTACATTTTGACACTATTGTGGTGCTAAATGTTGAAAAATACTTTTGCTCACCCAAAAAATATTATATCAATGCTCACTCAAACATCCCATTAGCCAATGCAGTGGGACTATATGGAGTCCCACTGCATTGGCCAATATGGAGTCCCACTGCATTGGCCAATGGGATGCTTGGGTGAGCATTAGGAGTCCCACTGCATTGACCAATGGGATGCTTGGGTGAGCATTAGTGTACCATTTTTTGGGTAAGCAAAAATGCTTTCCTAAATGTTGTAACTTTGGTACCAATTTTTTGTAACTTTAAAAATCAGTCTACTCTTTAAAATAAAAAAAAGTGCTTTTGAAAAATTAAAACAACATTTTAGCATCCAAAGTTTTTTCCAAACCACAAAAATGTACCGTACATCCTAAACTATTGGGATGCATCATAGAATTTTGACTACGATAAGAACAAGACAGCTTTGATAGGTGTGAAAGTGAACTGTGAATGGAAGAGAGAGAGAGAGAGAGAGAGAGAGAGAGAAATCAGCATTGCGGAATTGACCCGGCAAGTGGTGGTGGTGTGGTGTTGGATACTTTTTGTCAACCTTTTCCGCACCGTAAATCCATGATAAGAAGGAAGAAAAATTCTATGATACACTTATTTGGTAATATTGAATCTATTGATGTATAATACAATCAAATAGTTTTTAGGCTTAGTTTGGCCTTATTTTGGTCCTTCTTTTTTTTAGAGTACAATTTTATGTTAATTCATTTGATAACTAGTTTATAAGCTTTGTAAAATTGAATTTATGACTTTTTGGAGGAGCTTTTAAAAGTTTTAGAATAGAATTTTTAAAATCTCAAGGTTGCTTTTTGGTTTCATACAGCTATGATGTCTTTTTGAAGAATAGTCACTTGTATAAAATAATCAAACAACTTAGTAATAAATTTCATCCTTTTAAAAAATCACGTGAGGGCCAAACTAAAACTTAGTCTCAAAATATTATAGTCAGATCCTAAAGTGTTGTATTTAGGTCTAATATATTTTGTAACTTTGGAAAGCACTTTGGTTTGAGAGTATTTTTGTTCATCCAAAAATGTCACCCATTACTCACCCAAGACTTCATTGGGTGACATGTTAGGGGTGGCAATTTTTGACACGATAACACGTTTTAGTGAGACAACCCGATTATGACACACAATTAAATTTAAAAAGTTCATTTTTTTTTTTATTAAATAGTACTCAACTAAAAATCAACCCAAAACAACGCAACCCGTTTATGACCCGATTATAACACATCTAACTCGAATTGCCACCCCTAGGTCACATGTATCCCATTTTAGTACGTAATTATGTTAATTAGTGATAAATGTATGATACTACATGCTTTGAGAGTGACACCATAGAGTACCTTAATTCAATGATGAGTGTCAATAACAATTCTCCAATGACAAATCTTATAATACATTAGTGAAATTTACCCATAGATTAGTACATAGAGTTGGACTGTTTCCAATGAGACAAAAAAGAAGGATAATTTCTATGAGTGAGAGAAAGAGCAAGACATTCTCTCAAATTTTTTTTTTTTGGGTATTTCTCAAAATTTAACAACTAAACATTAATCCATTGGGGTTCAAAAGTTAGTAATTTAACACTTCGTGGAATTTTGTTAATTGGAAAGACTAATGAAGTTAATTTTGCCTTCAAATGACAAACATATAGTTTATTCACTTTTACTTTTTTGGTTTATTTTCTTCATTGTAAATTTATTTTAACTACTCAATAAAAGATAATTTAGATAGTAATGGCGGCAATAACATGGTAGAAGAAAGAAACAAATAAAACTAAAATAGAAATATAAGGTATAGTCCCTCATAATGGGTCAAAGAAAAATTTAGTGTATTTGACTTTTTTATCTCTTAAATTCATCCTTAATCAATAAGATATACTAGAAATTAGTCATTTTCCCCAAATAACTGTATTTTTTATAGACAAAATTACCCTACGTTAAATATATACATATCTGTGTATATACAATCAACTTAAAATTAAGGATTTCAATTTGAAACCCAAACAAATCAAGATCTGTTTCTCTCTCTCTCTCTCATTATCTCACTATCCACGATCTCAATCTCTCCATCTTTCTCTCTTTATCTTTCTCTATCTACTTTCTCAACATTCAAATCCTCTCTACAGAAATAGGATATTAAGGAATAGGATCGGTTCTTCTTGATCTTGATTTATCATCATGCGTTCAGATTTAAAATTTTCCTTAAAATCACTTCTACGAAATGCCTCTAGAAAAGAAGATTTGATTTCTTCCCAAGTTAAAGAAGGGTACGTCTCTATATTTAGATCGTACCAAAGGACGGCCTCTTTTTCAAGTGTGACCCTGAAGATCTTGATCGTCATGTCAATTGAGGACACATTATTTGCACGAAAAACTTTGTTGAATCGACTTAAATGGGTGATCGGGCATTCATCAATCGCGCCATGAAAATCGGAAAAGGGGCAATATTAATGTAAGGAGCCATTTGGGTGATGGGTTGTGGCTCATTTCGAGAGTTTGATGCAAAATTTAAAGAAACAGTCCTATCAAAAGTATTACCTTTTTTTGAAGTTACCAAAAAATGGTTATTAGTCTCAGATTGATTGTACGTACTGCCCTTGAAATTCACATTTTGTTCATCATCATCATCATCATCATCATTATCATATTGGTCTGATTCATATGGAGATTGGGGTTGAGATGGTTCTCTGTAGTCATCGGTATATTTGTTTTAATTTGGTTAGAAAAAAAAGTGAGAAATTTCTCAGTGTAATAGATAAAAAGGGTGAGAAATTTGTTTTTATTTGGTGAGAAATTTCTCACTGTAATAGATAAAAAGGGTGAGAAATTTCTTTTTATTTGGTGAGAAATTTCTCATCAAATACGTTAAAAAAGGTGAGAAATGATAATAACACAACACTAACACCGGTTACGTGGGTATGTATAGTGTGCTTCAGTGTGTGTGCATGCCCGTGCATAATAGTAACGAATAGAGACAAAAACGTAAAAAAACTCACATCCAGAAGTGGGAAGTTTGGCATTAGGAAGTGGCCACGATATGTCTCATAACCGGTCTCGGAACGGAAATGGTCCCAAACATCAGTACCGGCAAAAGCCGCCAGCAAAGCAGCACCAGAAAGGCCATCAGCATCCATCACGGGAGGAGAATGAGGAACTCGGTACCTCGGACCACCGACCACCTTTTGAGACACTCGCTCACCAAGGAACCATTGCCTACATTCAGTACTTTCCATCAGATGTCGACAAGAGGCTAGAGGCCTGACCGCCTGTATCTCCTCTGGGGCAGCATAGGAAATATGCTCCCATGGCGTCCAGTCCATGCTAGCAACCGTCAACTCAGATAAGAAATTCCTCAGGAGGACAATCCGATGGGCCCCGCTCTTGACCCCGACCACATCTCTCCAGCATCTCAAGCCCCGAGGGAACAAAGGCACAGGAGCCAAACCATCCTCATCCTCACCCGACTCATCGGCAGGGGTAGGAGCCAACATTTTCAGGTACTCAAAGCTCTAAAGCTGCACAAGAAAAGGTAAAAGTTAGAAAGCAGAAACAGGAAAGGACCAAAAGGAAAAGAAAAGTCACGGTACATACCTCCGAAGCTCGCCAGAATCCTCCGGTGGATTTGATGTCGCCACGAGAAACCTCACCCATGTGTTTATAAAGGTGGGCCAGAGCAACACCGCCCCAGCCAAAGGAAGGAATCTCGTAAATAGTTGCCAAGCAAGAAAGGAGCCGTAAGCTCACCCGGTCATTTCGTGTCGCAAAAATCAAACAGCCGAGAACATACAGGAGGAAGGCCCGTAACAGTTGCCGGTCATTGAGAGTGTGTCCTCCTCTTCGATAAGCTCGATAAAGCCAGCCGTAGGGAAACCGATGCCCCTCCAGATTAGGAGGAACAGCCCCAATCAACATCTCGACAGCTTTAGGATCGATCTCATAGAAATAGTCCAGATCTAGGCGCTTCTCGCCAATTCTCAGGCCAGAAATCATGGAAAAGTCAAAAGGCGTCATCGTCATCTCACCGAACGACAGATGGAAAGTATTCATCGTATCCCACCATCTCTCCGCAAGAGCATAGAAATGCGCCAAGTCATTGGTGCTTTTCAAAACCAGGCAGACAAAGCTGCCAAACCCGGCATCATCTACCATTTGTCTAACAGTAGGCGAAAGTTGAGTCTACCACAGAAAAGCATGGGCGAGACTACCGTGGTCCTTCAATGTCACTTCCGGCACCTACACACATCAAAAACGGCAAAAACAAGCACAAAATCACTATTCATGACCCAAAGTCCAACTTCACAAAATCAACAAATAAGCACAAAATGATCTTCCAACAACCTCTAGGCGCACACTACAGTCCACAAAACTAACACAATGCACAAAAAAGTCCTGAACTACTGAAAGTTTCACATACCTGACTCACTAGAGCTGAGGCCAAAAGGTGACGTTGAGCTCACGCAAAATCAACTCTGGGGATTTGCTCTTGGCCCTTACCCATTCCTTTACCTTCTTGAAGAGCCCCCTTGAGCCTGAAGCCATAGATCTACAAAGAAAATGGAAGTTAAAGCCGAACTTTCTTCTTAAAAATTAGAGGAAAATAAAACACCAATCAAAATTCCAAACGTGGGGAAAGATTACTCACCTGAGCGTGCACAAGCTGCGTTTTGACGAATTTTGGCTCCAAAAACACCCCAAAATGACCGAAAATGAGCATTTGGAGCTCAAAAACTCAAGATATACAAACATGGAGTCCGGCCACCAAGTGCCATCGTGGCACTGGCCAACTGCCGTCGTGGTATTGGCCCAATACTGCCACGGCACTGCTCCCCGCGGGTCCCACTTCGCTCTATTTTGCTCCGTTTCAGCCCGTTTTAGCCTTTTTCAGCCCATTTTTTGCCCCGATCAGCCCCAATGGCCCATTTCAGTTAAGGTTTACAAGGTTTTATCCCCAGTAGATCCAACTTATCCCCAGAGGATAGTTACAGAGAAAAAATGGCTCCCAAAGGCCCAAACAGGCTTTTTCAGAATAACCGTCACAAAAGTTGATCAACCGTGAGAGATTCAGATTTGAGTCCTGGTTTTCGATTAACAGTCAAGAAAGACTCTCAGAAAAGTCCCCCACTATCCCCAGAGGGCAGTTACAGAAAGAAATCAGCTCCCGAAGGCCCTAACCGGTTCTTTCGGATTGAGCTCTGGAAGGTTCGATCAACCGTGAGAGATTCAGAGATGGATCTTGGTTCCTAGTCGAGAAGCAGTCTGAGAGAGGTTCTTAGAGAATCTAACACTATCCCCTGAGGATAAAATAAAAAAATATCAACTTTCGGAGGCCCTAACCGACTCTCTTGGATTGAGCACTGCAAGATTTGATCAACCGTGAGAGATTTAGTGATGGATCCTGGTTCTCAGTCAAAGAAATTCGATCAACCGTGAGAGATTCAGAGATGGATCCTAGTTCTCGGTCAGAAGTCGTGAGGGGTTTTCAGAAAGAATCCCCCAATATCCCCAGCAGAAGATAACGGAAAATCAGAACTAACTTTTACGGCCCTGCGTTTGCTGATAAGCTTCCTCATCTATTAATCGCCGTGAGCTTCCTCACTTATCGAGAGCTTCCCCACTCCGGTTATCTCACCTTCCAGTGAGCCTCCTCACTTATCATAAACTTTCTCACCAAATCAGTCACCATGAGCTTCCTTATTTGTCGTGAACATCCTCACTTCGGTTATCATAAATTCCCCCGATTGTCGATCTTTGTGAGTCCTCTCGCCTCTTAGTTGCTATCCTCAAGGACCCTGTGTCCGATCCACTCGCCAGCATACTTCCAAACCTTGATGTCCTTATCCGAGTTAGCCACTGCATCATAGTCGTAAACACAAGCACAATACCAGCCTACTCGGAGTGGCATAACTTACAACACCTGCTCATACCAGGATCAGAACACTAGACATGATAGGACTCATGACACAACTCATATCACGTCTATGCATGACATGTCCTAGCATAGCATCCGCCGGTTCTAACGATGCATTTGCATGTTATTTTGTCCCTTGTTCCCCTGAACTATGTCCTAGTCTGATTCCCTTTAGGATATGTAGGCAGCTCACTCAGAGCACGACCAACACTAACCTCAACATCATGTTTTCATCATTGCATCCTTTGTAATGCTTTGATCGTAAATCGATAGCCTCCAAAAGACCTGTCTCTTCGAAGCTTTGGCACTCGCTTGCGACATGCGTTGCTCGCAAGTTCATGCCAAAGAGGGGCAAACTGTAGACACCCCATTTTGTCGGCTATCAGATTTAGGAGACCCATAGCTTGGTGGTTCACAATGATCGAAAAGACTCAAAAGGACTCCCGAAAGTTAGTTCTATCTCTCAAAATGCTCAGAAAGTGGTACAAATGATCGAAATGCCCTTGAAAGCCCAAACACTCCCAGATTTGGGCCGAAAGTTTTGGAAACATGCTACATCAATAAAAAGTACTAAAAATAAGTTTTCAAGCAAATCAGATGAAATCGTCGGCTCCCAGAGACCCCCGAAAGTCATGGAAATTCCCGAAAAGTCCCCATTGATCGGTTTGACCAAAATCGTCCAAATTCGTCGAAAAGTTTTGAGATCATTCTAAATCATGTGGAAAGTACTAAAACGAGATTAAAAGAAAATCAGATGATAACGTCAGCTCCGGGGAGCTCCCAGAGGTTCCCAGAACTTCCCGGGAATCCCAAGTTTGACCAGTTTGACCAAAAGTTGACTTTAAAACCGGAGCACCGTATCATTTTTCAAACATTTTTCATGGATACTAGAGGTCAATAGCTTTCCAACGGTATATCGCATGTAATTTCTAGATTTAAAACAAATTTATTATGAATTTCCGAAGGTGAAAAAGGGGATCAAATCGGCTTTTATCACGAATACCGTAAAAATTTTCAAAGTGAACTATCTTCAAACTATTTTTTATGTAAAGTAGACTCCATTACCTTTCCAACGGTATATCACAACCTCAGTTTGGAATTCATATGCATTTTCTGTGAATTTTGGACAAAATATGACCTTTTCGCGAATACCTGAACCTCTGGGGGCCTAAATGGCATTATCTGGACATCAGAGGAGCAGTGCCGCTGTGGCACTGGCCCATTGCCGCCGCGGCACAAGCCCAGTGCTGCCGCAGTACTCTCCTCCAGAATAGTCTATTTTTACAATTTCTTTTGGGGGCCCAAATTGATTAATTAGAGCCAAAACGACATAGTTCTATGTTAACAGATGTTTGGGGACCAATGGGAGCACTCTTTTAATCCCAAAACCACCCCAAATTAGCCTATATAAGCCCCCCTTGACATCTCATTTGGGGGGTGCAAACACAAAGCTTAGAAAAGTTGTAGAGAGAAAGTTGTAGAGATAAGGTTAGAATAGAGAGAAAAGAAGCTTCCTCCTTTGATTTTCAACTAGAAAGTGAGTTCTAAACTTTGTTTTCTACTTTATTACTCCCATTTACTTCGCATTCAATACACCCAACCACCATTTTAGTGAGTATTTGTGAGATAGGAAGCTATTTCCATGTCCAAAGTCACCATATATGAGTGAAACACCAAGCTACAAGTCCAAAATCACATTGATTATCATCTATTGATTGTTATTGTATGCTTGTTTATATAAATGTTCATCTCTCCTTATCTCATTTCTTTTTTATTTTTCTTTGTTTACTTACTAGTCCATCATCATCTAGATGATGACATGAAGTTTGAGGTGAGTGAATCCTTATGGATAGTAGCTCTTGACCTCAAAAATATGTTTGATAGATGATGATTTCAACTTCAATACATTCCTATGCATTCTTGAAGTTGTCTTCAAAATGAAAACAATGCTCTCCAACAATCTTGGAGGTTTTTGATATGAGTTCAATATTGATATTTTAAGTGGTCATAATCTCCATTTAAGTGCTGAAAGTATACTTTCAAAACCTCTATTTCAAAACCCCTCTTAAACCCCTCATTTTGATTTTAAAGAATAAAACCATAGTTCTTCCCAAAATCTTCAAAACAATGAACAATCTGAGTTCAAAGATTTCTTTAGGGCTCAATACTCAAAGTATTAACATGAGACCACTTGGAAAGCCTTCTTAACTTATTAGAGAACACCCATGATTTTTAGTTTGACTTGGAAACACTTGAAACCATTTGGGTCCAAACATTCTCTCCAGACATTCTGCCTTTACTGTCACAGAATCTTGGTTGACTTTGAACTTGTGTTTCAGAAAACTTTTCCAAAAGAAGTGGTCCCAACTTATTTTTCCCTTGAACTTCAGTGTCTTAAGGAACTTTCTGTATAATATGGGCCTCTAGATGTTTTTTTCTTCATTTTCTAATATTTTTCAACATTTCAGTCGACAGTACGAAACTTTGTTTCTGAGTAACCTCTATTGTTTATATGATTTCTCTCAATCTACAATAGTTATTGAGGATTGACTTTTTGATATGTGTTCTAGACACAATAAAGATGATCTCCATAAAAATCATGCATTGAAAATATTTATAACCCTACTTTTTAATTTCCACAAGGTCAATTCACTATTCTGTCCACTATTCACAGCAAGTATACTTTTACTTCCATCATTTGATTTGATGCTTATATATACTTCAAATTATTTCATATCCTAGGAAGTGGTCCATACCATATTTGTACATATACCATGATGATTTCCCCTATACATTCATTCATCTTCTAGACTTCTAAGTCACTTTAGAAAACCCATGTACACAAACACACTACAACCTTTGTACATTCTAAGAATATGCATTGCATCCATACAAGATTTGGGGTTTTTGTGACCCCTAATCTAAGAAGATTATAAGGAATGAACTCGATCACACGTTCATGCTTCCCTCAATCTAATCTTCCTTTCTCATCCATCCCGGGGATTGAGAGGTCTTCTTTCCTCAAAGATTAACATGCATCGTTCTAGCTTGCTAAGCACATTTTGATCTCTTTGTTTATTTGTTTCAAGAACAATTCATGTCCCCTTTAGATTAGGAAAACTTAATTACTTGATATATGATTAGACGATTTTTCCTAGGTTTATTTGTGTGATCTTTCACTTTTGCATTGTATGATGTTTGGCTTAGATCTTATGAATGATATCTTATCTTTTGATCTTCCATTTCAAGACTCTTATGCAACGTAATATACCTATCATAGTATTAACTGTCAAACCAAACATAGTATAAAATGATTATTTGGATGCTAATTGAGGCCCGTCGAGAGACGGGACGAGTTGAGGGTGTTTTAGTCGTGACAAAGGCTCCTTCCTCTCTCATACCAAAACCCCGAGCCAAGTTCTTTGGTTATGAAGGGCCAGTGCCATTTATCCGTTTGGGTGAGTCAAATTGGGTTTCTTGGTTCCCGTAAAGACCAAGTGGCGACTCTGTATCTGTTTTCAAAAGACCTTTTCTTTTCTTTCAAATCAATTTCAAAACAAAGGAAAATCAATTCCGAAACCCCGCCAGAAATAAGAAATGGGGGTGGGCTCACGGAGGCCGCGTGTCCACAGTGTGGCATATCAATTGATCTGTTTATGATCTTGAGCAACCATTTAGGCAATGGTACCTGAGGTTTCATGATTTGATCGATCTCTTTTCGTTGAGATGATTAAAGAGGACCAATGTGTGTACATTGAGCAGTCCATAAAAGGTGTTCTAATACTTACATTGTATGACAATGATATCTTTTTTATTTAGATAAAAGGGGCATGGGTCAAACCAACTATGTGTTGGAACCATTCATAGACGTATTTTGTTTGTTTCTAGAGCTGCAACTATGCTAAAAAAAAAACTCAGGTTAAATGTTTGTGTAATGTCTAGACTAAGATTCGTATGGCGTTACTATCACTATATAGTGAAACGTCCATTCTTATGAAGAATTCCATAACATACATATCATACTGTATGGGCTACTTAGCGATCATATTGTGTAGCATTGGATTAATCCCTATTTCATTGTTGTGTGAGCCACGTAGTTTCCCTATAACAGGGATTCTACACCATTTGTATTATGACCTGCGACTGTGACATGAAGAGGACATTTGATGGTGCTACTTTAGCATATCTCCCAAGGGCGAAGTGATAAATTCCGTTCTATGGAGTATGTCTAGGAAACCGGTCAAGTTAGTTGAATTGATATTAGTAGGCAGGGAAGACTAATTCGATAACACACCATGTTTTGTGACTCATTAACTGGCTAACTGATGGAAAAATAGGTTTTAAATTAAAATTTAAATGCACAGCGGAAAGATTATGTTTCAAAAAACTTGTTGGTAGCCCAGGATCTACTACTCATCAATTCCATAAATGTGTACAAGAGGGGACAAGATATATACCTTAGTGTCTTGAACCCAATTCTGTTTTTCTTCTTCCTTGGTGATGCAGCAACCTCCACTAGATTGTATTTACCCTTATTTCTCCTGCGGATGCTTCCCGGAGAGACTAGAGATGGTGGGATCTCTAATTAGAAAGGAAGGAGAAGGTTTGGTGCTCTAAAATAGTTTCTGTAGCTTCTGACGTTCAAAAACGACGAACCCTTTTTCCAGAACACAGCTGCCCTATTTATAGATTCCCAAGACCGACCTAGCCTTCAATCGATCAAAGGATTTCGATCGATCGAACATTCGATCGATCGAACCATTCTCGATCGATCGAACACGCCATGACTTCAATCGATCGAACTAGCTTCAATCGATCGAACCTGTCTTGACAGCTTCCTCAAGTGTCTTTCCAAGTATCCTGGCGGAGCTAAGAGTGGGATCTCCTAGGTTCTTTATTGTTGGCTCAGATCAGTTGATTAATTCCCATGACCAAACTCTTTGATCAGCAAATTGATCGACTGATCAGTTAACGTTTACTCCACTATAAAACGATAACTGAACTCCAACGCAAAAGAACATATCCGAAGCGATAAACTAGACTTGTATGTTGTACTAATGTCCCTCTACCGTCAGCATTCGCAATAATATTCAGGTAGTCGGATAAACGATCACTGTCAACCTGAATCATGATTACTTCTTGAATTCCTTGAGTCCCATTCACCTTTTCTGATTACCAAACATGTTGATAACTCTTATCAATAAGACTGTAGTACTCAATAATCAACTTGGTGACATACTCAAGGGAATGCTTACTCTGAATCAGAGGGTAGATTCTATCTTGACAATATATGTTCACAACCCTATGAACATGACATACCCAAGATACCTAGGGTTGATCTTTTATAGACCTCACTGATTGGTAAGTCAAAGCAGTCATATCCACAGTCTGTGTTCATAATCGTCTCAAGATTGAGAACACGTACCTTATACAAGTGATGAGTTCCTATTGACTATTTGACAGTCTTGAGTGTCAATAGGAAAGCTCAGGTCCGTCAATGCACTATAAACACTAGCATATTAACTAAGAGTTACACTCTAGTGATTGAGATTCATCACTCCATCCAATGGTAGTCAATCATGCTACAGTGTATACCTGATGAGATATCCAGTCTCATCATCCACTGTGACAAGTTCTAAGTATCAAAGGATAGTAATTCGTATCTCACTTGTATGTATCTCATACACACATGAATTACTTACTATGATACTTAAGGATTAACAATCATCTCATGAAATGAACATACACAATGAAATGTAAAGATGATATCCATATATTAAAATGTCAATGTCTCATACATAAAGTAATGATTTGAGGGCACAATCCCAACAAACTCCCACTTGCACTCACAACCATACAGGATTACATCTGCGACCTAGAGTATCTAGATGACGATCAAAGACCTTCTGTGGCAAGGCCTTTGTAAACGGATCAGCAAGATTATCAGCGGTGGCAATCTTGGTGACAGTCGCATCTCCACGTTGAACAATATCTCGGATAAGATGATATTTCCGCTCTACGTGATTTCCCTTTTCGTGATTCCTTGGCTCCTTGGATTGAGCCACTGCCCCACTATTATCACAATAAAGCGTAATAGGTGGCAGCGACGCTGGTACCACCTCGAGCTCCATAAGGAACTTCTTGAGCCAAACAGCTTCCTTTGCGGCTTCACAAGCAGCCACATACTTAGCTTCTGTAGTTGAGTCTGTAATGCATTTCTGCTTAATGCTCCTCTAACTAACGGCACCACCTCCCAAGGTAAAGAGATGACCAGACGTCGACATCCTCGAATCTTTATCTGACATAAAGTCCAAGTCAGTGTATCCTACTGGAATTAACTCACTTCCGCCGTACATAAGCATGTAATCTTTAGTCCTTCTCAAGTACTTAAGAATGTGTTTAACAGATCTCCAGTGTTCTGGACCTAGATTCGAATGATATCTACTAACCATGCCAACGGCAAAGCAGATATCTGGTCTAGTGCATAACATCGCATACATGAGACTTCCCACTGCCGAAGCATAGGGAATTCCTATCATGCGATTCCTCTCCTCCTGTGTCTTTGGACACTGGTCCTTGGAGAACGTTGAACCATGCCTAAAGGTAACAAACCTTTCTTCAAATTATCCATTGAAAACCTAGTTAGCACTTTATCAATATAACCAGCTTGAGATAATCCCATTATCTTTCGCTTACGATCTTGAAAGAGCTTTATTCAGCTCGCCTCTCCTAGATCCTTCATATCTAATGTACTAGCTAGCCAAACCTTGATCGTTGATAATGCCGCTACATCATTCCCAATGAGTAGAATGTCGTCGATGTAAAGCATAAGAAAGGCCACCACTTTCCCTTCACACTTCTTGTATACACAAGGTTCATCCAGATTCTGTATGAAACCAAACGACTTGACCGCTTGGTCAAATCGGATGTTCCAACTCCTAGATGCCTGCTTAAGCCCATAAATGGACTTTTGCAACTTGCATACCAAGTTACCTTTCCGACCAGCTATGAACCCTTCTGGTTGCTACATATAGATGTCCTCCTCAAGATTGCCATTCAAGAATGCAGTCTTAACGTCCATCTGCCAGATCTCATAATCTAGGCATGCAGCAATGGATAAGAGTATCCTGATGGACTTGAGCATGGCTACCAATGAGAAGGTTTCCTCATAGTCAATGCCCTCCCTTTGAGTATAACCTTTCACTACAAGCCTTGCCTTAATGGTCTCAACCTTTCCATCAGATCCTCTTTTCCTCTTGTAGACCCACTTGCAGCCAATGGGTTTAATGTTGGCTGGAAGCTCTACAAGATTCCAGACCTGATTAGAATCCATAGATTCCAATTCAGCCTTCATAGCTTTAACCCAATGAACTAAATCAACATCAGCCATTGCCTCTTCATATGTGGTAGGATCATATTCAGATTCTATGGAGACAGCTTCAAAAACTTCTCCTAAGAACATGTATCTATCAAGTTGGCTGATAATCTTCCCAGTACGACGAGGTATCGGTGCGGAAAAGGGTGAAGAAGTGGTGTTTTCTTGATTCATATCGTTATTAACTACGGGTTGGACTGAGGGCTCTCCTTCTATCTCTCTCAGATCTATCCTTCCCTTAGGTTTATGGTTCATGATATAATCATCCTCCAAGAAAATAACAGTTGTACTAACAAACACTTTCTGTTCTCTTGGATCATAAAAATACCATCCATAAGTACCCTTTGGATACCCCACAAAGTAACATACTTGCGATCTAGAATCCAACTTGCTCATCTTTTCTTTCAGCACATGTGCCGGACACCCCCATATCCGGAGATGTTGCAAAGAAGGCTTGCGCCCAATCCACATCTCTCGTGGTGTCCTGGGAACAGATTTGCTTAGTACTAGATTTAGTATGTAAGCAGCGGTTTCCAAAGCATAACCCCAAAGGAATAATGGCAACTCAGAATAACTCATCATTGACGTAGTCATGTCTAAAAGAGTCCGATTCCTTCTCTCTGCTACACCGTTCTGCTGAGGCGTACTAGGTGTAGTCAACTATGACAGAATCCCATTCTATACGAGGTGATCAATAAACTCATTAGAGAGGTATTCGCCTCCTCGATCAAATCGAATGGCCTTGATATGTGTAACCAATTACTTCTCCACTTCAGCCCTAAACTCTTTGAACTTTTCAAAGGCTTCAGATTTGTGCTACATTAGGTACACATATCCATACCTTGAGTGGTCATCGGTAAATGTTATGAAATACTCATAACCACCCTGTGCTCTAATATTTATTGGTCCATACACATCAGTATGAACTAATTCCAATAATGCATTGGTTCTATTTCCCTTTGATGGAAAGGGCCTTTTGGTCATCTTTCCCTCTAAACAAGACTCGTAGACTTCCATTGGTTAGAGAACCAAATCGCCTAAGACCCCTTCTTTGACTAGTCTGCCAATCCTATTTAGATTGATATGGCCAAGCCTCATATGCCAAAGCCTTGTTGGATTAGTGGAAGGTTCCTTTCTTTTAGATGGTGTTGTTACCACTGAGTTACTAAGTTCCATGCAAGAATCTTTAGAAATATTGGGAGTAATCACATACAAACCATTTGATTTAACACCAGAACATATAAAAGAACTATTTTTTTAATCACAACTTCAGTTCCAAAATAAAAGAAATAACCATTATTCGATAAATTAGAAACTGAAATTAAATTACATCTCATTGAAGGGACGTAAAGTACATCTGATAAAATCAAAACTTTATTGTCTAGAAATTCTAAAACTACGACTCCTATAGCAACCGCAGATACGGTTGCGCTAGAACCTAGAGTAAGTACGATTTCCCCATCACTGCACCTCCTAGTTGATCTGAACCCCTGCAATGAATTACAGATATGGTTAGTCGCACCAGAATCAATGCACTAAATGTTTGAAGTATCCGTTATAAAACGTACTTTAATCACATGTGATTCAATCATACCTTGAACTCTTGTAGCTAAGAATTCTGGACAGTTCCTCTTCCAGTGGCCCTTGTCGCCACATTGGAAACACTTTCCTTTGCCTTGGCCATCCACCTTCCCTTTGCCCTTACCTTTTCCCTTAGATTTTGCAATCTTAGGGATCGGTCCAACACTTGAACCACTAGTGCCAGCCTTCTTCTTCCCTTTCTTTCCTTTTGGTGTAGATCGGGAAGAGGAAGCGCTTTTCTCAACGTTCAAAACGTTGACCCCAGGTTTGATCACCCCTTCTACTGCCAAAAGAGAACTCATTGAAAAATTCATTTGATTCATATTATAGTTAAGTTTAAATTGAGTGAATGAAGGCGACAACGAATTGAGGATCATATCAACTTGGGTCTGTGCATCGATGTTGGCACCTAGGGTCTCCAGCTCGTTTAAATAACCAATCATTTTTAAAACATGTTCTTTGACTGGAGTCCCTTCCGATATCTTTGCACTCATTATCTTCTGCATGGCTACCTGTCTGGCAGGCCTGCCATGCTCCCCAAACATCTTTTTCAGGGACTTAATAATGTCACTGGCAGAATCATTCGATTGGAATTGGTATTGCAACATACCAGCCATTGAGGCCAGAATGTAGCAACGAGTCATTCCATTCGACTTCTTCCATTTATCGAACTCGCGTCTGGCAGCTGCCGAAGCATTTGCCACGGGTTCTTCAGGACTTGGGGAGGTGAGGACATATATGTGATCCTCCGCAGTTAACACGATATCAAGGCTACATTTCCATTCGGTGTAGTTATTTCCAGTTAACTTGTTTTGTGTAAGTATGGTGGCAAGAGGACTAAATGCAGATTCAGACATTATGATTTACTGAAAAAATCAAAAGAAAAAATAAATATGGATATCAGAATTTAATAGTTTGAAATAAAAGAATCCTTAAAACTCTTATTTTAAAAAACAAAGTCACCGAAATATCAAAACAAAAGAGTAAAGCCTTCGTGTGGCGGTCAATGCTCGATCTTTTGATTTATCGTGACTTGTCTGCTATGCAACTCTTGCAAAACAAGTTATGACTCCCGAACCTATTTAATCTTTAAGTTTCTGAATGATGCCCCTTGTGGGATCACTTATCCATAGTTTAGCTAGTGTATACCATTAACTAGGATCTAATCACAACCGCCTCAAGTAGCGCCTCCGTATGGTGGTCACCCTCTAACACGTCTGATTGATCCTATCCTTAGGAAGTTCACATCTAGTAACCAATGAGTAGTGTACCCTCCGTATGGAATGATCACCCCTGGCGAGGTGACACAGAATGTACTACTCATCTTATAATGAACCGTTAATGGAAGATCGTGGGTGTTATTAATAAGATCCTCTCTCACTAGATTTAGTAATTAAGGATTTCGCTTTTGAAAAAATTGTTTCCATACATTTCCCATAAACATCCAATGTTTACTAATGCGTTAAAACAGTTTTTGAACTTTATTTTAGAAAACTTATTTTATGTGCATGCAAGTAGTAACAATATAATTAAATGTCAATCACAAACCAAGCACATAAAACAAAAAACTAAATTGAAAATAAAGACATCCAAACGATGCCTCTATCTCCCATGGCTCTATCTCCATAGAACCTGCTCTTGGTTTGGTCGCCTCCACCTCCATCTTCATGGATAAAGGATCCTTGCTCCATCTTCATGGAATTTCTAATTCTATTACATTGGTCCTATGCTTCTTTCGAAGCTTACAACTTATCTAGAATAAGAAATAGCAAGAATTGAAAATAAAAGGCTAGGAAAACCGGTGCGACTTTCCTATTCGCAGGATTGAAGTCGCAGCGCCCTTTACATATGCCTTAAAACCAAAATTTAATATAGCATACACCAATCTCAAACAATTAAATACAAAATGTTAAATAGATCTTGGTGCCATGGGGGATAGTGGACTAACTTGCTGCAAATAGGTTAGTCGAACACACATCCACGCATATATAACAAACATATATATATATTGGAACCCCTAATTGATTCACATAGTGCATAAACTTTTTATGCACTGTATTAGAACTCAAAACAGCATCTCACTTCTCTGTCATACTTTGATCGATCGATAAAGGTTCGATCGATCAAACCTTCGATCAATCGATCGAACCTTCGATCGATTGAACAACGTTCAATCGATTGAACTTTCAATTTCACAGAAGAGTCTAAAAATTTTACAGAAAAATTTGAAATTAAAGTAAATAATTTTTAAAACATTCAAAACTGTGAAAAAGAATGGCTGGACAAAGAATCAATCTCGATCGATCTAACCCTATTCAATCGATCGAACAAAACCAAAGTTCGATCGATCGAAACTTGTTCGATCGCTTGAGAACAGAAGATGTTTGATCGATCGAAAATATTTCGATCGATTGAATCCAACATGCATCTAATGCAATCACAGATTTGTATTCTGCTGCGATAACTCTGCAGAAACAGATCTGTGATGATGTAGTTTCAAAAACAGTTCTAAAATTAACATGTAAATCAAAACTAGTATTCTAAAACGCATCTATAGATCCAAATGAGCGTGGCTCTAATACCAATTGATGGAAAAATAGGTTTTAAATTAAATTTAAATGCCCAGCGGAAAGATTATGTTTCAAAAAACTTGTTGGTAGCCCAGGATCTACTACTCGTCAATTCCATAGATGCGTACAAGAGGGGACAAGATTTATACCTTAGTGTCTTGAGCCCAATTCTATTTTTCTTCTTCCTTGGTGATGCAGCAGCCTCTACTAGATTGTCTTCACCCTTATTTCTCCTGCGTTAGAGATGGTGGGATATCTAATTAGAAAGGAAGGAGAAGGTTTGGTGCTCTAAAACCGTTTCTGCAGCTTCGGACGTTCAAAAATGACGAGCCCTTTTTCTAGAATGCAGCTGCCCTATTTATAGATTCCCAGAACCGGCCTAGCCTACAATCGATCGAAGGATTTTGATCGATCGAACATTCGATCAATCGAACCATTCTCGATCGATCGAACCCGCCATGACTTCAATCGATCGAACTAGCTTCAATCGATCGAACCTGTCTTGACAACTTCCTCAAGTGTCTTTCCAAGTATCCTGGCGGAGCTAAGAGTGGGACATCCTAGGTTCTTTATTGTTGGCTCAGATCAGTTGATTAATTCCCATGAACAAACTCTTTGATCATCAAATTGATCGACTGATCAATTAACGTTTACTCCACTATAAAATGATAACTGAACTCCAATGCAAAAGAACATATTTGAAGCGATAACTAGACTTGTATGCTGTACTAATGTCCCTCTATCGTCAGCATTCACAATAATATTCAGGTTGTCGGATAAACAGTCACTGTCAACCTGAATCATGATTACTTCTTGAATTCCTTGAGTCCCATTCACCTTTCATGATTACCAAACATGTTGATAACTCTTATCAACAAGACTGCAATACTCTGTAATCAACTTGGTGACATACTCAAGGGAATGCTTACTCTGAATCAGAGGGTAGATTCTATCTTGACAATATATGTTCACAACACCCTATGAACATGACATACCCAAGATACCCATGTGTTGATCTTTTATAGACCTCACTAATTGGTAAGTCAAAGCAGTCATATCCACAGTCTGTGTTCATAATCGTCTCAAGATTGAGAACACATACCTTATACAAGTTATGAGTTCCTATTGACTATTTGACAGTCTTGAGTGTCAATAGGAAAGCTCAGGTCCGTCAATGCACTATAAGCACTAGCATATTAACTAAGAGTTACACTCTAGTGGTTGAGATTCATCACTCCATCCAATGGTAGTCAATCATGCTACAGTGCATACCTGATGAGATATCCAGTCTCATCAGCCACTGTGACAAGTTCTAAGTATCAAAGGATAGTAATTCGTATCTCACTTGTATGTATCTCATACACACACGAATTACTTACTATGATAAAGGATTAACAATCATCTCATGAAATGAACATACACGATGAAATGTAAAGATGATATCCATGTATTAAAATGTCAATGTCTTATACATAAAGTAATGGTTTGAGGGCACAATCCCAACACTAACGACTATCGTATATGTACTGATTGTCATGGGTACATTACATAATTGGGGTTTAGCACTGTTTTTTGAGGGATTGAACAGTGCTAGATCAGGTGTGGTTGAATAATTCTGGGTAAATACACGAGAAGCTTCCAAGTGATGCATTTTGCTAGTTTAGTGATTGACATAGCATCTCAGCTCCTGTTGGTGTATATTCTTTTTATGAGGTTGTATGTTATATTTCCCGTATGAAGAGATAATGAAAGTTGAAGTATGAGAGATTTTGTTTTTACATGAAGCCCTATGTGTGTGAGTGTAAGACCCGTACCCAGAAAAGAAGATTAATGTGATATTAATATGTGTTAATTAAAGATAATTAAGCATAAGATGATTAAAGGTGGGGTTATGAACCCACATGTGAAAAGGTGCTCAAATACCGGCACAGATGAAAGTTCTATGAAAGGCAAGACTAGTATAAATGTGGGGCCCAACGAGGGTCTAATTAAAGTAATTTGCATTTTGATGTCATTATATGTTTATGTACCTATTTGTTTAAATGCTTAAAGATATTATTATGTCTTATGATAGGTTAAGGGAACCTGTTTGGGTACCTATGTGAGGGCGTATGTGGATACAATTGGTAATTGGGAGATTTAATAGCAACCTTATGATTTATGTAGGACCATGTTTGGGACCCACGCGGGACTTAGATTAAAACCATTAAGAAAAGGTGGGTAGGTAACGTAATTAACATGGGGGTTTCATCATAAAGCTTAAAGAAAGTTGGGAGAGGTAAACAGAAATAGAGAAAAGCTGTGCCAACACATATATGCATGTAGCATATGTGTCTCCTTAACAAAATTTACATAATATATAGAGAATTGAGAGCTCCTAAGTCGGCGACGGTTTTCCTCGATGACGTTTGACGCCGTTTCTTCGCCGTTCGACCCCAGATTTTTGATCGAGACCATTTTTGGACTCGTGGAGGCAAGAGGATCACATGCATATAATTTGTTTTCATTTTTGGCAATGTTTTTCTGACGATCGTTCTTGTTAAATTACTCTTATTATGTAAAAACTATGTAGGATTTACACCGGTAGGATTTGGGTTTAAAATTAGCAAGAGGTTGGGATATTCTATGCTAAATTCACTAGTAATTGGAAGAGGTGAGTATTCTAATCCCAAAATTGGATGTTTACTTATGTTAATGTGATAATTGTTAGTTTAGAATGCTTAATTCATGCCTATGTAGCTTTGATTATGATGAATTTAAAAATTATGAAATTGCTATGCTTATATGTTAAAGTTGCTTTTGTGCTTATATGGATCAAAGGAAAGTCAAGTAGTGGTCACCATTTATAGGTCCCATATGTAAGGGATAGTAAGTCCTCAATGATTGGGGCGTGGTGACAACCACAATGAAATGCTAGTGATGCCTTCGGGGGCACAAGAGAGTGTGTGATGCGCCCAAAAGTGAGAAAGATTCGGGGTGAGAAGGACCCGGGGGTGGTGGCTGGAATGACTTGACTTTTCGGAGATCAATTGGTTGATGTTTATATTGATTGTTATAATTGCATATTAAACATTCCAATAGCATGATAAGTTCCCTCACTAAGCGAAAGCTTAAACGAAAATGTGTTTTCTATTGTGGTTAATGAATAATCATCACATGTACGGTATAGGAGAACAAGAGGAAATGAGTCGCACGACGGGTTGGGCGTGGGAGTTATGTATATGTGGATATGTTCATATGACTAGTTAATTTTAGTTTCAAATGTAACCTTAGTAATAGATATGTGATCCTCTCATTTTTTGAGAAAACTTGTAACATGTTAAGTTGGGTGTTGAGTTTGGTTGTGCAACAAACCATGTGTCATGGTTGTTAGTTAGAAGTTATGTGTACTGGGAGTAACTTGGAAGAACGCAAGTGATTTTGATTGTAAATTTAACTTGGTTTCCCTATTTTGAATGGTTGTGTATATACTTGAGAGGAACATGGATTTTGGGGTAAACTTATGAACCACATGAGGAATTGATGTGTTTTGATTGTAAATTCATACTTGGATAGGTTGTGTTAATGTTTTAATGCACTTGGAAATGTTTTGGTAATGATCTTTGGTGGTTCCCCAAAGTTTGGTGAAGTTTGGTGTTGGTTTAGACTTGAAAAAGTGAGTTATTTTTAGCAGCAGGAACCCATCTGCAGAATTCGGATCGATCCGGGTCTGGTGCGGATCGATCTGGGGCATCTGGAGGACCAGAAATTGACAATCTGCTAGAACCGGATCGATCCGGTTTTGGGGCAGATCGATCCGCTGGTCTGGGTTCAGCCCGACGGCTTTTACGGAAACAAGTATAACTCTCTCTAGAAAATTCGGATTCGTGCGCCGTTTTTTGCATTGAAACTCGAACTCAAAGACCTATCTTTTGATATAAAATTTGCTATACTTTATTAATGACCATTTTGTCCTTGGGGCTGTTTTGTGTCAACAAAGCTATTTTATGAAGTCTAATCCATGTTTTCTTAGTAAATTAAGGGTGTTTTGATGTGTGGGCTTATTACACATGTCCCAACTTGCCAAGGCTGATTGGGGGTATGACAATTTTTGGTATCAGAGCAATAGGTTAGAGCCTTTGGGGACGAATGATGATTACGACGTGTAATAAGCATAAATGATTAAAAGTTGTGTAAATCATGCATAAACTACTTAGCATGTTGAATGATGTTGAGCATGCATTGAAAAAGTATAAACCTTACGTGTGTGAGAAAATGTATTGTGAATGCCAGAGAGAAAATGTCTGGTTCGACACTCCCTACACAAATGGAGAGAATGGAGAGAGTTGTAGCCGGTTTGGTGGTACAAGTCATTGAAACTCATGTAATAGAGGGGAGACGTGAACAACTGAATCCTAATCCGAGGGAGGAGATGACCACTATTTCATAATTTTATAAGCAAAAATTGACATTATCAGGGGAGAGACTGATCCAATAAAGGCTGATTTCTAGTTATATTCAGGGTTCTATGTTCTGAGGCTCAATAGGTTTTATTTGTCGCCGATACTTTATAAGAAGAAGCACAGTACTAGTGGTGTACAAAATTGGGACCTGATAGGCCGAACACTTGGAAGGAGTTCGTAGTCCTATTCAAGAAGTAGCACTTTTCGAAATCGTTCGAAGATTTGAAAGCTCAAGAGTTCATGGAATTAAAACAAGGGGGAATGACAGTTCAAGAATATTCTTCCAGATTCGCAAGTTTGCCATGATTTGCTGAGAATATAGTACCAAATGAAGGGGATCGAACTAGAAAGTTTGTGACGGGGCTTAGGGATGAGATTCGACGGTAGGTATCAGTGCAACGGTTGCATACAGTTGCAGAGACATTGGACGTGGCTTCAATCGCTAAGAGAGATATGGGGTATCAACAGGGTTTGCAAGCATTGGTAACCCAACAATATAAGAGGCCAAGTTCAAGTCAATATAGTGGACAAGGGAGTTCGAAAAGGCAAAGTTTTGGGAGTTCTTCGGGTGGTGGAGGTAACAAGCCACGGTGTAACACATATGGGAAATTCCATTGGGGTGTGTGTAATCTACTGACAATAGTGTGCAACAATTGTCGTCAAATGGGGTATGTGGCAAAGAACTGTCTGGGTATAAGGCCAAGTACAAATGCTCCGATGAGCGCGTACCGCTGATAGTGGAATGGTTTGCCATAATTGTGGGGACCTTGGACATCGAATGCACAACTATCCTACGCCGAGGCAAGGTGGTTTTAGTGCAACTGCAAGTAGTGCACCAACACCGCGACCACCTCAACAACAACAATCATAAGGAAGGGAACAACGTCATGGTTGTTATTTCCAACTTAACCCAGGGGAGACCACTGTTGCTAACACGGTCGTGTCAGGTAAAGTTCTTATCTGTTCAACACTTGCTAATGTGTTAATGGATTCCGGTTCTACGCACTCATTTGTATCACATCAATTCGCTAGAAACATGAATGTACCATTAGAACTTCTTGAATATGATTTTTCTGTTGATGTTCCGTTGGGAAGATCTTTAGTGAGTTCGGGAGTTTATTGAAATTGTGAAGTTAAAATTAATGATGAGGTATTAACAGCGAATCTAGTACCGTTAGTAATCCAACATTTTGATGTCATATTGGGAATGGATTGGTTGTCAGTTAATCACGCGGTTATTGATTGTGAAAACAAAAAGGTAGAATTCTAGGCACCGACTCGTAGAGTCTTTTCTTTTCAAGGGATAGGTGTCATGTCACCACCTTATCTTGTATCTGCCATCAAGGCTTGTCGTTTATTGAGGAAGGGGTGTAAAGGTTTCCTTTGTAGTATATTGGATACTAGAAGCATTGAACAAAAATTAGAAGATATACCAGTTGTTAGAGAATTTCCCGATGTATTCCCAGAAGATTTGCCAAATGTATTAATTGAGAGAGAGGTTGAATTTGGTATAGAGGTAATATCGGGAACACAACCCATTTCGCGGGCACCATATAGAATGACTCCAGTAGAGTTGAAAGAGTTGAAGACTCAATTACAAGAGTTGTTAGACAAGGGGTTCATTCGGCATAGCGTTTCACCTTAGGGTGCACCGGTTCTTTTTGTGAAAAATAAAGACGGAACAATGAGGATGTGTATTGATTATCGTGAGATCAACAAAGTAACTATAAAAAACAAGTACCCATTACCACGAATTGATGATTTATTTGATCAACTACAAGGGGCTCAAGTGTTTTCGAAGATCGATTTGAGGTCGGGGTATCATCAATTAAAGGTAAAAGCTAAGGATGTCGAAAAGACGGCCTTTAGAACTCGATACGGTCATTATGAATTTCTTATAATGCCATTTGGGCTAACCAATGCACCGACTGCGTTTATGGACTTAATGAATAGAGTCTTTAAAACATATTTAGATGAATTTGTTATCATTTTTATAGATGATATTCTTATTTACTCAAAGAGTCCGGAAGAACATGATAAGCATTTGAGATTGGTATTGCAACGACTTCGAGAGAAGCAGTTGTTCAGGAAACTGAAGAAAAGTGAGTTTTGGTTGTCCAATGTTACTTTCCTTGGTCATGTAATTTCTAAATATGGTGTGTCAGTTGATCCACAGAAAATAGAAGCCATTATGAATTGGAGGAGACCAACGAATGTGTCAGAAATTCGTAATTTTTTGGGATTGGCTGGGTACTATAGGAGGTTTGTTCGAGATTTCTCAAAGATTGCGACCCCGATGACAACATTAATGAGAAAGGATGTTTCGTTTGAATGGGGAAAAGAATGTGAGGAATGTTTTTAGACATTGACGAATAAGTTGACTTCTGCTCCTATTCTTGCAATTCTGACAGGCACTGGGGGATTTAGTATTTATAGTGACACTTCTCATCAAGGTTTGGGTTATGTCCTTATGCAAGGGGACAAGGTGATAGTGTATGCTTCAAGGCAATTGAGAACTCATGAGAAGAATTATCCAACCCATGACTTAGAACTTGCCGCGGTAATCTTTGCCTTAAAGATTTGGCGACATTAGTTGTACGGGAAAGCTTGTGAAATTTTCACCAACCACAAGAGCTTAAAGTATTTGTTTACCCAGAGGGATTTAAACATGCAACAACGAAGATGGTTGGAGTTAATGAAGGACTACAACCTGAAAATTCAATATCATCCGAGTAAGGCGAATGTGGTCACCGATGCTTTGAGTCGAAAATCATCAGAAAGTTTGACATGTGTTTTGACAGCACAAGTAGGGTTAGTGAAAGATTTTGAACGATTGGAGTTAGAAGTGATTCCTTAAGTTGAGGTGGATTGATGGCTGCAATTGTAGCACGACCTGATTTGATTGGGGAAATTAAAACGAATCAACTTTTAGATCCAAACTTGAAAAAGGTTGTGGATGAACTACCTGAGGGTAAGCAACCAGAGTTTAGTTTGCATGATGGGGTATTGTGGTACATTAATCGGTTATGTGTGCCTAATGTTGGCAATTTAAAGGAAAGAATTTGGAAGAAGCTCGTAGTACTCGGTATTCCGTGCATCCGGGTAGTACGAAGATGTATAGAGATTTTAGGGAGGTTTATTGGTGAAGTGGAATGAAACGTGAAGTTGCTTAATATGTAGCTAAATGTATGACTTGTCAATTGGTAAATCTTGAACATCAACGACCCGCGGGGGAGGTACAACCATTGAAAATACCGGAATAGAAATGGGAGCACATTATAATGGATTTTGTGTCTGGATTGCCGAGGTCTCCTAGATCTAATGATAGCATTTGGTTAATCATTGACAGGTTGACCAAGTCAGCCCACTTTCTGCTGATTAAGACCACAGAACCGACAAAGTTAGCAGAACTTTATGTTAAAGAGATTGTGAGATTACACGGAGCACCGGTATCTATCGTATCGGATCGTGATACACGTTTTGTGTCCAGATTTTGGGAGGGCTACAAAAAGCAATGGGGATAGCTTTGCATTTTAGTACGGCTTTTCACTCGCAAACTGCGGACAGTCGGAACGAGTTATTCAGATTCTTGAGGATATACTTAGAGTTTGTGTTATGGATTTCAAGGCTGACTGGGAAACTCACTTGCCATTGATTGAGTTTTCTTACAATAATAGTTTCCAGACAAGCATTGGAATGGCACCTTTTGAGGCATTGTATGGTCGGAAGTGTAGATCGCCCGTGTGTTGGACAGAAGTTGGGAAAAAGCAACTTCTAGGGCCAGAAAATGTTCAAATCACCACCGATAAAATTAAATTGATTAAGCAATGGTTGCAAGTGGCACAAGAGTCGCTACAAAAGTTATGCTGATACGGGTAGAAGACCGTTAGAGTTTGAAGTTGGTGATTATGCATTCTTGAAAGTTTCTCCTTCGAAGGACATTACTCGGTTTGGTAAGAAAGGTAAGTTGAGTCTAAGATGTGTTGGACCTTTTCTAATTTTGAGTCAGGTGGGATCAGTAACTTACAGATTGGAATTGCCACAAGAGTTGGCACATGTTCATAACGTCTTCCACAAGTCTATACTCAGACGTTATGTTTTAGATTCGAGTCATATCCTTGACCTGGAACCATTGGAAGTCCGAGAAGATATGACATATGTTGAGCATCTGGTACAGATTCTAGATAGGAAGGATCAAGTGTTAACAAAGACAATTCCATTAGTCATGGTCCTCTAGCGTAATCATAGCATTGAAGAGGCAACTTGGGAGCAAGAGGATGAAATTAGGGAGAAGTACCCACACTTGTTTGACTAATGAGGTAAGAATAAGTTTGGGGACAAACTTCTTAAAAGGGAGGGAGAAATGTAACACTCGTACCCGAAAAAAAAAGATTAATGTGATATTAATAAGTATTAATTAACGATAATTAAAGCATAAGATGATTTAAGGTGGGGTTATGAACCCACATGTTAAAAGGTGCTTAAATGCGGGCATAGATGAAAGTTCTATGAAAGGTAGGACTAGTATAAATGTGGGGCCCATTGAGGGTCTAATTAAAGTAATTTGCATTTTGATGTCATTATATGTTTATGTGTGTATTTGTCTAAATGCTTAAAGATATTAGTATGTCTTATAATAGGTTAAGGGAACCTGTTTGGGTACCTATGTGAGGGCGTATGTGAATACAATTGGTAATTGGTAGGTTTAATAGCAACCTCATGATTGATGTGGGACCACGTTTGGGACCCACGCGGGACTTAGATTAAAACCATTTAAAAAAGTTGGGTAGTTAACGTAATTAACATGGGGGTTTCATAATAAAGCTTAAAGAAAGTTGGGGGAGGTAAACAGAAATAGAGTAAAGTTGTGCCAACACACATATGCATGTAGCATTTGTGTCTCCTTAACAAAATTGACAGAAAATATAGAGAATTGAGAGCTCCCAAGTCGGCGACGATTTTCCTCGACGACGTTTGACGCTGTTCCTTCACCGTCCGGCGCCGGATTTACGATCCGAGACCATTTTTGGACTCGTGGAGGTAAGAGGATTACATACATGTAATTTGTTTTCATTTTCGGCAATGTTTTTCTAGCAACCGTTCTTGATAAATCACTCTTGTTATGTAAAAACTATGTAGGATTTACACCGGTAGGATTTGGGTTGAATATTGGCAAGAGGTTGGGATATTCTAATCCCAAAATTGGGTGTTTACTTATGTTAATGTGATAATTGTTAGTTTAGAATGCTTAATTCATGCCTATGTAGCTTTGATTGTGATGAATTTAGATAAAAGAATGTCAAAATTATGAAATTGCTATGCTTATATGTTAAAGTTGCTTTTGTGCTTATATGGATCAAAGGAAAGTCAAGTAGTGGTCACCATTTATAGGTCCCATATGTAAGGGATAGTACGTCCTCAATGAGTGGGGTGTGGTGACGACCACAATGAAATGCCAGTGATGCCTTCGGGGGCACAAGAGAGTGTGTGATGCGCCCAAAAGTGAGAAAGATCCGGGGTGAGAAGGACCCGGGGGTGGTGGCTGGAATGATTTGACTTTTCGGAGATCAATTGGTTGATGTTTATATTGATTGTTATAATTGCATATTAAACATTCCAATAGCATGATTAGTTCCCTCACTAAGCGAAAGCTTAAACGAAAATGTGTTTTCTGTTGTGGTTAATGAATAATCATCGCATGTACGGTACGGGAGAACAAGAGGAAATGAGCCGCACGACGGGTTGGGTTTCATATGACTAGTTAATTTTAGTTTCAAATGTAACCTTAGTAATAGATATGTGATCCTCTCTTTTTTGAGAAAGCTTGTAACATGTTAAGTTGGGTGTTGAGTTTGGTTGTGCAACAAACCATGCGTCATGGTTGTTAGTTACAAGTCATGTGTATTGGGAGTAACTTGGAAGAACGCAAGTGATTTTGATTGTAAATTTAACTTGGTTTCCCTATATTGAATGGTTGTGTATATACTTGAGAGGAACATGGATTTTGGGGTAAACTTATGAACCACATGAGGAATTGATGTGTTTTGATTGTAAATGCATACTTGGATAGGTTGTGTTAATGTTTTAAAGCACTTGGAAATGTTTTGGTAATGATCTTTGGTGGTTCCCCAAAGTTTGGTGAAGTTTGGTGTTGGTTTAGACTTGAAAAAGTGAGTTATTTTTAGCAGCAGGAACCCATCTGCAGAATCCGGATCGATCCGGGTCTGGTGCGGATTGATCCGGGGTATCTGGAGGACAAGAAATTGACAATCTGCTAAAACCGGATCGATCCAGTTTTGGGGCGGATCGATCCGCTGGTATGGGTTTAACCCGATGGCGTTTACGGAAACGAGCATAACTCTCTCTAGAAAATTCAGATTCGCGCTCCATTTTTTGTGTTGGAACCGGAACTCAAAGACCTATCTTTTGATATAAAATTTTCTATACTTTATTAATGACCATTTTACCCTTGGGGCTATTTTGTGTCAATGGAGCTATTTTATGAGGTCTAATGCATGTTTTTCTTAGTAAATTAAGGGTCTTTTAATGTGTGGGCTTGTTACACATGTCCCAACTCGTTGAGGCGGGTTGGGGGTGTGACAGTGAGTGAGAGAAGTAGGAAATATCATGGGTCGGGCCACCCACATACATTGGACTCGGGTGTCGATTGGGCCTTCTTATTATCTAAAGAACCCATGACTTAGAGACCTAGTAGGGTTACACTACTACAAGTATATATATATGTGTTATATATACACACAATAGAGCAGCCCTAAGAACTCTCTCTCTCTCTCCCTCTAGGCCATCTCTTTCTCTCTCTAGCCTAATTAAAATGGAGGCTTGGGATTTAGCACGTGAACCAAGGGGACTGCTCTAGTAGTCGTTCTCGTGACCGTAATGAAATATAAGACGTACACAGAGGCTAGGTATTCGTGGTTGGAGGATTCAATGGTGCAAGCTTGTAACAAAGTCGTTCTTGATTCGATCGGGCTATTTCGCTAGGTAACGAACCTAAACTCGATCCTTAGTGCTTGTATGCATGTTTTCTTACACCATCCTATAGAACTTCTTCCTCAAAATGTCCCCCCTATATGGCTTCATTACCTGAAAAAGGATTTTTAAAACATTATGAGAGTGTGGGCAGAAGGCTCAGTGAATATTCATAACCTGGATGACGATCATAAAAGGATTTATATATCGATGGAAAAAAGATATCAATATATATGTAGAATATGAATTATCATGAGAGTTTCAACAATACTTATATGAAAAGTATCTTTGCATGCATGTCAAATTACCAACTACCCTCTTACACACACGTTCATTCTGTTACATTACATGGCACATTGATCAAAGGCAACCCTAATAGGCGGGTATATGGATCCAAAAGGACCAGCTACTTGGGCTTCATTACATGAGCTTAATAGGACCAACCACTTAGGCTATACTTCATAGTTTGTTGTAGTGGTAATTGACATTGAACAATATTATAAGAAATCTGAATAATGACTGAGTTGTACAATGACATAACAAATTTGAACATAATCCCTTTTCCAATGGAACCAATAAAAGTGTTCCAAAAATATTTATAGTTAATACAGTAATAAACAAAGCGATAGAATCAAATTCACTCGTGGAGAGTAGAAGCAGTAAAAGGAATATAAGCACTCACCTTAATATCTTAGTATTTTACTAGAAAATTTGATACTTTACAAGTCTTAGATAAATACATGTAAAAGAACTACCATGTAAGTCTAAGTTATAAACATAGGGGTAAAACTGTAATTATATCCTTCGTGAGGGTAGCTCTATAATTTTACCCAAATAAGATATAGCCTTACTAAAATGATCCTTTTATTAATGCCATTAGTTAGGGTCAATTTCGAGTTCATTATAATTAAATATGACCATTAAAGTCTAGGGGTAAAAATGTCATTTTACACATACAAGACTCAACTAACTTTTTCATACTTATTATTTTGTCGAAAAACATGTAGTAAAAGATCATGAAGAAATTCATTGTTTTCATGTAAATAAATATCTGTTTTATATTTGGGTTACTTACATAATTAAACTAAAATTAAGTATCAACATGAAAATATCCAGAAAATAAGTTTCATATAATATACTTTTGTCTAAAATAATTTATCAAAGCTTTGCGGGAAATATGTAATTATACTACAATACAGGGATTATACAAAAAATTTCAGAAACTGTAAAATTTATACTTCAGATTATAATTAGCAATAGTACAAGTACTGTGTTCGAAACCATGATCAAATTTGACATCGGTAGGTTTTTCTACGTCCATTTAAAGTTTAGGGGTTAAAATGTAATGTCAACGGGGTGGAGTGGAGTAGGAGTCGCCATACTCCAACTCCATTTATATATAGGGCGACCTCACACTACCCCTATTCATGAACCACACCAACTCCTACTCCATTTACTCTTTAAAAGTAATGATATGCTTGCCCAATTTTCCTCCCAAATGTCTATCCCAAATGACATGACACTGATGTGATAACAGGACCACTGTGACTCATTACCACATCATTTGGGATGAGGATTTGTGATAAAAATTTGAAAAGGATAGCATTACGCTTTAATATTTCACACTCCTACTCCTACTCCTACTCCTGCTCTATTTAACAATTTATACCTCAATTTAAAAATAAAAAAACTACAATCAAAATTAATTCCATTCACAACAAAAATATAACATATGATTAATATACATATATATTTTTTTGAGAAGAAAATAAAACATGATTAAAATGTTGCAAAATATAGCAAATCATGGCATGATTAAATATTTAAAACACAATGAAAAATTTAGATTACATCAAAATACACAAATAATATACTAATCTTCACTAAACCCAAAAAACAGTCTTCAGGCAGTCAGAGACTCAAACTCCTCACAAGTCTTGCAAACCTACTTCTTTCATCACCACTTTGATTCAAGCCATCATCATCCTCATCCTCATTCTTATCCTCATCCTTTTTATCACTCCAACCTTTTAACCTAGAAGATAACACATTATAGTAAAATGCATTAGTAACATTTACAAGTATTTATAAAACTAATGAAGTAAAAACTCTAAATTGGAATGCCATTTACTTCACTAGACAACCAACTTTGAGCACGCATTAAAGCCTCCAAAGTTGATGCCTTAAGTCTGCGACGATGTGGACTAACAAGTCTACCACTAGTGCATGTACTTAGTAATTACCCATATCATTAAGGGTATTTTAGTAAATTAGCAATATTATCGGATCGGAGTAGGAGTTAGGGAAGTATTCCCAAATCCACTCCTACTCCTATAGGAGTTTTGTGTGTTCATACCAACACATGCTCATTACACTCCACCTCCTTACCATTAGGAGCAGATTACCAGTTGGGGGGAGTGAATTGACATCCTGTTTAATGCCCTATTTGGACAGCTTACAATGTACAACTTACCATATCTCCCTCATTTCCCAACATTTTTAAGTGATTCAAGTTCCTATCTTGTATGAAATTTCATGTACAATCCAAACCCAGAGTCGGTTTTATCAAATTCCAAACATAGAACATAAAATTACCATTTTACCCTTTTAAAGCAAACTCAAATAAAACTCAAACGGTACATCCAAATGAAAAACTATTTTAAGGGTAGTTTTCTTTGAGAACTTGAAGTGATCAGAGTAAGAAGATATAATTATTTTACCATTTCGGGCCAAAATCAGCTATATTCCTCATTCCAATTCAATTTAATCACAACACAATTTAATCAATTGAAACGAAATAGTAAACATTATAAAAGTAAATAATATATATATAAATATATATGAAATGCTCACAGGATCTAAGGCTTTGTTTGGTGTACTAAATATAAATTATACCCCAAAACTAAATGAAAACTTGGGAAGATATCTTACCATAATTTGCTTGGAAAAATAGCAATAATTCTCTCTTTCTGTCTATTTATCTCTCCTTGTGTGAGAATGTGTGAGAAAATCCTCTAAACATGTAAGGGTATTTATAGAAAAAATGTTGAGAATATTATTGTTTTAATACTCAAAAGAATATGTAGTGAAAGTAGGAATTTATTCATAGGAATTTATTAGATAATGAAATTAGGAATTTATTCAAAAATTGTGGTGGTAGAATATGTTAGAAGTTCTCCACTCAATAAGTTATCTAATGCAATATATATGTTGGTAAACTAGGTGAAAGATCAATTGTAATTTGGGTAAATGTCCAAGGTTTTGTTGATTCAAAGTATTAATGTTACAAAGGTATTTTAGTACCACAAATTAACCGTTCAGGTAAAATTAAGTCACTAAACAAATTCAAAAATTCGTAGGATTTAAAGAGTTAGTATGGAATGTTATTACTTATTAGGACTAATTGTAAGTCTACAATTGTAATTTAAAGCACTAAAAAATAAACGTTTTGCAGAAATTATTTGTGAAAATTCGGGTTATAACAGGATTGGCCTGGGCAACGGTTAGAATGAGAGTTCCTCTCGCTGCTTGAACTTTACCAAGGATATCAACAAAGGCTTGTCTTTTGGATCCATTGACCTCCAACTCCAAGGAAAGACCCAGATTTTTTGAATTTGTTGGGACCTTCTTGAGACTAGTTTCCCAAAGGATAGCACATCCATGTAGATTCAAATGTGTCATTAATACCCCTTATGGTTTGACTAATGAGTAATTGTTAGTAAATCTGTTAAATCTAAGAGGACAGAGCGTGCATAGGGATGTATGTGAAAAACACGCTGGATGTATCTATAGTCAACCAAAGAATAAAAATAACAGTGCAAATTTCTACTGATCCGTTAAATTTAACAGATTTACTAACTTTTACACATTAGTCCAAACCACAGGGGGCTTAAGCGACACATTTAAAACTATAAAGGACAAACTGGAAAAAATGTACCATCCACAAGTAGTGAAAGGGCACAAACGTCCCCCAAGAGAATTTTTTTTGGGGGGTATATTTATGCAGTTTTTAGGTCTATTAGTACGTATTGTCACATTTTTTCGATGCCAAAGCTTGGATTGATGTCAAACCAATTTGGATTGGGCTAAACAGGTAAGTAAGGAGAAAATGAGTTAGACCAAATATTGAGGGTAAGTTGGATTATAATTGGGCAAAAATTAGTTCAACTATTTTTACTTGGAATCTATGACTTGACTACTAGTTAAGGGTAGATTAGGTTACAATTAGAATTAAAATATGTATATTAGCATGGATCATTATGTAAAAGTTATTATATTGCAGGGCCAATATGTAAATTAATTTCAAAACTTCACAATAACCATACATACCCAATTTATTAAAAAAAAAAATTGTAGGGACAAAATATCTGTAATATATATAATTATTATAAATTTATCGATAAAATTAAAATGTGTAAAAAATTTTGCAGGACCATGCTCACTAAGTTTCGTGCCGGTGAAAGATACTTTTTAAATGTGAGTATACCAAAGTGAAAGGTACTCCGTACTTTTTTAATTTATAAGGAAACCCTCTCCTATGTGTGCATGAGAGAGAGAGACTGGTTTTTTGGAAAAAATTGTGGTGGTTTTGCGAGTGGTTTTTTAAGTTATAATTTATTTTTTTCATTGTGGTTACAATTTTTGTCATTATGGTTACTAAATTACCTTTGCTACAATTTTTTTCCATGATGGTAACAATTTTTTCATTGGTTACAATTTTTTCTCATGATGGTTATAATTTTTGCCATCAAGTTACAATTTCCCGTATCAAGCTACAATTTTACTCATTAAAGTGACATGTAGCAATACCACAACCTCACATTTCACTCTCTCACATCCGGGCAAACCACTCTAGCACCACATAATTTTTTTTATAAATATACAACTACAATTTTTTGTTTTTAAAACTTTCATCACAACCTTAAATTTTTTTAGTATACTTTTTTAGTTGTTAAGTTTCGGTTTTATCAAACCCAGATGACCAGTGCTTAAAAAAAAAATTTTAAAAGTGCAAATAGAAACAAACATTGACTCTATTCGAAAAAAACAAAGAAAAGAAAACAGATGAATAGAAATTGAAGTTAATTTACTTACAATGGTCCAGCGTAGAGTAAGATCTCCAGCTGCTCATTTCCCTTGTCCCGTTGTTCTTCCAGAATTTTCCTTGCTGAACAAGCAACAGAGTGGCAATACCGATCTACCTCAATCGTCTTTAATGTGGGTATATCACCCAAGTCAGATGGAATCTCCCTGAGATCGAAACAATTGTTCACCACTAGATGCTGAAGGCTGGGAAAGTGATCCATGGAGGCATTCCATTGTACGATATTGAGTGAATAAAATTTCAAGAACTTGAGTTTAGGGAATGGTTGGAAATCAGACTCGAGCAAACTTGTGTCCCACAAATCTCCGTCAAATGCATTATGTCCGAGTTTGAGAACCTCAAGATTTGGTAATCTTGCAAGCTTTGAAATCGCTTTCCAATCAAATTGAGACCCTGACAAAGTTATCTGTTTGAGACTTGCAGGTAGATCAAAGCACATAGAAGTAGTTGCTTTTGAGAAACCGGTGCAGGCCATATCTAGTTTTTCAAGTTTCGCGAGAAACCCCAATCCACAAATCGGTCCAATGTCACATACACATTTTAGTTTTCGAAGATTGGGGGTAGCAAGTAAAAGAGTAGATTCATTATTCTTGAAGATTGGTGTGGATATGCTTTGTAAGTCAGCCAATATATTGGAGGACTGCCACCGGGGAGGATAAAACCTGTCTATGTGCAGATGCCTCAACTTGATCATTTGGAATATATCATTATCTAATTCATGAGTTAGTGAAAACTGTTTTCGCAAATCGAGAATAAGTATTTCAAGCGTCTTGAGTTCGAATATTGCTGGTAGAAAAGAGTGCGTAACAAGTCGTAAGTACCTCAAATGAACAAGCCGTCCTATTTCTAATTTATAGGGTTCGTCAACCAAATCCAAAACTCTAAGAAATTGTAAGTAAAAATTTGAACGGCAAGGAAGGAAGGAACTGGAAAAGACAAGTAAAGAGCATAAATTTGAGCAGTCGAAAGGGATTTCTAAACGCTTTTTATTACAAACAGACAATCGATTGAATTTATTTCCAATTGGGCTTGAAGAAGAAAAACGTTTAAACCGGTTTATTATTTTCATAAAGCTCTCCTCCTCGGCTTTTCTCAAGCATAAATCATGCAATAGATCATGTATACGACATGATTTTACTCCACCGTCACACCTTCTATTGGCAATTAATATTAGACTTCTTTCAATTAGATCCATCAAGTACCTCTCTGCAGTATCCTCAACAGTTTCAATCCCCCCACTTTTCTTTATAAATCCTTCACCTATCCATAACCAAATCATTTTGGAGACAGAGATCTCATGGTCTTCAGGAAATGCTCCAAAATACAGAAAGAGTGGCTTCAAGTGATCGGGTAAATGATTGTAACTCAATTCTAGTGTCTTTGTCACTTGGTTTGAATCACTAACAACGTACGATGCTATACTTTCGCCAACTTGCGTCCACCACTCTTTAGTTTTCTCTCTCTTTGCTAGAAATCCGCCCACTGTAACTATGGCAAGGGGTAGTCCACGACAATTTTCTGCAATATTCTTTCCAACCCCCATCAAGTCTGGAGGGCATGTTTCTTTGTTAAATACTTTCTCTTGCAATAGATCCCAACTTTCATCTTTAGATAGAAAGCGCATATCATGAGGAAGACTATTAGCGCGCAAAGCCACATCTCTGATACGGGTGGTGAACATAATCCTGCTTCCATTGTTGTCATTTGGAAAACATCTTTTCAGGTCTTCCCATGCCTCAATATCCCATATGTCATCCAAGAAAATCAAATACCTATTTCCCTTTAAGCGTTTATACAACTCTTCTTTTAACTTCTCATCACTAAGATTACATTGAGTGGGATTGATCATATGTGAAGATCTTAAAATCCCCAACAATAAATCCCTTTTCTCGTATGCTTGAGAAACAGGGATCCATGCTCGAATGTAAAAATGGTGTGCAATATAAGGATCATTATACACTTTTAAGGCAAGAGTTGTCTTACCAATTCCGGGCATCCCCACGATGGAGATAATATCTAAGCTCTTTTGCTTTCCAACAAGTCTCTCCATTATCTTCAGAGCCTCTTCTTCAAATCCCACAACTAGTGGAGGACCCAAGGCATCAGATTTGTTCTCGTCCATGGTTCTTGAGGAAAGTTCAGCAAATTAACTTCAAAGTTCAAACTATGTTCTTGAGGAGATAACTTCAACTATGTGACTGATGCTAAATGATAGTGTGTGAATATGCGTTTGCTTTTTGGCGATACCTACTTTACTCTTCATTAAGATAAAGACGTTTGTAAATTTTTTTTTTTTGATAAAGACTAAGACTTAAGAGTCAAAACTTGCGTTCTGAAAAAAAAAATTAAAAAAATAAATAAAAATTAAAGAAAAATTTAGTGGGAAATCGCATTCTACCAATGTTTGTTATAATAGACCCACCAATTGGTACTTCCCAATGAAAGACCCTATAATTGTGAATGTTGTTAGAGATTAGTCCACAATCCCCAATTATAGATAGTTTTAGTGACTTTTTTACCCCTATACATATACACAGGCATACATATATAGAAATATATATATATATATATATATGGTAATAACTCTATTTTAAAGATCCCATTGATTTGCATATCAAATATATGGAAATAAAATCCCATAACTTTAGCCTTGTACATTATGGGTCTTTTGATTATTTTTAACGCCATTTTTATGTGGGTATCCCATTTTTGTATGTTCTACCAATAATCATTGATCACATAACATATTAATCTGTTACTATGCACCATATATTTATGCGAGTATTGAATTTTACACTGCAGCTAGTTCATTTTACACTGCAATTGGTTCATTAGTGTGAAATTTTACACTGCAACTGGTTTGTTTTTACATTGCAACTAGTTCATTAGTGTGAAATTTTATACTGCAATTGGTCAAACTCAATCCCATAATCTTGCATATATTTTGGGAAGTTACCAAACTTATTTTATACTGTAATTGGTCAAACTCAATCCCATAATCTTGCATATATTTTGGGAAGTTACCAAACTTATTTTATACTGTAATTGGTCAAACTCAATCCCATAATTTTGGAAAGTTACTAAATCTTGCATATATTTTAGGAATTAAGTTACTAAATGCCATAATTGTAGGGCTTTATACGTTAGAATCTGTTTAATATTACACATATCTTTTTTAATTTCGTATTTCACCATTTCTTGGGTGATCTAACAGTCATTCATCACCATCACCAAAAAAAAAAAATTGTGTTAAATTTCATACTAGAATGAATATAAGTGTTAAATTTCACACTCATATTCGAGTTATTCAACAAAAGAACACTGTCTTATCACAAATTCATTTGCACATGAGTGTTAAATTTTATACTACAACCTTTTGAACCATATCATTTGAAATACAACATAGTATACAATTACACATCACAACTTTTGAAGCAAGAACAAGAGTGTTAAATTTTACACTACAACCTTTTGGACCACAACCTTTGAACCACAACATAATATACAATCGGGTTCCATTGCATAGCTTGAGAGAGAGAGCAGATCCGGTATTGCCGTTGTTGTTGAAACCCACCAAGCATCATAAGTCAAAACATCAACCGGGTTCGAAACAATCACCAACATCGAATCGGGCGAGTACTTCGCAAGTTGGGGCACAATAATCAAGAACAACCTTGTTCCTCTGTATCAATTCAGCCTGGACTCGCCGGGGTTCTGCCTAGCGCCGGCGATGACGATACAGAGAGCGGATCCGACGATGATCTTGGTCCTCGAGTAGTCCACATCGGCCATGATCTTGGTCCCCGGGAGGAGCGCGGCGACGTATTTGAGACTGAGCATCTCACCATGGAGTTTATCTGGCTTGCGTCGACTAGCGTGAGGTCGCCGGAGAGGTCCTGTGTGAGGATGATCTGAGCTATGGCCTGAGCTTTCTCTCTCTAAACAGAGAGAGAGAGAGAGAGAGAGAGAGAGAGAGAGAGAGACCTTGTTGATGCATATATAATGTGATTTATTCTCATTTAGGTATTTGGGATTTGAATTTTGAAAACCCCTAAAATAGTTGGGGTTATTAATTGCAGTTTTGAATGAGAAATGGAAAGGGTAGTTTGGTCCAAATTTTGTGGTGTGGACTTCAGACGAAATTGTTTCATACGTTGGGCCTATTGCAAGAAACCTAGAGTAAAATGAACATTATACTAATTAACTCAAAATTAAAAACCAATTAGATACGAAACTATTTAATTTACGACATTTTGACACCATTTTTGTGCTAAAATATTGTAATTTGGTATTAAATTATTGTAACTTTAAAAATGGTACTCTTTAAAAAAAAAAAAAAAAGAAGGTAAGGGTGTGTTTGATAAAATTGAAAATTAAGTACTGAAAATTAAGTGCTAAATTTAAGTACTGAAAATTTTGAGTGATTTGTATTTGCAATACTGAAAACAGTGTTTCAAGCACTTAAACAATTGCATCTAGTGATTATTTTTAGTAAAAAAATTTCACTTAATGTTTTCAGTGGATTTTTGGCTGTCTTTTCAATTAAGTGGTACATTATCAAATGCACTGAAAAAAATTAAGTGCTAGAAATTTTCATTTTTACCACTTAATGGGGTTATCAAACGCACCCTAAGTTTATTGTGAGAAGCTTCTCATATGAGAAGACGGGTTTTATCCGTTGGATGAGCATCTGGTCATAAAATTCATAAGAATCTGGAGATATATTTATTGCGGGATGCTCATCTAACGGTTAAAACCCGCTTATTTATATGAAAAGCTGCTCATTATAGACTTGCCCTGCAAAAAAATTCTTCTGACAAATTACTTCAACAATTTGGCATTCAAAATATTTTCACAAAATGCATAAGAATGTATGGTACATCCTAAACAATTTGGATGTATCATAGAATTTCCACCAAATATTAAGTACAACTGTACAAGTCATTGAACAGATCAAAACACAATGTAGGGAACTTGGGAAGGTACAACTAAATGTGGGTCCGTTCCATGTTATATTGTCAGACTTTTTTGCTCTTTTCTCTCGGATTGGGTAGGTACGAAGACAAATGTGGGCCCATCCATGTGTATTGGCAAAGATATTTATTCTTTTATTCTTTTAGCTCTCTTCTGGAAGGAGGCGGCTATCATGCGGAATGGTAGTTTTGTCTTATAGGTGCGGACGGTTTCCCACGAAATGAGGATTGGTGAAATTTAGACCATTTTTATTAAAAAAAGGTTTTGTTGATTTGTGTGCTTAGGATATATATTAAGGTTTTAAATGTGAAAATAAATAAGGGATACAGTGTGTGTATCAGTGTTTGGTGTGGGGTTTTTTGTTTGTCTCCCTTATTTATTTTCACTTTTGGAACCTTAACATATGTCCTAAGGACACATATTAACAAAACCCATTAAAAAATTAAAGTGAATTTGGAAATTCATCCTTGCAACTTACACAACCGGTCACTATTGGAGAGACAATTTGCTTGACAGTTGCCTCTTACCCCATTTCTCTCTCACTTTCTTACCACTTTTCAACCGCAAATTTTTTTAAGAATACATTTTTACTCATCCCAAAATTGCTAACTCATTGCTTATTCAACTCTCTCATTAGTTAATGAAGTAGGACCCAGATATAAATAAGGATTAATTAATGGTAAAAAGTCATGGATCCCACTGTATTAGCCAATGAGAGAATTGGGTGAGTAATGGGTGAGCAATTTTAAAGTAAGCAAAACTGCACTCTTTTCTTTATTGTAGTATTTATCTATTATTTTAGAATAATGCTATGCTTCTCCAATCTTAAATTCAAATTACATCTCAAGTGATGTGACAGTGGAATCACTTTCAATGAAGAAAGAACCAACTTAACAATATCCAATCAAAGTTCAGTAGGCCCACTGCCACTAGGGTGGGCAAATAGTCCAGTTAACCGAAATTCAAACTGAACTGAACTAAAATTTTCATTTCAGTTCAGTTAATTCAGTTAAAAATTTCGGTTCAATTTCAAGCCGAACTATGTATTTTTTTGTTCAGTTTGGTTTTCGGTTGCACTGTCCCAAATCGAACCGAACAGAAAAATCGACTTTTTTTTAGTTTATATATTTTTATATACAACTATATATTACAAAAATATAAATATATCTAACCATTTTAACCATATAAAAGAAGAGGTTTTAGTTACTATTCATTACTGTTCATTCAGCAGTGTTGTGACCATTTTGCCCTTCCATATCATTTTTCTCCCATTTTCCTTCATCGTTTCTATGGCTTTTTTTGTTGTGAGGGTAGGTTGGCCATTTCATCCCTAAAACATCATTTATTATCATTAGATCAACTTTTAAAATTAAATTATTCTAGAAATCATGTTTTAGTCAACTTTTGCAATAATATTTACAACTTGCTTCAACTTTTAAAAATAAATTACAAAAGTTGTTTCGCAACCCCATTTTGGCCTTTGTTTTTCTTCTCTTTTTTTTTCTCTTTTCCCAAACTAGGCACTATTGTGCCATGAACAAAAGTCAACAATTGTGGCTCCTTGTTTGGCAACCCCATTTTGGTCTTTGTTTTTCTTCTATTTTTTTCCCCTTTTTCCCAAACAAGGCACTATTGTGACATGGACAAAAAGTCAACAATTGTGGCTCCTTGTTTGGCAACCCCATTTTGGCCTTTGTTTTGGTTGTTTTTTTTTTTTTCCAAACAAGGCATTAATACCTGAAGCAACAATGCCATATTTGGCAAACCAATTTTGGGCTTTGTTTTTTTTGTTCCCAAACATGGCACTTTTGGGGGTATTCTCTTCCGATTTTAGTTTTTTTTTTTGTTAGTTTTTTTTTTTGGTTGGTTTTCGTTTTCATTTTTGTTTTTGTTTTGTTTTGTTTTTTTAGTTTTTTTATTTTTTTATTTCCATCAATTTAATTTTATACGCATACCTTAGAAATTTAATTTTTATTACACACACATACATAAATATAATTTACACACACACACACATACACATGCTTATAAACATTTAATTTAACTGAATTTACACAATTAAATTATATACTTTGATATTGATCACACTCATGTCTATAAATTGAATTTATATTTTTATATATTGTACAAATTCACTTTCTTTCGAGTTTGGGCTTTGTTTTTTTTTTTTTTTTGTTCCCAAACAAGGGCCTTTTTTGAGGGGGTTTTCTCTTCCTATTTTAGTTTTTTTTTTTTGGTTGGTTTTTGTTTGTTTGTTTGCTTGTTTTTGTTTTTGTTTTTGTTTTTTTTATTTCCTTCAATTTAATTTTATACACATAACTTAGAAATGTAATTTTATTACACACATATACATAAACACACACACACATTCCTATAAACATTAAATTTAATTGAATTTACACAATTTAATTATATACTTTGATATTGCTCATACTTATGTATATAAATTGAATTTTACATTTTTATATATTGTACAAAGTCACTTTCTTTCGAGTTTGGGCTTTGTTTTTGTGTCTTTATTTTTTTGTTCCCAAACAAGACCCTTTTTGGGGGGTTTTTCTCTTCCGATTTTAGTTTTTTTTATTTTTTTATTACTTTTGTTTGTTTGTTTGTTTGTTTTTGTATTTTTTGGTGGGTTTTTGTTTGTTTGTTTTTTTTTTCCTTTATTTTTTAAAATTTCCTTCAATTTAATTTATACGCATACTTTAGAAATTTAATTTTTATTACACACACATACATAAATTTAATTCTCACACACACACACACACATGCCTATAAACATTTAATTGAATTGAATTGAATTTACACAATTCAATTATATACTCTGATATTACTCACACTCATGTCTATAAATTGAATTTTATATTTTTATATATTGTACAAATTCACTTTCTTTTCTTCATACATTTTACTATATTTGTGTATTTGAATTATTATTTTGATAATACACACACATACGGCACCCGTGCAAATTCACAAATTTATTTTACACACGCGTCTATTAACATTTAATTTAATTGAATTATATTACACACTCTCATGGCTATAAATTGAATGTTATATTTTTATATACTGAATGAATTTTTATTCAACACGAGCATCATAACAAACCAAAATCATGTACAAATTTAAAACTCTTTAGTGGATATTGTTATTCCAAATGGCAATATTTTGTTCTCTCTTTTGTATAAAAGGTCAAGGGCTCTTGATGCAAAAGACTGGAATAGTGTGGAATTTTTATCAAACTTGAATTGAATTTTTGTTGTTAAAGTTTCAAAATACATTACGAGTTTTGGGATCAACTATTATTTGAATTAGCTATTAATAATGTGGTCATCTAAGGATGATATGGATATTATTCTATTGGCATTTGCTTAAAAAACTTATCTACCACGTGCAACGCATGTGTTGTGCCTAGTTATATATAAGTAAATATAAAATATGTTTTCCTTATAATAATATGAAAGAAAAATGGGAAAAAAACATATAAAAAAGTTGTGAAAATGGGGAGGACAAAAAAAGAGTATAGTTTTTTTAAAATTCGGTTAATCGAATTTTCAAACCGAACTGAACCGGAATATAATTCTGTTCAGTTTCAGTTCCCATGTCTCCAAACCGGGCCGAACAAAACAGACCCGAATTTGTTCAAACTGAACCGAACCGAACTGACCGAATGCCCACCTCTAATTGCCACATCATTTGGAATGTGAATTTGATATTAGGATTTGGAAAGCATACCATTACTCATTATTTTATTACACTTACAATACTATTAAAAACAATGCTACACTTTTCAAATTTGAATCCCAAATATGTTTATCCAATACTTTGTTAGTTGTACTACATGTAATGTGGACTAAACATTATTCATACTACAAAAATTCATAAGATATTGAAGTTAATACCAGATTAAAAATATATTTAACCATATTTAGTAAATATATTAAATAATTAATGTCATGCCCGTTCCAGAATTTCATAGTTTTGTCATGAATGATATGAAATTTTATGAATTATCATTTATATATGATAAATGAGGATAAGTGGTTGACTGTGGTCAACTGTGAGGTGTCAGTAAGGACACGAGAAAATTGGTAATTGAGATTTTCATTGGCACGAGTAAATGACATTTATATGATTTAAATGTTATTTGACTTATCTGGTATTTTGTGAATAGTGAATTATACCTGTGTAGTATAGTTTTTGGTAATCTTAATATTGTTATATATCGTTTTGAGAAGTGTGGTGAGAACGTGAGTGACACGTTAAATAAAAAGGTAGGTGGTGTAGAGATTCCACATAATTTAGTTTTCGGACGTTATTTTTGGACCCAAACGAGACTTAGTCGGAAACTTCTGAAGTTTATAATTTTCACTTGTAAAGACATAAAATGGACGTGTGCGAAGTTTCATGGGTTAATTAGAAGTTTTGAGAAACTTGCGGGGAGGTAAACACAAATTTCGAGAAGATTTTCTATAAATAGTGGAGGATAAGATTTCATTCTCCAAAAAGTTGAAAAAATATCTAGAGAGAGGAGAGAGAAGGGAGATTGTTGCCACGGGTTTTGCGATGACAAACGACGACCGTTTGTTCGTCAGTTTTTTACCAAATTCAATATTTGAACTCGTGAGGCAAGATCTACGTTTTGATTCTACTTAGGCCGTGTTTGGCCAATTTTTGTAAAAATCTTAATTCTAGACTTTTGGAAAAAAAACCCAATAAAACTTGTAGGAATTGTCTCAAATTCGAAATTCGATGATTAATTGGCCTCCTAGTCAATCCTTCAAATTTTGGGAGAAATCGCACGAGGTATGAAGTTCTAACTTGTGAAATATAGAGAAATACATGTTTTATATTTCGACGACAAAATTGAGATCCGGGAAAAATCCATGTGTTAATTGTAGGTCAGTTAATTATGCACGCGCTAAATTGTGAAAAGCATGTTGTGGACACCGGAAGTGGACCACTTCTCTCTCTCGTTTAAGATTGTTTTGAAATTGATTTGAATCAAAGAAAAGGAAATTGAAAGGTCTGTTGAAAACAGATACAGAGTCGCCACTTGGTCTTTAAGGAACCAAGAAACCTAATTTTGACTCACCCAAACGGATAAGGGCACCGGCCCTTCATAACCAAAGAACTTGGTTCGGGGTTTCGGTACGAGAGAGGAAGGAGCCTTTGTCACGACTAAAACACCCTCAACTCGCCCCGTCTTTCGACGGGCCTCAATTAGCATCCAAATAATCATCTTATACTTATGTTTGGTTCGACAAATAATACTATGATAGTATATTACATCACATAAGAAAATTTGAAATGGAAGATCAAAAGATAAGATATCATTCATAAGATCTAAACCGAATATCATACAATGCAAAGTGAAAGATCACACAAATAAACCTAGGAAAAATCGTCTAATCATGTATCAAATAATCAAGACTTCCTAATCTAAAAGGGGACAGGGATTGCTCTCGAAACAAATAATCAAAGAAATCAAAATATGCTTAGCAACCTAGAATGGTGCATGTTATTCTTTTGAGAAAAGAAGACCTCTCGATCCCCGGGACGGATGAGAAAGGATGATTAGATCAAGGGGAAGCATGAACGTGTGATCAAGTTCATTCCTTATAATCTTCTTAGATTAAGAGTTACAAAAACCCCAAATCTTTGCATGGATACAATGTATGTACCTAGAAATGTGCAAAGGTTGTAGTGTGTTTTGTGTACATGGATTTCTAAAATGACTTGGAAGTCTAAAATGTGTATGAATGAATGGATTAAATCAACATGGGATATATACAAATGTAGTATGAACTACTTCCTAAGGTATGGGCTAATTTGGAATGCATATGAGCATCAAATCAAAGAATAAAAGTTGAAATGTGCTTGCTGTGAATAGTGGACAGACTGCATGTATTACTTTGCAACATTATAATGGGGGTCAAACGTGCCTAGAAAAATGTGAGAAAAATCTGAGATCATTCTTATTGTGTCTAGAAAATAACCCAAAAAGCCAAACATCAATAGCTATCACAGATTAAAATAAAAAAATCAGAATGCACACATGACTCAGAAACAAAAACTGCACTGTTGACTGATTTTGTATGATTTTTCATAAATCAAAGAAAAGGTTTATGATGGCCTATTATATACCAAAAGTTTCCTAAGACACCCAAGTTTTATAAAAAAAAATAGAAAAGATATATGTACAGTGATGAAAATGTCCAGAATAAGTGCAAGAAGTTGGGTGAACATTCTGTGAGAACAGAGGCAGATTATGAATATGAACTTCTCACATCCAAAACAAATACTTTCACATTTCTATAATTGATGGGAAAAATTAGGGACAAACTATGATGTATTGGGAAGGTTTTCCAAGTGGTTTCATCATCATAACTTGAGTATTTAATTCAAAACAAATCTTTGAATCTGAACAGCTCACTGTTTTGGGTCATTGTTTTGGAGATATTGAGGAAAACAAAGTTTTATTTCTTGAAACCAAATGAGAGGGATTGAGAGGGGTTTTGAAATAGATGTTTTGAAAACATATTTTCAACACTCAATAAGGATTATGACCACTTAGAATACCAACATCAAACTCATCCTTAAGAATCTCCAAGATTGTTGGAGAGATTTATTTTATTTTTGAACATAACTTCAATACATTCCAAGAATACCTTGGAAGTATTGAGGTTATGATCATCATCTATCAAACATGTTTTTGAGGTCAAGAGCTACTATCCATAAGGATTCACTCACCCCAAACTTCATGTCATCACTTAGATGATGATGAGCTAGTAAGTAAATAAAGAAAATAAAAAAGAAATGGGATAAGAAGAGATGAACAATAAAAAAACAAGCAAGTAAATGATGATCAATAGATGATATTCATGAAGCATAAGACTTGTGGATTGGTGTTTCACTCATATGTATTGACACTAGACATGGAAGAAGCTTCCACTCTCTTGAATACTCACTAGAATGGTGGTTGGGAGTATTGAATGTTGAAATAAATGGAAGTAATGAAGTAAAAAACAAAGTTAGAACTCACTTTTGTTTTGAAAATCAAAGAAGAAAGCTTCTTTTCTCTCTACTCTAACCTTATCTCTACAACTTTCTCTCCCAAACTTTCTCAAAACTCACATTTGACTCCCCTAAAATGAGGAGTAATGGGGTGTTTATATATGCCAACTTGGGGTGCTTTTGGGATTTAGAAAGTGTTCCCATTGGCTCCAAACATCTGAAATCATAAAACTACGTCGTTTTGGATTCTAATTAATCAAAATGGGACCACAAAACATATTACAAAAATACACTGTTCTGGAGGGGAGTGCCGCGGCGGCACTGGGCCAGTGCCGCGGCGGCAGTGGGCCAGTGCCGCGGCGGCAGTGCTCCTCCCTTCGTCTGGATAATGCTGTTTAGGCCCCCTGATGTTCCGGTATTCGCGAAAAGGCCCTATTTCGTCCGAAATTCACAGAAAATGCGTACGAACTCCAAATTGAGGTTGTGATATACCGTTGGAAAGGTAATGGAGTCTATTTTACATAAAAAATAGTTCGGGGATAGGTCATTTTGAAAAGTTTTGCGGTATTCGCGATAAAAGCCGATTTGGTCGCCTTTTTCACCTTTGGAAATTCATAATAAATTCGTTTTAAATCCAGGAATTATGTGCGATATACCGTTGGAAAGCTATTGACCTCTAATATCTATGAAAAATATTTGAAAATTGTTTCGGCGCCCCGGTTCCAAAGTCAAATTTCGGTCAAACTGGTCAAACCTGGGATTCCCGGAAAGTTCTGGAAACCTCCAGGGGTTCCCGGGAGCTGATGTTTTCGCTCGATTTTCTTTTGGAACTTGTTTTAACACTTTTCTCATGATTTAAAATGATTCTGGCGAATTCGGACGATTTCAGTCAAACTTGGTCAAACTTGGTCAAACCTGGTCAAACCTGGTCAAACCTTGGTCAAACCGGTCAACGGGGACTTTCCGGGAACTTCCGGGACTTCCGGGGGTCTCTGGGAGCTGACGATTTCACCCGATTTCTCTTAAAAACTCATTTTATCGCTTTTCTTACGACATAGCATGTTTTCAGAACTTTGGGACCAATTCTGGGAGTTTTTGGGCCTTCAGGGGCATTTTGGTTATTCTGAGCATTCCGAGAGATGGAGCTGACTTCCGAGAGTCCTTTTGGGTCTTTTGCGATCATTGTGAACCACCAAGCTATGGGTCTCCTAAATCTGGTAGCTGACAAAATGGGGTGTCTACAGTTTGCCCCTCTTTGGCATGAACTTGCGAGGCAACGCATGTCGCAAGCGAGTGCCAAAGCCCTGAAGAGACAGGACTTTTTTGAGGCTATAGATTTAGGATAAAAAAGCGTTGCAAAAGATGCAAGGATGATGAGGTTTAGTGCTGGTCGCGCCCTGCGTGGGCTGCCTACGTATCCCAAGAGGAATCAGACCAGGACGTAGTTCGGAGCTCTAAGGAATAAATCACACATGCTCATACACAACAATCAGGCGGATGCTATGCAATAAGAGTGATATGCAATGCATGGATGGGGTATGAATTGTGTCATGAGTCCTATCATGACCCTAGTATGAGCAAGTGCTGTGGGGTGTGCCACTCCGAGTGGGCTGGTGTCGTGCTAGCGTTCGCGACTGTGACGTGGTGGGTGGCTCGGATAAGGACATCGGAGTTTAGAAGACTCCGGTTCTGGGGGCAAATGAGTGAGACAGTTCAGATGCGCTTTGTTTAGAGGACGATAGCCAAAGGTGACCGAGGGATTTTGTGAGAAAATTCTTGATAATCAGGAGATCTGGATTTGGGCGATGCTCTGATTGTTCCTGACGGCCTATTTTCGGGAATCAGTTCTGGCTAGTGGTAGTAGCTTTTACCCTTGTAGGTGATGTAGGTGTTCTTGGGGAATCTCTTTTCTTGATCGGGAACCAGGATCCGTCTCTGAACCTCTCACGGTTGACCAAATCTGTCGGCGCTCAATCCGAGAGAGCCGGTCAGGGCCTCCGGGAGCTAGTATCTGTCTGCTTTTGTCCTCGGGGGATGATGCAGGGTTCTCGGGGAATCTCTTTTCTTGATCGGGAACCAGGATCCATCTCTGAACCTCTCACGGTTGATCAAATCTTTCGGCGCTCAATCCAAGAGAGCCGGTCAGGGCTTCTGGGAGTTGGCATTTGTCTGCTTTTGTCCTCGGGGGATGATGCAGGGTTCTCGGGGAATCTCTTTTCTTGATCGGGAGCCAGGGTCCATCTCTGAACCTCTCACGGTTGATCAAATCTTTCGGCGCTCAATCCAAGAGAACCGGTCAGGGCTTCTGGGAGCTGGCATTTGTCTGCTTTTGTCCTCGGGGGATGATGCAGGGTTCTCGGAGAATCTCTTTTCTTGTTTATCTGGTGCGTTAGCTAAAAAAAACCAGGATCTGTTACCAGAATTCTCGCGTTTGATCAAAATTTGCGACGGTTGTCTTGGAACGGCCGATTCAGGTCTTCGGGAGCCGATTTTTCCCAATTTCTGCCTGCTGGAGGTAGTTCTGACAACTTTTAGTCTGCTTGGGGTAAAAACTCATAAATCTTGACTGGACTAGGCCACCGGGGCTGATCGAGGTCAAAAACGGGCTGAAAAAGGCCAAAACGGGTCAAAACGGGGCAAAACGGGGCAAAATGAAACGAAGCGGGGCCCACGGGGAGCAGTGCTGCGGCGGTACTGGGCCACTGCCGCGGCGGCAGTTGGCCAGTGCCGCGGCGGCACTGGGTGGCCGGACTCCATCTTCTTATATCTCGGGTTTTTGAGCTTTTGAAGCTCATTCTTGGCCATTTTGGGGTGTCTTTGAAGCCAAAATTCATCAAAACGCAGCTTGTGCGCGCTCAGGTGAGTAATCTTTCCCCGTAGTCGGATTTTTGATTGGTGTTTTGGTTTGCCCAAATTTTCAAGAAGAAAGTTTGAATGTGACTTCCATTTTTTCTTGTAGATCCATGGCTTCGAGCTCAAGGAGACCGTCTAAGAAGGCTAAGGGACGGATGAAGGCTGAAATGCAAACCCCGGACTTGATTTTACGGGACCCCCAACGCCATCTTTCGGCCGCGGCTCTAGCGAGCTTGGTATGTGAAACTTTCGACATTTTAGGACCACTTTCATGTATTGTGCTAGTTTTGTGAGCCGTAGTGTGCACCTAGAGATCGTTAGAAGTTCGATTTGTGCTCAAATGTTGATTTTGCGAATTTTTGCTCTCGGGTTGTGAATAGTGATTTTGTGCATCTTTTGTCGTCTTTGTTGTGTGCAGGTGCCGGAAGTGGCCCTGAAAGGCCATGGTAGCCTTGCCCACGCCTTCTTATGGTACACTCAACTCTCGCCCACCGTTAAGAGGATGGTGGACGACGCCGGGTTCGGAGGCTTCGTCCGTCTGGTTTCGAAAAGCAGCAATGATTTGGCCATTTCTATGCCCTGGCCGAGAGGTGGTGGGATACCACCAATCTTTCCACCTGCCGTTCGGAGAGATGACCATGACACCCTTCGACTTCTCCATGATTACGGGTTTGAGGGTCGGCGGGAAGCGCCTGATTCTGGATTACTTTTACGAGATCGACCCGGAGGCGGTGGAGATGCTGATTGGGGCTGTTCCCCTAACCTGGAGAGGCATTGGTTTCCTTGCGGCTGGCTTTACCGGGCCTATGGCAGAGGTAATCATAATCTGAACAATTCCCAACTTTTGAGGGTTTATCTTCTGTATGTCCTCGGGTGCTCAATCTTTGCGACAAGGAATGATCGGGTGAGCTTGAGGCTCCTTTCTTGCCTGGCGACCATTGATGAGATCCCCTCCTATAACTGGGGCAGTGCTGCCCTGGCCCATCTCTACAAGCATATGGGGGAGGTCTCTCGGGGCGATGTTAAATCCACTGGGGGATTCTGGCGAGCTTGGGAGGTACGCACTGTTTCTTCCTTTATTTTCCATCTCTTTGATTTCCATACTTGTTCTGATTTCTCCTTTGTCTGTGTAGCTTTGGAGTTTCGAATACTTGAAGATGTTGGCTCCTTCCCCGGCGGATGAATCAGGCGAGGATGAGGATGGCATGGCTCCTGTTCCTCTATTCCCACGAGGTTTGAGATGGCGGAGGGACGTTGTTGGGGTGAAGAGTGGGGCCCATTGGATTATTTTGCTTCGGAACTTCTTAACTGGGCTGACGGCCTCTAGTGTTGATTGGATGCCTTGGGAGGGCGTCGCCTATGCTGCCCCAGAGGAGATACAAGCGATTAAATCTCTTACCTCTTGCCGCCTTTTGCTGGAGAGTACCGAGTGTAGGCAGTGGTTCCTTGGGGAACGGGTGTCTCGGCAGGTGGTTGGTGGCTCCCGGTATCGCGTTCCCCATAATCCTCCTGTGATGGATGCTAGTGACCTCTCCGGTGATGCTCTGTCGGCGGCCTTAGCCGGCACCGACGTCTGGGATCATTTCCTCTCTGAGACTGGGTATGAGGCTTACCGTGGCAGCTCTTTGATGCCCAACTTCCCACTCCTGGAGGTAAGTTTCTTGTTACATTTTTGCTTTTTACTCATTGCCTATGTTTTTGATTCGCCTTTAACTTATTCTGTGCCTACAGCTTCGCGAGATGTACAGGAGACAGGTTCCTCAGGCTCCCGACCCTATCCCTCCTTGGGATTGGACCGTCAATGTTCTAGGCGCTGATGGCACTCCCCAAATGATGGAGGTGCCGCGAGTCACATGTGGGTACCCTACTCAGCCAGCGGGCGTCCTCAATGTTCCTTGGAGTTACGCTGAGGAGGGTCACGCCTTGGCAGCTAGCTTACGGTCCTTGGTCCTCACACGAGATCACCGGGTATGTCTCTAATTTTGCACTTTCTTTTGGTTATGAGGTTCTAACCCTAGATTTTACCCTTGACAGATGGACGGTATGCGGCAATTTGCTGCCAACCAGATGGCGTCCTTGGTAAGTCTCTGGCTCGACTCTGTTTTTGGCATTTCTTTCTTTTGTTATTTTCTTACTGATTGCCTTCATTTTATTTGTGTGTGCAGTATCGCGGAGGCGGGGCTGGCTCATCGAGGACTGGTCCAAGATGCAGAGGTGGTAGGAGGAGGCCGTCGCCGACATATACTCCGGGCGGTCCGACAGAGGACGAAGAAGAGGAAGACTGATGCCTCCCAAGCGGGCAATATTATTTTATTTTTCTGTTTTCGATTGGGTTGTACTGGGATTATTTGGACAGTGTAGGACGAAGTGTGGAACAATTTGTAACCTTTTGACAAAGTATTATGATGTTTTGCCTCCTAGGCCGGATATCTTCCGGTTTAGAGGCGCAGTTGTGTGCTTGTTTTAGTTGATATATGTACACTGTGATTGTTGGATGCTACTGCGATGGGCAGTTTTGTGATAGTGAGTGCTTTTGCCTTGCAGGTGGGATAGTCCGTGAAACGGGGAGGTGCTGCCGAAATTTTAAATTTTGCTAGAGCCGCGACAGAAAGATATGGCTTTGTATGATCCCGCTCAACTCACAGCCTGGCTATACATTACGGATGGCGTGGAACGGATCAACCTCTTTAGCTACGACTTGACCGAGCTATTCTCTCTTTGCCAGATGACCCTGAATACTGAGTTCTTGCGTGCTGCCATTGGTCACTGGGACCCGGTGAACCATGTCTTCAACTTCAATGGCCTGGAGATATGCCCCATGTTTGAAGAGTTCTGCGCTATTCTTGGCTATGATTCTGACTCGGATCTGATTCTCCCTTCTGTTGGTACCCTCAGTCCTACGCAAGGTTTGGCTGAATATCTGAATTGCTCCATCACTATTTCCCGTCGGTTGATTCAAGGTGAGGCCCTTAATATTGCTTCCATTATTGCTCAGTATGCCAGTCCTAGGAATCCCAGCGTGTATGATGCTACCCGCGGGGCTGCTTTGATATTGTGCATGACCTCTCACTTCTTATTCTCGAGTACTTCCGTTGACTTAGTGCATGTGTGCCTTGGGTTGAAGTTTAGCAAGAATCCCATGGCCATGGTTCTAGCTGAGACCTTGAATGGTTTGGATAATGCCTTCAATCAAGGGACTCCACTTCTTTCCGGGGCGCCTTTGGTGTTACAGGCTTGGTTATACGAGCACCTTCAGCTGTGGACGGGCCGCATACCACCAGTTTACTTTCGTCGAGCTGTGCTTTACTCTCACTATACTTTTGCCGATTGGGTGGGCATGATGGGTGCTTTATCTGAGGCCGACATTTGCTGGATCGTGAGGCGTTGGGGCCTTCGTGCTATTACCACGAGCCTCAGGGGTCACCAGAGAGTGTGGTTGATGGGTCTGAGAGAGACTTCTTTCTATCATCCTCGCCGCTTGGCCAGACAGTATGGACAGGTTCAGGAGGTTCCTCGGGGGTTTACTGAGAGGGTCTTTGCTTCCAAGATCAGGGTTGCTACTATTGCTGCTTTTATTGACGGTTGGACTGACCGAGTAAAGGCCTACTTCTAAAGGCCTTTGAAGAAATAAAGAAGAGACTAGACCTGACTGATTCTGCTCATTCCTCCAAGTGTTTTTGAACATGTGATTGCTTTTTGAAAGACTTTTATTTCTTTGATTATTCCTGCTTATGTAATATTCAAAGTTTGTTTATTAGTGAACCTTGGTTACTTTGAGAACCTCTTTTCATGCATTTAGCTTTCTGAAAAAACATTTTGTGACCTGGATTTCAATTTAGTTGTTGCTTTTTGGCACTCACTTGGGCATGCTAGGGTGATTTAGAGGCAAATGAGGCGGGTGGCCGAAGTTTGCCCCTAGTTTGGGATGTGCATGGTTGTGAGGCAAACGAGGTAGATGACCGACGTTTGCCCCTAGTTTGGAAGGGGTTCAGGCAAACGAGGCGAGTGGCCGAAGTTTGCCCCTAGTGTGGAGGGTGATATATGGGTTATGGTAAGGACCGCGACTTTATTTCTCATATGCTCATAATTTTTGCCTAGGCACCAATGGAGGTGGCCTAGCGAGCTATTTTCTCTCTTTTGTTATTGCTCACTTTGGATTTAGCTCTAATTTTTGCCTAGGCGTCCTTTCGGATTTTCATCCTAGCGAGCCATCCTTCTTTTCTTTTTGAAAATCTGCCTACGTACCCCCGAGCGGGGATCAGGTCCAACGTAGTTCGGGCCAAAGTTTCGAAAGAAATGGTTATTTTGGTGAGGTGACCGAACCGATGTGGTTGCCTACGTATCCCCGAGTGGGAATCAGGTCAAGCGTAGTTCAAGGCAGGGCTTGAAAGAAATGGTTATTTTGGTGAGGTGACCGAACCGATGTGGTTGCCTACGTATCCCCGAGTGGGAATCAGGTCAAGCGTAGTTCAAGGCAGGGCTTGAAAGAAATGGTTATTTTGGTGAGGTGACCGAACCGATGTGGTTGCCTACGTATCCCCGAGTGGGAATCAGGTCAAGCGTAGTTCAAGGCAGGGCTTGAAAGAAATGGTTATTTTTGTCAAGCATAGTACTTTTTGAGGCGATTCATGTTGATTGGTTCTTTGAATTCGACACCATCGAGGTCCATGAGGTAAGTTGCTCCTCCAGAAAGGATTGTTTTGACGATATAAGGGCCGACCCACTTAGGTTTGAACTTCCCACGGGGATCGAAGATCGGAGCTCGCAATTCCTTAAGGACAAGGTCACCCTTGACAATCTTTCTCGGACGAACCCTTTTATTGAAAGCACGGGCTACCCTTTTTTGATAAATTCGGACATGGTCGACTGCCGCTAGGCGCTTTTCATCTATGAGAGCCAACTCTTCGTATCTTTCTCTCAACCAATCTGATTCTGAAATTTCACATTCTGCCATTACACGTAGAGACGGTAGCTCTATCTCGACTGGGAGCACCGCTTCCATCCCATACACCAGCGAGTAAGGAGTTACTCCTGTGGACGTCCTTATTGATGTTCTGTATCCCCAAAGTGCGAACGGTAGCTTTTCATGCCAGTCTTTGTAGGTATCGGCCGATTTCTGCAGTATGGCCTTGACATTCTTGTTTGCAGCTTCGACTGCCCCATTGGTTTGCGGCCTATACGGCGACGACTTGTGATAAGTGATCTTGTATTCCTCGAACAGATCCCTGACTTCTGCCTTGAAATGACTTCCGTTATCCGAAATAATCTCATGAGGAACTCCATAACGACAGATGAGATTTCTTTTGATGAATTTGGCCACTTCTTTGGCCCCCAACTTGGTGTAAGATGCAGCTTCCACCCATTTTGTGAAGTAGTCTATGGCCACCAGGATGTACCGATTTCCATTTGAGGCTTTCGGAATGATTTCACCAATGATGTCGATTCCCCAGGTTGAGAATGGCCAAGGCGAAGTCATGCTGTATAGAAGGGATGGTGGTGTATGCATCATGTTTGCATGAATCTGGCACTTGTGACACCTCCTCACGTACTCACAACAATCTTTCTCCAATGTTATCCAGTAGTACCCTTGTCTTATGATTTTCTTAGCCAGCATGTGACCGTTCATGTGCGGACCGCATACCCCTTCGTGTATTTCTTCCATCATTCTTTTGGAACTCTTTCCGAACAAGCAAGTTAGGTTGTGACCATTGTATCCTTTCTTCAGCAATTTTCCACCGCAAATGATGAATTGCGCGGCGAATCTTCTAATGGCCCTTTTGTCTTTCTCGGTAGATTCTTGGGGGTATATCCCCTTTTCTATGAAATCCCAAACATCCCGATACCACGGTATTTCATTCTCTTCTTCTTCGATTGCGGCGATCATATTGAACGAAGGCTCGTACCTCTGCTCTATTACCAAAGGCATCATCTTGATTCCCACAGGAATCTTGATCATGGAGGCTAAGGTTGCCAATGAATCTGCTAGCTGGTTCTCTTCCCTAGGCAAGTAGAGGAACGTGACACTCTTGAATTGCCTTTTGAGTTGGTCGAGATGATCATGGTAGGGCTTCAGCCTTTCTTCTTTTACTTTCCATTCCCCTCTGGCTTGCGATATAATGAGGTTCGAATCCCCGAAGACATCTAATTTCTGAACCCTCAGTTCTAAGGCTGCTTCCATTCCCAGAATGCACGCTTCATATTCGGCGGTGTTGTTGGTGGAGTTATAGTTGAGCTTGACCGCCAATGGAGTATGATCCCCGCTTGGTGATACGAGAATCATCCCTACTCCGTATCCTTTCATGTTGGCCGCTCCATCGAAGTACAACTTCCACTGTTCTTCCTTGATTTCCATGATATTCTCGTCCGGAAACGGAAAGTCCTCACTTTCTTCGGAGTCAACGGCATGCTCTGCGAGATGCTCGGCTACGGTTCTCCCTTTTACTGATTTGCTTGTAACATACTTGATATCGAATTCGGATAGTAGAAGTAACCAACGGGATATGCGACCGGTCAAGGCGGGTTTTTCGAGGAGGTATTTTAGAGGATCCATGCGGGATATGAGCACAACTGGGAAGGCCAGCATGTAGTGCCTCAGTCGGCGAGTACACCAAACCAAGGCCCAACACGTTTTTTCAAGGGTAGAGTAGTTGAGCTCATACCCAGTCATCCTCTTGCTAAGGTAGTATATGGCTTTTTCGGAGTGGCTTTCTTCTCCTTCTTGGGCTAGCATGCAACCCATGGCATTTTCGGAGACGGATAGGTAAAGGAATAAGGGCTTATGAGGAATGGGTGGTGAAAGGACAGGCGGGTTCTGAAGGTAGGCTTTTATTTTGTCGAAAGCGGCTTGGCATTGGTCATCCCATTGGAACTTCTCCCCTTTTCTCAACAATCGGAACAGAGGATCGCACGTGGTTGTGAGCTTGGAGATGAAGCGGCTAATGAATTGGATTCTTCCGAGGAACCCCCTTACTTCTTTTTCATTCCGTGGTGGTGTCATTTCTAGGACTGCCTTGATCTTGGAGGGATCCACCTCTATCCCCCTTTGTGTGATGAGAAAACCCAGGAGTTTACCGGAAGTCACACCGAAAGTGCATTTCTTTGGATTCAACCTCATCTTGTATTTGCGCAACCTTTCGAAGAACTTTTCCAGCGCTACCAGGTGTCCTTCTCTGTCCTTGGATTTCACAATCATGTCGTCTACGTACACTTCTACCTCCTTGTGAATCATATCATGCAGCAGAGTGGTGGCAGCTCTTTGATAAGTCGCCCCCGCGTTCTTGAGTCCGAAGGGCATTACTCTATAACAGTAGGTTCCCCAAGGGGTGGTGAATGTCGTCTTCTCCCGATCTTCTGGCGCCATTAGAATCTGATTATATCCTGAGAAACCATCCATGAATGAAAGTAGCTCATGTCCTGCGGTGTTATCTACCAAGACGTCAATGTGGGGAAGTGGAAAGTCATCCTTGGGACTGGCTTTGTTTAGATCACGGAAGTCGACGCACACGCGAACTTTCCCATCCTTCTTCGGGACCGGTACGATATTGGCAACCCATTCCGGGTATTCGGTGACAATGATGAACCCTGCCTTGAACTGCTTCTCCACCTCTTCTTTAACCTTGAGTGCCCATTCCTGTCTCATGCGCCTCAGTTTCTGCTTGACAGGTTTAGAATTGGGGAGGAGAGGAATATGATGTTGGACGATGTCGGGATCGACCCCAGGCATGTCTTCGTAAGACCAAGCAAAAACATCTTTGAATTCTTTTAGCAAGAGGGTTAATTTTTCTTTTTCTTCTTTATTAAGTGTTGAGCCAATTTGCACAATTTGTGGATTATCTGTTTCACCTAGGTTAACTGATAAAGTATCCTCGATTATTTCATAAGCAGGTGGTTTTTCAATTAGTTCCTTAAGTTCAATTGGGAGATCCTCGGAGGGATCTGTGCATTCACAAGTGTTAGACACAGAGGAGTAAGCAGAATCGTCTTTCATTTCATTCATGACAGGTGGAGCGATTACATTGGACAGTGGTAGGCTTACGGCAGCCGACTCTGGTACAGACTCGATAATTGGCAGTACAGACTCCGGGGGGATAGGGGATTGGGAGACACAGATAGATGACTCTACAGCCTGGTTGCTCAGACCCTCCTCAGTTGGCTTGATCTGATCATCTTGGCCCTTGGCCCTCTCTTCTTCCTCCTCCTCAGCGGATTCTTCCCACATTTTCTTGATGGCTTCAGTGTCCAGGTATTTCAACCAGTCTTCCTCTGGGGCCTTCTCAACTTCTTTGGGATAGAACGGGTCTTGGTATGGGGGCCTTTCGCAGTCAGCAAAGATTTCAAGCCCGGGGTGCCTTTTCCCAGTGGTTTGATGGATCCAGGGTTCAGGGAACCCGAAGTAGGGGAAATCATCCCCTTCTTTGATGAACTATCCGTTCAAAGTCTTGCGGTATGGGGGGAGACCCTTCACGCTTTTCTTCCATGGCCTCTGTAGCTCGACGTCTTCTTCAGTGGGCTTGTACCCCAACCCGAAAGTGCCTTGTTTCCCCTTTATCTGTGGGAACTCCCGAATTCCTTGCTGGCGTCGACCCAATCCCATCCCGGGGAAGTAGTTCATCTTGCGGACAATGTTGACAACTGCAGAGTGGACCTCAGGAAATCAGTCTTCATCATTGATCACATGGACTTCTTCCATGAAGAATCCTCCGATTTCTCCTTCTTCTAGCTCAGGTATTTGGACTTCAAAAATGGGAGCGTAATTTGGGAAAGCTTCGTTACCCCAACTATTACCGAGGATGATCTTTACTTCCTTCTCATGAATGTACTTGATCATTTGATGCACAGTGGATGATACAGCTTTGTTGGCATGAAGCCAGGGCCTTCCAATCAGCAGATTGAACGAGGCAGGTATGTCCATGACTTGAAAGATCTCAGTGCTCGCCAAAGACCCTACCCGGATTTGTAGAGAGACAGTCCCCATTACATTCCTCCTGGTATTATCATAGGCCCTCACAGATTGGACGGATGACGTGATGTCAAGGATATTGACCCCCAAAGCAGTGGCAGTTCTCAAGGCACAAACATTCAAAGCAGAACCTGTGTCGACCAGAAAAAATGGTACCTGCTGCTCCTTACATCCAACAGTGATGTATAGTGCTTTGTTATGCGCGGATCCTTCAGGTGGCAAGTCCTCATCAGAAAATGTAATGATCGGGTCGGGGGTAAGTGCGCCCAAGAAAGCCACCATGTCCTCCGGTGCGGCATCGATAGGAACTTCAATCCCAGCCAAGGCATTCAACACGGCTTGCCTATGCTTGTAGGATGTTACCATGATATCCCACATTGAGAGATGTGCTTGGGTCTTCTTTAGCTGCTTTATCAACTCATTATCTTCTTCGATGATCTCATCCATCTTACCCTTTCCCTTGTCCTTGACTGGACCTTTCTCGGTTGCGTCGGCGGCAGGCTGTGGAGGCTGATAATAACGGCCTGACCTGGTCAGATGATCAATCTCGGCAGGAGTAGGCCTTTCTACAGTCCCATCCTTCTTGAACCAATCACAATCCGTTCCCACAAAGGGCTTTTCTGGTTCGTTCCAGATGGAATCATCACTCTCGTTGTTAGGATCATACCATTTGAGGTCTACCACCCCTAGGTCATGTTCTTCCAGGAAGAACAAGTCTTGCTCATCGTTAAGCTGCTGCTGCCACTCGTCATTCTCCCCTCCGATCAGATGAATTCCCTCAGAATCCGGGATGTCAATGAGGGGTAAGGGTTGTCCTAGGGGGGTGATATAAGCGGCAGGGTTGAAGGGCATAGGGTTGGACTCGATGAGGTTGACATTTTGGTGGTTTGGTAGGGGATTTTGGGTGATATGGGGCTGCTTTGGGGGCGGCTCGATGATATTCTGATCAATAAGGTCTTGGATATCATGGCGAAGGCGCATGCAGTCATCGGTGTTATGGCCGGGGGCTTGGTGGTAGGCGCATCGTTTGGACATATCACAGTTAGGAGGGGGTGGGGTATTTCGAGACTGGAGTAGTTGGAGATGGCCCTTTTTGAGGAGGCGGTCCAAGGCTGAGGAGAGGGAGATTTCTAGCTTGGCAAAATTGCGGGGGGGGGGGGGGGGCTTTTTCTGGAAAGGGCGGTTGGAGGGATTTGCCTGGTTGGAGGGTTGGTATGGCCTTGGAGGGTATGCCATGGGTTGGTCGCTAAGGGCATTGACATCCGGGGGATTCCGGGAGTAGCTGGGCCTTCTTGGCTGGCTCGGAGGGTCTTCCTTTTTGATATTTCCTTCCCTGATAGCATCTTTGATTCGGGTCCCGACCTCAAACAACTCTTCAAAGGTGGAGATGGACTGGTAGAATAACTTCTCATGGTAAAGTGGCTGCAGATTCTGGATGAGCATCCTTACCTGTTCCTTTTCAATCGGCCGGTGGGTCATTTGAGCTACCTTGTTCCTCCACCTGCTCAGAAACGCAGCGAAGGATTCGTTGTTGCTTTGCCGGGTCGTTTCCAAATCCCTGATAGTGACATCCAGCTCCTGGTTGTAAGAGTAATGATCGACAAAAACTCGAACGATATCTTCCCAGGCCCGGGTCTTGGAGGCTTCCAAGGTTAGGAACCATGATAGTGCAGATTTTGCCAGAGTTTGTGGGAACAGCATTGCGATGTGCTCATGGGTGCAACCCATGGATTGGAAGATACTCATACATAGCTTCACGTGGCTTTTCGGGTTCCCAGTCCCATCAAAACGATCGATGGCAGGCATTTTGAAGTTCTCCGGCAGTTTCAACTTGACAGGCTCAAAGAGGCCTTCCAGATCTAGCATGTAATCATCGATTCCCTTGCTTTTTCTCAGCACGCTCTCCAGTTTGTCGACCTTGTCCATCTTTTCCTGGAGCTTCTTTTCATATGTGAGCGGTGGGACCCCTTGGAACCAATTTTCCTCCCCATTATTCTCATGTAGAGGAGGTTCAAAACCTGGTGGCGGAAACCCGGGCGGAGGTTGCGGCTGCTGCTGCTTTAGTTCTTCCATGAATTTCAGGACTTGGGCTAGACTGTCGGATTGTTGGCTTATAGTCGCTCCCAACTCGGTGACCTTGTTTTCCAATTCTTCTCTATTCATGTTGAAGCGGGCTGTCGTACCGATTCTGACTAAACGATTATCCGAACTCCTGGTCCACAACGAGGATTCCGGCTGCTGACCTTGGGAATCTATACTGACCTGACAGATTTTGAGAGAAGGGGTGTATCAGATCCTGACAGTGACGACTTTTAGACAGACAAAGACAGTGACGTGGACCGACTCGGGACAGTGCATGCAGAGAGATGGGAATGGTGTATGCATGGGAGACAAGCATGCGGATGTAAGCCTTAATCTATATGATGTTCCTATTTTTAACAGATAGAGGTTAAGCAATTAAGGTCCTAACCATATAGAGTGTGCCAATCTTACTTTCCAGTACGATCACCGAAGGATAACAGGGGTTTTCAGACACTTCCGATTGACTGGGGCGGAGTTTCTGGGAGAAACTGGTAAGTATGGTTATATCTGGGATATCTGGACAGAGTTTCTGGGAGAAACTGGTAAGTATGGTTATATCTGGGATACCTGGACAGAGTTTCTGGGAGAAACTTGGTAAATACGGTTATATCTGGGATATTCGGACAGAGTTTCTGGGAGAAACTGGTAAATACGGTTATATCTGGGATATCTGGACAGAGTTTCTGGGAGAAACTGGTAAATACGGTTATATCTGGGATATCTGGACAGAGTTTCTGGGAGAAACTTGGTAAATACGGTTATATCTGGGATATTCGGACAGAGTTTCTGGGAGAAACTGGTAAGTATGGTTATATCTGGGATATCTGGACAGAGTTTCTGGGAGAAACTTGGTAAATACGGTTATATCTGGGATATTCGGACTGAGTTTCTAGGAGAAACTGGTAAATACGTTTATATCTGGGATATCTGGACAGAGTTTCTGGGAGAAACTGGTAAATACGGTTATATCTGGGATATCTGGACAGAGTTTCTGGGAGAAACTGGTAAATACGTTTATATCTGGGATATTTGGACAGAGTTTCTGGGAAAAACTGGTAAATACGTTTATATCTGGGATATCTGGACAGAGTTTCTGGGAGAAACTGGTAAATACGGTTATATCTGGGATATCTGGACAGAGTTTCTGGGAGAAACTGGTAAATACGGTTATATCTGGGATATCTGGACAGAGTTTCTGGGAGAAACTGGGGTAAGTATGTTTATAGTGATCGTACTTTCTAGCAGGTTTTCATACTCCTATGTCTCAGGACCGACAAACAAGGTTTGCGGTGCATATCTTTGTGAGCATGGGGCAGACATCCTTGTCATGATGCTTAGGCGGGTCAACTCAATGTGATCACATGTGAGTGATTGCCTTGAGAATCATAAGAAAGAGGTTTTGTTCTATGCCACATAAGCATCTACACCGCGCAGGTAATCCCGTCAGGGCATACAGCAGTTATAACACATTGTCCTATCTGAAAAGACAAATGAACAGTCCTATGAAAGGTTCTACAGGAATCTATATGCAAAGGCTAGGTTTAGTCAAAGAGGGTCCGTTGACGAGAGTTCCAATATACCGTCAGAGAGACAGTACGGAGGTTTTTACTCTTTTTGATATACCTTGGAAGGTACAGTATCAACGGTGACTTGTGCCCTGGCACAGCAAGACCTGAACAATGTCAGCGCCGCGTTTCAGACACAAACGGGAGGGTAAAATGCAGAGTGCAACGCGGTGAACCAGACACAGTAAAAAGATGATTTTAAGGATGCTTCTTATGAGTCAAACCTCTGTATTATTTTGTTTTAAAATAAAGTCCCCAGCAGAGTCGCCAGATTGTGGACACCGGAAGTGGACCACTTCTCTCTCTCGTTTGAGATTGTTTTGAAATTGATTTGAATCAAAGAAAAGGAAATTGAAAGGTCTGTTGAAAACAGATACAGAGTCGCCACTTGGTCTTTAAGGAACCAAGAAACCTAATTTTGACTCACCCAAACGGATAAGGGCACCGGCCCTTCATAACCAAAGAACTTGGTTCGGGGTTTTGGTACGAGAGAGGAAGGAGCCTTTGTCACGACTAAAACACCCTCAACTCGCCCCGTCTTTCGACGGGCCTCAATTAGCATCCAAATAATCATCTTATACTTATGTTTGGTTCGACAAATAATACTATGATAGTATATTACATCACATAAGAAAATTTGAAATGGAAGATCAAAAGATAAGATATCATTCATAAGATCTAAGCCGAATATCATACAATGCAAAGTGAAAGATCACACAAATAAACCTAGGAAAAATCGTCTAATCATGTATCAAATAATCAAGACTTCCTAATCTAAAAGGGGACAGGGATTGCTCTCGAAACAAATAATCAAAGAAATCAAAATATGCTTAGCAACCTAGAATGGTGCATGTTATTCTTTTGAGAAAAGAAGACCTCTCGATCCCCGGGACGGATGAGAAAGGATGATTAGATCGAGGGGAAGCATGAACGTGTGATCAAGTTCATTCCTTATAATCTTCTTAGATTAAGAGTTACAAAAACCCCAAATCTTTGCATGGATACAATGTATGTACCTAGAAATGTGCAAAGGTTGTAGTGTGTTTTGTGTACATGGATTTCTAAAATGACTTGGAAGTCTAAAATGTGCATGAATGAATGGATTAAATCAACATGGGATATATACAAATGTAGTATGAACTACTTCCTAAGGTATGGGCTAATTTGGAATGCATATGAGCATCAAATCAAAGAATAAAAGTTGAAATGTGCTTGCTGTGAATAGTGGACAGACTGCATGTATTACTTTGCAACATTATAATGGGGGTCAAACGTGCCTAGAAAAATGTGAGAAAAATCTGAGATCATTCTTATTGTGTCTAGAAAATAACCCAAAAAGCCAAACATCAATAGCTATCACAGATTAAAAGAAAAAAATCAGAATGCACACATGACTCAGAAACAAAAACTGCACTGTTGACTGATTTTGTATGATTTTTCATAAATCAAAGAAAAGGTTTATGATGGCCTATTATATACCAAAAGTTTCCTAAGACACCCAAGTTTTATAAAAAAAAATAGAAAAGATATATGTACAGTGATGAAAATGTCCAGAATAAGTGCAAGAAGTTGGGTGAACATTCTGTGAGAACAGAGGCAGATTATGAATATGAACTTCTCACATCCAAAACAAATACTTTCACATTTCTATAATTGATGGGAAAAATTAGGGACAAACTATGATGTATTGGGAAGGTTTTCCAAGTGGTTTCATCATCATAACTTGAGTATTTAATTCAAAACAAATCTTTGAATCTGAACAGCTCACTGTTTTGGGTCATTGTTTTGGAGATATTGAGGAAAACAAAGTTTTATTTCTTGAAACCAAATGAGAGGGATTTAGAGGGGTTTTGAAATAGATGTTTTGAAAACATATTTTCAACACTCAATAAGGATTATGACCACTTAGAATACCAACATCAAACTCATCATTAAGAATCTCCAAGATTGTTGGAGAGATTTATTTTATTTTTGAACATAACTTCAATACATTCCAAGAATACCTTGGAAGTATTGAGGTTATGATCATCATCTATCAAACATGTTTTTGAGGTCAAGAGCTACTATCCATAAGGATTCACTCACCCCAAACTTCATGTCATCACTTAGATGATGATGAGCTAGTAAGTAAATAAAGAAAATAAAAAAGAAATGGGATAAGAAGAGATGAACAATAAAAAAACAAGCAAGTAAATGATGATCAATAGATGATATTCATGAAGCATAAGACTTGTGGATTGGTGTTTCACTCATATGTATTGACACTAGACATGGAAGAAGCTTCCACTCTCTTGAATACTCACTAGAATGGTGGTTGGGAGTATTGAATGTTGAAATAAATGGAAGTAATGAAGTAAAAAACAAAGTTAGAACTCACTTTTGTTTTGAAAATCAAAGAAGAAAGCTTCTTTTCTCTCTACTCTAACCTTATCTCTACAACTTTCTCTCCCAAACTTTCTCAAAACTCACATTTGACTCCCCTAAAATGAGGAGTAATGGGGTGTTTATATAGGCCAACTTGGGGTGCTTTTGGGATTTAGAAAGTGTTCCCATTGGCTCCAAACATCTGAAATCATAAAACTACGTCGTTTTGGATTCTAATTAATCAAAATGGGACCACAAAACATATTACAAAAATACACTGTTCTGGAGGGGAGTGCCGCGGCGGCACTGGGCCAGTGCCGCGGCAGCAGTGGGCCAGTGCCGCGGCGGCAGTGCTCCTCCCTTCGTCTGGATAATGCTGTTTAGGCCCCCTGATGTTCCGGTATTCGCGAAAAGGCCCTATTTCGTCCGAAATTCACAGAAAATGCGTACGAACTCCAAATTGAGGTTGTGATATACCGTTGGAAAGGTAATGGAGTCTATTTTACATAAAAAAATAGTTCGGGGATAGGTCACTTTGAAAAGTTTTGCGGTATTCGCGATAAAAGCCGATTTGGTCGCCTTTTTCACCTTTGGAAATTCATAATAAATTCGTTTTAAATCCAGGAATTATGTGCGATATACCGTTGGAAAGCTATTGACCTCTAATATCTATGAAAAATATTTGAAAATTGTTTCGGCGCCCCGGTTCCAAAGTCAAATTTTGGTCAAACTGGTCAAACCTGGGATTCCCGGGAAGTTCTGAAAACCTCCAAGGGTTCCCGGGAGCTGATGTTTTCGCTCGATTTTCTTTTGGAACTTGTTTTAACACTTTTCTCATGATTTAAAATGATTCTGGCGAATTCGGACGATTTCAGTCAAACTTGGTCAAACTTGGTCAAACCTGGTCAAACCTAGTCAAACCTTGGTCAAACCGGTCAACGGGGACTTTCCGGGAACTTCCGGGACTTCTGGGGGTCTCTGGGAGCTGACGATTTCACCCGATTTCTCTTAAAAACTCATTTTATCGCTTTTCTTACGACATAGCATGTTTTCAGAACTTTGGGACCAATTCTGGGAGTTTTTGGGCCTTCAGGGGCATTTTGGTTATTCTGAGCATTCCGAGAGATGGAGCTGACTTCCGAGAGTCCTTTTGGGTCTTTTGCGATCATTGTGAACCACCAAGCTATGGGTCTCCTAAATCTGGTAGCCGACAAAATGGGGTGTCTACACATGTCTAAATTTACGCGAGCACGTTGAGTTGTCTATGTGGGTCAAAGGGGGGTTTTATATAAATTCATGCCGGAGTAAGCTTTTCGTTGTTTGAGAATTTTAGTAGCGACGGCTAGTGAAAGTAAAGGTCGAACCCACATAGATTGTTAATTTTTATCCTTTAATTACTAAAATCCAATCTATTTAATTATAAGAAAATCGGAAGTTTAGTTGGTTTAGAATTTGATTGTTACTACTAATTTAAACTATGAATTAAACTATGAAATTATGGAAGTAAAATCTAGAATTAAATCTAAGTATATTTGTATGCTAAATTGAAAATTGATTTAAATATGAATAGATGAGATCTAGGATTACAAATCCACCACTAACTATGCATCGGGGGTCTATACTTCCTATTCTAAGTTCTATGTTTGGATAGTTATGATCTATTGTAGCTACAAGCCCAATAGTATCGTCAAGAAGATATTGTTAGTTCAATCTAAGCATAACCCATCTATGGTTCACATGAATTATCTACCTATAACTAGGGTGTAGCATAACTCATCTTTCCTAAGTATGAATTATAAAAGATATAAACATCACAATCACATAAGCACCCTTGTATGTAAATACTCCTATCAATCACGGAAATTAAGGACTATTGAGTTCAATAAGCATAAGGAAAAATCTAAGACAAGAATAGATCCAAAATACTCTTGATTATTAACATTAAAAACTGATTATAAATAATCCACCAACATACAATCACTATCCAATACATAAACCCTAAAGTAGAAAAGCATAGAATCCCCCTTTACATCGCTAGGGTTTCATTGAAACCCTAGATTAGGAGTTTAGTTGCACATGGTGGAAGAAAGCATGGAGATTGATTTGATGGAAGCCATTAGAGACCTTCAAACTTGCTCTTCTACTTCCTCTTGCCTTCCAAAGCTCTCTATGAAAGAATGTGTAACCCCAAAAACTTATAAAAACTAAATATATATAGAGTTTACAAGGAGTTTTTGAAGCTTTCCTATCCCGAAACTAACTAAAACAGCTATTATTTCCAATCCGAACGTCATTAAGCAGTTTTATTTGCACTGGATTCTTCAGTATAGCAGATTACGCAACTTTGATTTTTGTACGGATCGCGCGAACGGGCCGCGCGAGCGCGTAATTGGGAAGGTCACGCGCGCGGGTCGAGCGAGCGAGCGAATTCTGGGATCTCGCGCGAGCGGACCTCTCACGCGAAGGGCTTTTTCTAGCTTTTTTCTGCCTGCTTTTTCACCTTATTTAACTAAATCTCTTTATTTTCTTCTAAAACCTGACAGAAAATAGAAAATAAAATAAAACTACACAAAAACAGGATAAAAACGGCTAACAACTGTGAGTTAAGGCGTATAATTAGGATTTGTTCTCTCCCGATCACACCCCTAAACCTACATTTTGCTAGTCCTCGAGCAAAAAGAATAAAACTACGAATAAAAGACCTACTCCATTTTCGTATGGATAACGATTGCACTTAGCTTGTGCAACAAGCCTTTTAAACCTCTAGGTGTCCCTAGTCGGACGAGTGAAGTCTCGTGAGGGTTCTCGTCAACAAGTCACCCACAACCATCTTTATTAACTTGTAAAAATAAAAATTTTATTCAAATTTTAAAATACTTCAATGTCAACATCCTTCTTTTATAAAATCAACTTCGCACGAAACCTTTTTAAACCATCAAGAGTAAAATAATCGTATGTCTTCCTACATTATGAAGAATAATCTGAAAACATATATCACCATAATCAATGGAATATATCAAAGACCCGCATGTGTGTGAAATAGTAGTCAAGTGGATACACGGCAACTATGAACTTGGAATATAAACCGGATAACTATCTAGCGATGCTTCGACTACAAATCTCACGTTGTAATTACACTCTAAAATCAAATCACTTTGAAACAGGTGTAAGCACTCATTTATATATGTGAGACAGAATTATTGTGCAAGACAGATAAAACTCGCATACAACTCGGAACAACGTACGACACGACAAAAATAAGATAGTCTTATGAACAGATATCGATCATCAAGTGAATACTATTACTACCATGCTTCTCTTCCCTTTTTCTATTGGTTTTATATTCGAATCATGTTTCCATAGAATCAACTAGGACTTTCTACGGGTTATAATGTTGGTCAAGGGTTAAAGCTCAGAAAAGAAAGGCAAAAAGGAATTCAAAAAGTCCGCGAGTGCATAGGAATAGCCGTAAGGTGTAATGCAAGGGCTTTACTACAACGACTAGTAATTTCACTTTTTTTTTCTTTTTTTCTTTATCTCTTTCAAGAGATTCATTTCCTCTTTATTTTCTCAATTCTTTTTTTAATAACTTATTTTCTTTCTTTTTTTATATATATATTTTTTACTCCTTTTCTTTTACTACTCACTACATCACCTTTTTCTCCTTAGTCGTTTATTAGCCCGATTTCTTTATGATGAACTATTCTCTAACTACTCTTGGACATGGGTTAGGTAATATTTAATAGTGGCAAACTCCATATCGGAGTGGGTAGGATAATAGGTGAACAAAGGAATGGCTTAGTTAAAGGCCCAAGGGGTTAACAAGGGATAAAAATTTGTATTGGGTAGGCCATAGGTCAAAAAGGGTTATTAAAACAGATAGCCTAACGTCATTTTCTAGAGTCACATGATTCTTCAATGTTATGATATCAAAGGAAATAGATTTTTCCTGTTTTTATTTCTTTAGTTAAAACATAGTAATTATAATACTAACTCGACTTTCAATGAAGATGAAGAAAGAATGAGACTAATCAACGAAATAATGCGATATGTCAAAGAGATTCGATAATAATAAGTTTAAAACCCTCAAAAGGATGAAAGGCTCAAAAACTCACCAGGTTTTAATCTCCACAGTATTACTATTTAGAAATCCAAGTCATATTATAGTTCAAATGTTACTATGTATCCATATGACTACGTGCCGTGCAACAGTAACTATGCAAGTATAAGATATAGAGCAATGATTCTAAGGATATATAGATCTCAAGACATACATTCATAAATTCGGTAGACATCGAATTACATACTCTCTAAATTCCAAAATTTCAACAAAATCTAATTACAAAAAGAAGTAACGCAACATTGAACGATATTAAGAAACTATTTAAGAAACTGTTTTTTTTGTATGAATAAAAGAAATAACAAATGAACGAAATAACAAAATAACGAACTAACCACAGAGAACTAAACAAAAAAATATTCTAAAGTACTAAAAATAAAACGAAAAACAAAACTACTATACTAAAATAAACGAATATCCATATACTCTCCCAGACCAAATCACCGCATGTCCCTATGCAGGTGGGAACATGACAATGACATGGATGTAGTCCTCATAGAAGATCACCAAAACATCCACACCACGAAACACGTCTGAATGAGGTAGCTCGTTGGAACGAAAGTACCAATCGACTAGCTCCCACTCCGGATGCGTCGCAGGATCAAAAGGTGGTCGCATCTCATCAAAATCGTCCTCAGTAGTCAACTCTAGAACCATATCCATCTCAGACTCCTCACTAGTACCTAGACCCAAATAAATCGCATCATCCTCAGGACCGAAATAAGGCGCAAAGAATGAGGTGATATCCTCGGGAGACCAATCAGGGTGACCCGGACGTTGTCGAACAACGTCTGGCACATACTCAGGGAGATCCCTATAGGGATAGGTAACCTCAGGTATAGGTAACTCGGTCAAAATCAGAGCCAGAGCAGATGATGAAACGACAGCTGAGCGGGAGGAATGTCCTCATCGTCATCCTCGGTCGAAGAATCAACCGAATCAGAGGAAGAAGACGTCGGCGGAGCGCTATAAGGGCCATCTATAGCGATAGGGTCATCGCCAAACAGATCATCCTCATCGGAAGAATCAGAACAGATAGGAATGAGCATACGAGGACGACGACGATTCCAGCTGGGATGACCGGCTGGACCGTAGGACTTGGCTATCCTAGGACTCGGTAAGATATCAGAATCGGAAGAACTAGAGTCTGAATCATAACTCGACTGACTCGGGGACCTATCAGGTGAAGTAGGAGGAGAAATCGGATGGTCCATGCTATGAGGATGTAAATGAGATATAAGGGTCGAGGTAACTATGCGGATATCGGAAAAACAAAAACCTGAAACCAAAAATTAAGTCACAATTTAACTTTATTAGTTTGAGTTATTAAAAGTAAGAAACTTAACGTTACTATTTGCTTGAATGCGTAGCCGTAATGAATTCAAATATTAAACTTAGGCAATGTAGGTTTAAATTTAAATAGAATTCTGACAGAATTACCCCCAAACCTGAACCTAAGAGATTCCTGTTAAAGTACAATGGGTGGTGAAATTGCTGTGCAATATGAATTCAATGACAATTGCTCCTAATGAATAAATGCAGACATTATATAGCCAAGCATGAAATTAAAACGGCAATGAATAACGATGTTAATGTTGTGACTAACTAGAAGCAACAGGAATAACACAACCATAAACGAGAAGCAACAAATAAAAAAATGATATAATTACAGACCAAATCAGCAAAAGTAAACCAAAAGACAGAAAGTAAACTAACCGGTAGATGTCGGGTACAACAAAATCCTAATAATAATAAACAAAAAGACGAAAAGTAAAAGCAAAAACATAATAAAAGAATATATAGGTCCAAATGTCTAAGAATGTCTAAACCACCCACCAAATACATGAAAAATGAAAAAGATATGTCACATCACTCCCCCCAAACCTGACCTAGTCCTCACTGCCCTCAATCAGAACCAGGTCCAACCTCGTACTCCCCTGACCTGTAGTACCATCACCATCCCCATCCCCATCACTCCCATCTCCATCATCTCCATCGTCTCCAGCCTCCTCCTCCTTACCCTGCACCTCTCCCTGTTCCTCAACTCCCTCATCGGCCACCTGCTGCGCCTGTCGCGGGAATGTCGACTGGTAAGCCGCCTCTCCCTGAGCAAGAATGTCCTCCAGCTGGTCAGGATGATGAAGCTAGAAAAAGGACCGCGTGTAGGACTGCAAGCGAAGTGTCTCACCTCAGAAAGCACAAACATCCCCATACGTCCAAGCGTAAGGGGTATCCTCAGGAGGAGGTGGACGATGTGCTGCCTGCTCACGACGAGCCTGGGCCTACTCTCGGGCCCTCCTAACCTCCAGATCTAGGCAATCCAAGCTCAACTTCCAATCAGCGGAAGCGAACTCTGGGATATGTGCATCAATGGGCTCATCGGCTGGAATAGGAAAGGCCTTAGCCCGGAGAATAGTAGTGATAGTGCGAGGGTAGGGCAGAAGAAGCTTAGAATTGAGGGAGCTGTCAATGGCATGGGCCTCAAGACCTATGCCCTCCATAGTAATAAGGCCAGGATGGAACCAGTCGCTGCTGTAAACAGCGTGGAGAGCATGGTGAATTTCCTTGGTCCGTTCCTGCTCATGACCAAGAGGGTACATGTTGCATTTAAAGACATGGTCGACGAACCACATCTGGCGGGGCATGTACGATCGTCGAATAGATTGCCCTGACCCAGAGCGGCCGCCACACATGTCCTGGATAATGTGTATGAAGGAGTGGGCTTTAGATAGGACATTTAGTTTCGGTACTTGATAAGAATGGGAGGGGAGTTGTAAGATTTCAGCGATGTTGTCTGGGTTGAGGGTGATGCTGTGGCCATCTATGGTTGTTGACAGAAAAGCGTACTAGCTTAAGGATTGTTTATGGTAGCAGAGGTTTTGGTAAAAGAGGCGGACGAAGCGGGGGTAGCTGATTAGGTCAGGGTTTCTAAAATAAAGCTGTGGGGCCAGCTTACGGGCGAGTAGGTTGCTGTGGCCCAACTTTGTGTCTTTATCAGACGCGAAGTATTCAGCGTCTATGGCGGCCTCGTGGTTGAGGCCGCGGGTGGCGTACTTAGGGCCTAATTCATTGGGGTTTGGGTCGTCTGGGGGTGGTGGTGGAGGTGGGCTGGTTTGTTTTTCTTTCCCTTTGGATCGTTTCTGAGGGGGTTAGGAAGATGAAGCGGATTTGACAGTTCTTTTGGTCATTGTTTGAAAAGGTTTTTACGAAATTTTAGAAAATTTTGAAAATGCGGGCTTTAAAATTGGTCTATGCCCAGAAAAAGAAAATGAAAGGGAAAGGGGGAATGGGTCACCTGCAAAGAAAAACGTCCCGGCAAGGGACACAATCAATATAATTTCAATAGTTATAAAAGAAATTGGGGTTCACGGGGGAACACCCAGCAACTGTGAGAAGAGCCGATCCCTTCTCACTCACTGTCCCGACAAGGGCACACACTTTGCGGCCGAGTCACGGGGTATTCGCCGCGTGTTTAATAACAATGTAAATAAGTAAATAGATAAGTGACGCTTATGTCGAACACAATAATTTGAATGTTTAGTAGGACGGTCACAAGTTGGGTTAATACGTCAATGCGACGCTGAAAATTAAGCATTAAGTTAAACAATTTCAAAATCGAATTCCAGTTGTCAATATTAATTATGGAAACACTCGGATTCACATTTGATTTTTAGTAGTACACTTCTTACTTAAAAGATTAGAATAATGAGCGCAAACATGTAATGAATGTGTATGGAAACAATGTAACTAAAGCTGGAGTTATAGTATATGATTTCAAATTCAATGTATGAACATTTAAAGCTAACGTCTACGTACTCATTAGAATGTGAACATAGTTATGAAGCAATGAACCTGATAACTCGATAGCTCTTAATTAAATGGTTGGATTCTGTAAACGGATATGCGTATGAGTCCACCAGGCTTAGTCAATATGTGGATAGAGGCTCGGGTTCGAGAATTCAATATGTATATAGTAATTGTACTTGCCGAACTTAGTTAAGCTGCCGATTTGAACCTCAGGGATTTGTTTTTAGGTGGGGTTTATGTTTTGAATTTCTTTTATTTCAGCAAGACATCAACGTGCTAAAGAAGGTGAGAATTGGAACCACTTTATAAGTAGTAAAACTTAAAAGCCTGGATTAACATTTGATTTGAATTGAGTTCACCATGATTAGTGTGTTTTCTTAATTAAGAGTTTATTATGCAAATATTGATTGGATTTGACACTCTAAACTTTAAATGGATAAAGGGATTCCGATTTACTATGCCTTAGAACTTAGATTATGGATTTTGAAAGTACATTACAAAATAAACCCTTGTTTTAGAACATGTTTGCATAACTGAATTAATTTCAAATTGAGAACGTGCATAGGCTTAATCACAAGCGAGGGTTAGGATTTGTGGACCTACATCAATTTTGACGACAATGGTTTTACCTAGACCGATTTGAAGATATTGATCAAATATCAATTCGAACACACATTGGTCCTGAACTACTTTGGTTTAGAGTTCTAATGCTAATGGAAATCAAGAAGAACTCAGTATGAAATCAATTTCTGTCAAAGGTACTTTCTAGGTTACGTGAGTGAAGAAAAGAAAACAAAAGAAAAATAATGTGTGTAATAACAAAAGTGTGAGATTATGCGTGTATGTGTGTATGAGGGGTTAGGGTATGTGTGTATAGGTGTACGGACATATTCATACGTATACATAGATATGGGGAGGTATAAGTCCCCAAATAATAAGTGCGGTTGTGTGCAAAGAAAAGAATCTATGTATATGTGTAGGTATATTTTTACATGTAGATTGATATATATGGATCTATATATATAAACAGACGCTTTTATGCCTAAATACCAAACCCTAAATTCGTAGGTATACGAATCTGGGGACGGGTTTGTGTGCATAGCCAAATAAATGTATACACAGTATGATCTTGAATGACCCAAAATTGACAAACCCGTAAAGCTTTTCATAATTATGTGTAGGTATTGATCCATGTATATGTGTATCTATATATATAAGTGGGTATATTACCTGTGATATGGAGAGAGAATGGGGAAGATTGGGTGTGTATTTGTGGCGGCGATGGCAGCGGCGGTGGTATTGCGTCTGGCGGCAGCAATGGTGGTTGTTGGTGATTGCCTGGAGGAGGTCTGGTGGTGGTGTGGTGGTTGGAAGAGAAGGAGAGAGAAAGAGATCGCGAGAGGGAGAGAGACGCAGAGGAAGAGAGAAGTGTTTTGAAAAATTTTAGGGCTCAGCCCTATATTTAAAGGGAAGGGGTCCTCGCGCGCGCGAGTTCCTCCGCGAGGAGAAGCTGAGTCCTTGGTTTATTGTTAAAGAAAATTTCTTTGAGTGTCAAATTCGCTCGAGCGGGCCGCTCCAGCCAGACCTTCGTTCGTGCGATTTCAGGCGCGGACAGATACTGAGGCTCCTTTTTGAAAGTTTTAAAATTTTCCTAAGTGCTAAATCCGCGCGAGCGGACCGCTCCAGCGAGACCATCGCTTAGGCGATTTCAGGCGCGGACGGAAGCTGAGGCTTCTTTTGAGAAGCTAAAAGAAATTTTGTCGAAGGGGCAATCTCGCGCGAGCGACATTTCGCGCGAGCGGGCCGCGCGCGCGAGATGTCGATTTCTCATTTTTCTTTTCTGTTTCCTTGTATAAATGTTCTAAAATTTCAAATTTTGATCTTTTGGGTTTTTAAAAGCTCAGACATTGGCCGAAAACTACTAACTAGTGTACAAAATTAAAGAAATTCTAACTAACGCTTGGGTTGCCTCCCAAGAAGCGCTAAGTTTTACATCGGTAGCTCGATCGATGCACGCTCAGTCGAGATAGACCGGGTCAACCAGATCTATAGATTCGATTTCTCTTTCGTCTATTTCCTCGGTTCGATATGGCTTAAGCCGTTGACCATTTACCTTAAAAGGTGTTCCACCGTTTGTATCTTGGATTTTGATCGCCCCATGCGGGAACACTTGTGTTATAATGAACAGACCGTCCCAGCGGGACCGTAGCTTACCCGAAAACAACCTTAATTTCGAATTAAATAACCATACGCGTTATCCAACTTTGAAATTCTTTCTTATAATCATTTTATCGTGGAACGCTTTCGAACGTTCTTTATAGATTTTTGAATTCTCGTACGCCTCGTTTCTCAATTCTTCAAGTTCCTATAGTTGAAGTTTACGGTGGCATCCTGCCGCATTTATATCTTTGTTAAGTGTTTTTACGGCCCAATAGGATCGATGTTCGAGTTCCACCGGTAGGTGGCATGCTTTTCCAAATACTAGTCGGTAAGGAGACATCCCAATAGGGGTTTTAAAAGCTGTACGATATGTCCAAAGCGCATCGGTCAGTCGTTGTGACCAATCTTTGCGGTCTGGACGTACCATTTTTTCTAGTATACTTTTTACTTCTCTATTTGACACTTCAACTTGGCCTTGGGTTTGCGGATGGTATGCGGTTCCTACTTTATGACGGAATATTTTTGGACGAGGGCTTCGAAGTAACGATTACAGAAATATTTTCCCCCATCGCTTATAATTGTCCGTGGCGTACCGAATCGACAAAATATGTTATCTTTTATAAATTGAACCACAACTTTATGGTCGTTGGTTCTCGTCGCCACTGCCTCCACCCACTTAGAAACATAGTCGACCGCGACTAAAATATATTTGAAACCACAAGACGATTGGAACGGACCCCTAAAGTCGATGCCCCACACATCAAATATTTCTATAATAAGGATTAGGGTCATGGGCATCGCGTCACGATGTGACATGTTCCCTGTTTGTTGACAACGTACGCAGTTCTGACAGAATTCATGTGCGTCTTTAAACAGTGTTGGCCAATATAATCCGCTTTGGAGGACTTTAGCGGCCGTTCGACGGCCTCCAAAGTGACCTCCGCATTCTAGAGAGTGACAAAAATTTAATATGGATTTGAACTCACTTTTCGGAACACAACGTGGTATAATTTGATCAGAACAATGTTTAAATAACAGTGGGTCGTCCCAGTAGTAATGTTTAATTTGAGAAAGAACCGATCTTTGTCTAAACGGGACCATGTATGCGGGATAAATCCCATAGCTAAGAAATTGACGATGTCACTGAACCATGGACGATTTACGGTAGATAACGCAAATAATTGCTCGTTCGGAAACGAATCCTTTAGAGGGGTAATATTGTTAGATTCTACAAGAATTTGTGACAAGTGGTCAGCTACAACATTTTCAGAACCCTTTTTATCCCGTATTTCATAATTAAACTCTTGAAGGAGTAAAATCCATCGGATTAATCTAGGTTTCGTTTATTTCTTATTCAATAAATGACGCAATGTAGCGTGATCAGTATAAACAATAACTTTTGACCCTAAAAGATATGATCGGAATTTATCTAGGGCAAACACAACCGCTAATAATTCTTTTTCCGTAGTCGTGTAATTCAATTGCGCGTCATTTAGTGTTTTACTCACATAGTAAATTACGTGAGGGATTTTATTAGCTTTTTGACCCAAAATAGCTCCAACAGCATAATCAGAAGCATCACACATCAATTCAAACAGTAATGACCAATCAGGGGATTGGATTACCGGAGCCGTGGATAGTAAGGTTCGCAACATTTCAAAAGCCTTCAGACAGTCATTGTCAAAGACAAAAGGAACATCCTTGGCAAGCAGGTTACACAGGGGGCATAAAATTTTACTAAAGTCTTTGATAAATCGTCTATAGAAGTCGGCATGACCTAGGAAGGAACGGATCTGACGAATGGATGATGGCAGTGGAAGTTTGTCTATTAACTCGATTTTTGCTTTATCAACCTCTATACCTCGCTTGGAAACAACGTGACCCAAGACTATTCCCTCTTGAACCATGAAATGGCTCTTTTCCCAACTTAATATCAAATTTGCTTCCTTGCACCGGGTGAGGACTTTTGTAAGATTTTAGAGGCATTCATCGAATGTAGGTCTAAAAACGGAGAAATCGTCCATAAATACCTCGAGAAATTTCTCATCTATGTCCGAGAAAATTGCCATCATACACCATTGAAAGGTTGCCGGTGCATTGCACAAACCAAACGGCATACGGCGGTAGGCAAAGGTTCCAAGGGACATGTGAACGTCGTCTTTTCTTGATCATCAAGATAAACGGGCACCTGGTTGTAACCAGAGTATCCATCTAAGAAACAATAATAGCTCTGACCGGACAGACGTTCTAGGATTTGATCGATGAATGGAAGAGGAAAATGATCCTTACGAGTCATCGTATTAAGTTTTCTATAGTCGATGCATACCCGCCAATCGGTAGTTTAACAGGTGGGTATAAGGACTCCCTTTTTGTTTGGTACGACCGTAATACCTGATTTCTTTGGGACAACCTGAGTTGGGCTGACCCAATTGCTATCGAAGATCGGGTAGATAATGCCGGCATCTAAGAGTTTTATAACTTCCTTCATAACCACCTCTTTCATGTTAGGGTTGAGACGTCGTTGCATTGCCCTAGATGGTTTAGCATCTTCTTCTAAATTTATTCTATGCATGCAAACTGACGGGTCAATTCCTTTTAAATCGGCGACTATCCATCCAATTGCCTTCTTGTGATCGCCTAGAACCTGTATTAGTTGTACTTCTTGACTTTTAGTTAAATTCGACGCGATTATAACTAGAAGGGTTGCGTTAGATCCTAGGAATGCACATTTCAGAGAATCCGGCAACGGTTTGAGTTCGAGTGTTGGAGGACACTCAATGGAGGGTAAGGCTGGTTCATGTGCAAGAGGTGGTAAAGCCTCTATTTTAGGTTTCCATGGAAGTGCATTGGTCGTGTTTACTGATTCTAATAAAGTATTTACATCTTCAATATTTGTGTCAATATTGAAATCATTAAAATTGAAATGCGATAGGCATGCTTCCAAGGCTTCCTTAGTCAACATAAAAGGCACTGCCTCTTCGACTAATTCGTCTATTAAGTCTATGGCATAGCAGTCTGCCTCTTCATCATCTCTATATGGTTGATTAGATGCATTGAAGACGTTAAGACGCACGGTCATGTTACCAAAAGTTATATCCATCACACCAGTCCTACAGTTAATAATCAAATTAGCCGTGGCTAGGAAAGGGCATCCTAGAATAACGGGGACTTGTTTACTAGCATCTAGGACGGGTTCGGTGTCTAGCACGATAAAATCGACCGGATAATAGCATCTATCAACTTTGACCAACACATCTTCTAATACCCCCCGTGGAACTTTAATCGACCTATCGGCTAATTGTAAGGTAGCCGCAGTCGGTTTTAGTTCTCCTAAATCCAAATGTTCATATACGGAATAGGGGAGCAGATTCACACTCGCTCCTAAATCAAGAAGGGCCCGGTGAATGTATTTATCACCGATGTGACAAGCGATGGTGGGAGTACCCGGGTCCTTGTATTTTAGAGTGTTATTTTTAAACATGGAGCTAACCTTCTCTGTTAGGAAGACTTTCTTAGATAAATGGTTTCTGGACTTTCTCTTCTGAGTGCATAGATCCTTTAAGAATTTAGCGTACGGAGGTATTTGCTTAATAGCATCGAGTAGTGGAATATTAATCTTTACCTCTTTAAATGTCTCAAGAATATCTTTCGGGCGTGTTCCCTTTTTCGAGAAGTGCGCTGGGACATCCACGCTTGGAGAAAACGACATTCTAGGTACATAATTTGATGGGTTTGTCGCTTTAGACGTATTAGGTACCAAAAGGACAGGGTCCTTCATAACCTTATCGTTATCTCTAGCTTGGTCCTTACTAATTCCTTTACTCTTATCTTGTTGAGATTCGGGAGGAGGTATGAGCTCCTCCGGACGTTCAGTCGCTCTAGTCGACACCGCGTTAACTTGATCACTCGCCGAGCTCACCTCGTATTATCCCTTAGGGTTTTGGACCGGTTGACTTGGTAGCTTTCCCTCATTACGACAATTTAAGGTATTAGCAAGCTGTCCCATCTGGGATTCCAATTTAGCTATTGATTGCGCGTGAGAGTTAACAAGTTGCGACTGTGATTGTGATTGAGCTTCTAGGTTTTTTAATGATGCCAACACGCTCTCTTCGAAAGTTTTATCCCTAGGAGGATTAGTGCAGAAGGGAGGCTATTGGTATTGATTTTGTTGAATTTGAGGCTGCTTATACTGATTAGATTATGGCCTATACGCATTAGGAAAATTCGTCGTATCGGGATTCGAATACGGTTTCTCACTATTAGAGTTCCATGAAAGGTTCGGGTGAGATCCCTATGTCGAGTCCAGTTTATAACCTGCGGGGTTATAATTGGGTCGTTGGAACTGTTGGACAGCATTTATATGTTGTTCTACAAATTCTGGAAACTGGGATGCGGACGGACATGCTAATGTCGAATGCGACGAATCTGAGCATAACTGGCATACTTCAGCAGGAGGAGGTGGGCCTTGCGTGCGGCCCATCATCATAAGTTGGTCCATTTTTCTATTTAATTCTTGGATTTCATATGAATGATTAGACTCAACTTTAGCCTCTCTCTTTGGGTGAGTTAGAAGGTGTCCCTCAGGTCGTACGGATACTGCTTGGTGCATAGAGTTTTCACTTAATGTTTCAAATATCTTCCATGCTTCATCGGCACTCTTGTGGAGGAACGTCCCCGCACAAATAGCGTCAACGGTATTTCGAACGGCAGGAATTAATCCCTCATAGAAGACTTGCACCAGCTGCCATTTGGGTATCTGGTGATGAGGGCAAGAATGTAAGAGTTCGTTAAACTGTTCCCATGTATCGTAAAGTGTTTCCCCATCTTGCATTGTGAAATTAGTTATTGACTTTCTAATCTGATTCGTTCTAGTGATCGGGAAAATTTTTTGTAGGAACGCAGTCTGCAACTCATCCCATGTTCTTATTGAATTTGGCTCCAAAGATTGGAGCCAGTACTTCGCTTTGTCTTTAAGTGAAAACGGGAAAAGACGCATTTTTAACTCATCATCTGTTAAGTTCTGAATCTTTAAAGTCGTACAGATACCCTGAAATTCGCCTAGATGATTATAAGGGTCTTCCTTAACACGCCCGTGAAATGACGGAAGGAGCGCAATAGTTGATGACTTGATTTCAAAGTGGGCTGCCGTCACTTCCGGTAATGCAATACACGACGGTGGTGTGTAGGTAGTAGGAGTAAAATAGTCCTTTAACGGTGGTGGTGGGGGTATGTTAAGATTATCCCCATTATTCTGATTGTTTCCATTATTCCTGTTATGTCCAAAATCGGCCATTGGAATAGGTTCGATTTTTATCATTTTAGTTTTTCTTAAACGGTTAAGTGTACTTCGGATTTCTGATTCAAACGAAGATGACGGTTCCGGTGTGGACTCGTCGTCTAACATCAACCGAGCTCTCGCAGCTTGGGTTGATGACCTAAGGCCTCTAAGTGTGCGTTCAAGTTTGAGATTAAGCGGATTTAATTTAGGTTTAGTTGAACGAGTTCTAAACATAAACTAAGGACTGACTTGATTAGAACAAAAATAAGCTACGCTAATAACCAAGCATACAAGAACACAAGACTAATATGATGCATGAAATTATCCTGTAATGCAATGACCACGTCAAGCCCAGCGCCCCGAGTTTCCTAGCTAATGCAATGGTCACTCCACACCTACCCTAATGCAAGTATTGCGTCTCAGTGCCCTGACTTACAGTGGTTCGATGCGAAATTTAAATAATGGATTTACTTGGTGATTTTAAATTGATTGCAAATTTTTTTTCCTTTCAGGTCTGCGTAAGCTCCACTGACGTGCACAGCTGCTCCACTCGATTGTGCTAGAATTGATACTTTAAAGTCTGCAAACAAGGATAATTTTAGCGACTCGATAATAAGATTGAAAACAAAGAAGGTAAAATAGACACTAATATTTACTAAGTAGATTACGATTCTAATAATTAACGACAAAAATTATTTCAATCCCCGGCAACGGCGCCAAAAATTGATGTTGTCAAAATCAAGATATGAAAAGTGTATTTTACTTTTCTAAAGATTTGCAGTAGTGAAAGTAAAGGTCGAACCCACAGAGATTGTTAATTTTTATCCTTTAATTACTAAAATCCAATCTATTTAATTATAAGAAAATCGGAAGTTTAGTTGGTTTAGAATTTGATTGTTACTACTAATTTAAACTATGAATTAAACTATGAAATTATAGAAGTAAAATCTAGAGTTAAATCTAAGTAAATTTGTATGCTAAATTGAAAATTGATTTAAATATGAATAGATGAGATCTAGGATTACAAATCCACCACTAACTATGCATCGAGGGTCTATACTTCCTATTCTAAGTTCTATGTTTGGATAGTTATGATTTATCGTAGCTACAAGCCCAATAGTATCGTCAAGAAGATTTTGTTAGTTCAATCTAAGCATAACTCATCTATGGTTCACATGAACTATCTACCTATAACTAGGGTGTAGCATAACTCATCTTTCCTAAGTATGAATTATAAAAGATATAAACATCACAATCACATAAGCACCCTTGTATGTAAATACTCCTATCAATCACAGAAATCAAGGACTATTGAGTTCAATAAGCATAAGGAAAAATCTAAGCCAAGAATAGATCCAAAATACTCTTGATTATTAACACTAAAAACTGATTATAAATAATCCACCAACATACAATCACTATCCAATACATAAACCCTAAAGTAGAAAAGCATAGAATCCCCCTTTACATCGCTAGGGTTTCATTGAAACCCTAGACTAGGAGTTTAGTTGCACATGGTGGAAGAAAGCATGAAGATTGATTTGATGGAAGCCATTAGAGACCTTCAAACTTGCTCTTCTACTTCCTATTGCCTTCCAAAGCTCTCTATGAAAGAATGTGTAACCCCAAAAACTTATAAAAATTAAATATATATAGAGTTTACAAGGAGTTTTTGAAGCTCTCCTATCCCGAAACTAACTAAAACAGCTATTATTTCCAATCCGGACGTCATTAAGAAGTTACTTTGCACATGATTCTTCAGTATAGCAGATTACACAACTTTGATTTTTGTACGGATCGCACGAGTGGGCCGCGCGAGCGCGTAATTAGGAAGGTCGCGCGCGCGGGTCGCGCGAGCGAATTCTAGGATCTCGCGCGAGCGGGCCGCTCGCGCGAAGGGCTTTTTCCAGCTTCTTTCTGCCTGCTTTTTCACCTTGTTTAACCAAATCTCCTTGTTTTCTTCTAAAACCTGACAGAAAATAGAAAATAAAATAAAACTACACAAAAATAGGATAAAAACGGCTAACAACTGTGAGTTAAGGCGTATAATTAGGATCTGTTCTCTCCCGATCAATGGCTACTGTGCATGGTTTAAGGCTTGGACTTGCCAGGGCACTTGGGGGATGTAATGGTTGTAGGCTTGGACTATCGATTGACATCACGGTTTAAGGCTTGGACTTGCCGCTACCAGATGAAGGCGTATTTTTCTCCCTAGAGACTATTGATATGATTTATGAGATTAAAGCATGTTTTGTTATATATTGCATATGTTAGACTTGTGCGCTCAGCATATAGCTAAGCAGTGGAGATTTAGTCCATTGCAGGTAAGAAGAAAGACAAGAAGAAACGTGATGAGTGAGGCCGAGGAACGCCGGGGAACCACAATTATATATGTTTTTCTTTTAAATCCTAATCTTGTGTAAGGATTGGTAAATTGTAAAACGTTGTAATAGAATCATGGATTAGTTCCGTAGTATGGAAATCTTGTAATTGAACTCCTGTAGTTGTGTTTTAAAACATTGCAAGTCATGGTGGTTGTGATTATTGTTGATGTGGAAAAGCATGAGTTGTAATATTTCACACAGGGCTACCCAGCAGGGGAGCAGTCGACTGGACCATGGATCAGTTAACTGGATCCCGTGGGGTTTAGACACTGAAAGTGAATAGTGTCAAGATCAGTCGACTGGACCATCCTTCAGTCGACTGGACCACTGTAGATTTCAGCTACTGATCCAAATAGTGACCAATGTAGTCGACTGGGTTCCCTGATCATCGACTGGACCTCTGTTTTCAAAGCTGATTTCCTTTGGACATGTTTCAATTGAACAAAACTTTTTATAACTCTGATTTTAATGGATTTTAATAATGTTTTCCGCTGCTATTGGACTTAAATGGAACTGGATAAGCCTTGATGGCGTGCCACGTGTCCTATTTTCGCGCGTAGCAGGATGGGTTGTGACAATTAAAGAGAAGCTTCAAATGGATTAAATAATAAGGTGGACTAGAAAAGTTTAAAATATTACATTACTTCATGCAAATCTAAAGATTAAATTACTATGAGATTAGAGTATAAAAAATAATAGCATTTTAAAAAGATTGGGTAAAATTGGACAAATAGTCTTTTTAATCTACTTTTTATGCAACGTATCACTTACGTTAATACTATATCATTCAAAATGATCTTAAACAAGATCAAAACTATGAGAAAATATGCTACACAGGTAAAATCATTATTCACATAAATCAGGTAACGTCAAATGATATTTAATCACATAAATGTCATTTGATCATGCCATATCCTCATAGATTTCTTGTGTCCTCAATTGACACCCACCATTGACCCACATTTAACCTCATCTACAATTATTAATCAACATTAATAATTCTCGTTAAATCAATTATGCATTTTGAAATTAGTGTATTTTTCGGGACGGGTGTGACACTTGTCGCACCAAACACTACAATGAAATGAACCCATGAATACCTATTCCACTCGTAAAACCGTATTCGGACTTTAAGAAAGCCTTTCAAGAAGGAATTAATTCCTTCGCACCTTTGAATGCTCTTCATACGACCAAAGAATTGGCCCCTCAAGTATGCCTCAGCCCAAATCGAATGCGTTTCATACATCTCTATTGATACAGAAACCAAACCCGATAATACAGTATTGATACAACATATTACAAGCTTAGTTCTTGCCCAGCCTGTTGAATCATTTCTTTGGGTCCTCACCGACATGATCACCTACAATAGTTGTACAATAACCACTACACTATACAAGCTATATACTTAGTGAATGATAATAATTGAAAGGGTAAAAAGCATTTTGCCCCCTCAAACTGTACATGCTCTTGCAATTCTCACCTCGAACTTTAAAAAGTTGCAATGGATCCCTTAGACTATATTTAGGGTTGCAATGTCCCCCTTGAACTATTGTTTGTGTTGCAATGTTCCCCCTGAACCATCTTTTGTGCTGCAATATCAACCTTGTCATTACATTCTGTCAAAAAATGTAACGAAATTTGCTCATGTGAGATGCACATGCCAAATTTCAACGGTATTTATAACATTTCACCTTCCGTTTCTAAATTAACAATCATAAATAATAAGAAATTTCTCACATGACCATTTTGCCCCCTCATAAATAATAAGAAAAATGATAGTTTATTCACATATCTTGACAGAATGTGATTGAAAGATAGTTTAGGGGGAACATTACAACACAAACGATAGTTCAGGGCAGACATTTCAACTTTTTGAAGTTCAAGGGGGACATTGCAATCCTAAAAGATAGTTCCGGGGGGGGGGGGGGGGGGGGGGGGGGGGGCAGGGCAGACATTACAACTTTTTAAAGTTTGGGGGTGTGAATTGCAAAAACGTGTATAGTTTGAGGGGGCAAAATGCTTGTTACCCTAATTGAAAACATGGATTAATAACAAGTCATAATCCACCACACTACAAAAAAACGATAGTCACCGGGAATACATTATTGTCACCCTCAACATGATGTAAAACAATATAATAAACTCAACACATGTCCCAATGGGGGACTGCTATATTGGCCACAACTGGGTTATGTTTAATGAAATTATGCGTGTAATATGGACAAGTATGCGTGTAATATGGACTATGTTTAATGAAATTCTATTATTAAGAAATTATGTTTCCTTGTTATTCTAAGATTAAGAAATTATGTACCCTTGTTGTTCAATGATTAAGAAATTATGTTCTTTTGTTGTTCCATGATTAAGAAGTTATGTACCCTTATTGTTTCATGAGTAAGATATTTTGTACCATTATTGTTCCATGAATAAGAAATTATATACCATTCTTGTTGCTTACTAAACAATGATTGTTGCATACTTCTGAATAGTTCTTTAATTAATTAAATTTTAATTTTTACAAAAAGTTAAAAGTAACACATCTGAGTGACTTATATGGACAATTCACTAGAAATATCCATAGTGATGTGATTAAACTTTCTGAGTAATGATGTTGACAACCTACTATAGCTTTCATTAAAGTGACAAGTGTTCGATTTTTCAGTGATGGGACTAAACTTTCTAAGTGAGTGATTGATGTCGACAATTCACTGGAACTGTCCATCATATCCTATTCATAGTACTATCCCTCCTATGAAACCCTTAGTCATAGTAGGTGCAAAGTGAGTGATTTGTCATAGTGTAGTCATTTCCAAGTTAAAATTCATTGACAGTGAGTTTTCATTAAAATGACAAGATTAAGAAATTTTGTACCCTTATTGTTCCATGATTAAGAAATTATGTACTCTTATTGTTTCATGATTAAGAAATATTGTACCATTCTTGTTGCTTACTCACCAAAACACTTATTGTTGCCTACTTGTGAATAGTTCCTTAACAATATAATCTTTTTGAATTAATTAAAGATTAATTTTTTAAAAAAGTTTAAAAGTGACACAATTGAGTGAGTTATATGGACAACTCACTAAAAATGTTCGTAGTGATGTTGACAACCTACTGTGGCTTTCATTAAAGTGACAAGACGTAGGTTTTTCAGTGATGGGACTACACTTTCTGAGTGAGTGATTGATGTCGACAATTCACTGAAACTGTCAATCATATCCTATTCATTATATCCTATTCATAGTACTCTCCCTCCTATGAAACCCTCAGTCACAGTAGGTGAAACGTGAGTGATTTGTCATAGTGTAGTCATTTCCAAGTTAAAATTCATTGACAGTGCACAATCTACCGGGTTGTACTGAAGATTCTTCTTGTAATAACACCTATAATCTCTACAATATTATGCTTGTATGAACAATTCCTTTGTCAAATAAATTCACATTCTGCATCTTCTTCATTCTTAACTCTATAACTCCATTAGATACAGTACCTTGAATATCAGTCATATTTCTAATATTTTGCTCATAGTAATTCTATCTTCTTCCAATCAAATTATATAACCAGTCTTCAAATGACATATCAAGAATTCGTTTACCACCCAAATATTTCCAGATATCAATTTGATGTCTTCTCATAAGTTAAAACAAATATGTCTTCTCATAAGTTAAACAAATACAAAGTTCTTAACAAACCTTCTTCATAAACTAACAAACTTCAATTACTGTCTCAATACAGAATAATGACGTCATACTAACTGTCTTGAAGATATAACTCTACTTGATTTAATGTTTTCATGTTACATAGTTAACTACAATGTACTTGATTAACAACCGCTCATACTTTTCATCATATCAAAATGACTCGTTTCACTCACTGTTACTAATTCTGTATTATTCTCACATCATAAACCCCTGGCTTATCAGAACCAATCATACAATTCCCAATATATAATCATTAACCAAGTCCAACACATAGAGATCCCCAATAACATACTTGAACATTCAATAACTATCATGATACAATTAACACGAAGTTCTTGGATTTAGGAATACATAAATATAATTTGTAGGTAAATAATTACATTACCTATACCTGATGCCTGTGACGGTTCAAGAATAACTTAGGAGCTTCTATCTTCCTTTTGTTCTTTTCCCATTGACGGATGAGCGGATCACAAAATGGTTTTACGTGTTAAAGAATTTGGATTTTCTTATCATCTATTAGGACAATCACGTGCCCAACACCCATACTGTCCAAATCTAAAACACTTATCTCCAATTCCTGTATTTTGACTCGGACAATTTCTTGCGATGTACCTGGGTTGCAGACAAACATAACAAATTATAGAAGACACACGACATACACCCGAATGTCGTTTACGACAGATTGAACAACACAACTTCTTTTCTCTAGAAATTCCACTTGTCAGTGAACTATCCTCATTTACACTTTTCAAATTACCTTGACCTTTCCTTGGACTTTCTTTTAGTCTCTTACCTTTTTGATGTTGATTAGAGTCTCTAAGAAACTCTTCTACGGTCAATGATTCTATTCTTACCTCTGGGTTTGATTTTCATGTGCTTCTTCCACTGATAATGTACTAATTTCTACTATTCTCATTATTATTCCTACAACCTTTTCCATAAGATTCACCATTGTTAGTGATATTTGTCTCTTCTCCGAATCCATTGCTTCTAGGCAATTAAGACTGGCAGCCAATAACCTTAATGGTCATCATGCATGTTATGTTATGAACATCATAAGCATGCTAAATAATATTTTAAGCATGCTAAGATAAACGTTTATGCATGATCATACGTGTCGTGTGCACACTCACGCGTCGTATTTGTCATCTCTCGTTCCTAAAGGCTCTATCGTATTACTCTGATACCAAATATTGTCACACCACAACCCGCCACGCGCGGATTAGAATTGTGTAATAAAGGATTACCCAAAACAAAGCATCCCTTAATAAAAACAAGAGTTAAACATAGGAAAATGAATTTGTTAGCTTAAACCAACCCAAGGGTAAAATGGTCATTAAAAAAAATGCCCAAATTTAATAACAAAAGATAGCCTTTCGAGTCTCGGTTCCAACCCAAAAAAAAGGCGCGCGAATCTAAATTTTCTAGAAAGAGTTATGTTCGTTTTCGTAAAAGTCGACAGGCTAAAAATAGACCTGCAGAAAATGTTTCATAGCTACCAACTAACAACATAAGGCCAAATTATATATTAAAACTCATTCACATTCAATACCAACTGATCTACTCACATATCTATAACATTTAGAAGATTAGAAAAGATCAGATACAAAATTATTACAAAAATTTGGGTACTAATTGGTCTTGATTCCTAAACATAATTACACGAGTTCTAAATACAAAGATTATACAAACTTTCCCCCAACAGAGTACGCTATTAATCAACATCTAAACAAGTGAAACATAAATCCGTGCTATCCAAAATTCCCGTAGCTCAACGCTTCTCACTGTGAAATTCATCTGAATCTGCGTGGTCATTAGCCACAACATCGACTAAGCTTTTGCTCAGTGGGTATGCTAATCATGCAATCGGAATATTTAATGATTCATAAACATAAAATATATATATATATATATATTCACAACAATAAATGGTCACTGGCGTGTCCAGTAATCAATCACCATCGTTCTGGATCCCTGATTCCGGGCCTTTCTCACTTTGTCGTCACTTAAAAAGCGATATCACACACTCTCATGTGACCATAGTCAATTCGTTGTGATCGTCACCACCGTCCCCTTTTCTCTGAGGAATTCAACATCCCTTAAATATGGGCTAAATAATGGTGGTTATTACTTGACACCCTTTGACCCAAATAAGCACATTAGCATTCCAGACTTGTTAAATGCTAATTAACCACATGCTTTTCTACTTAATCACAATTAAGCATTTTTAAGCATGTAATAGCAAATAACCAACGTTAAACATTCAGTTTTGAGATTAGGACACTCACTTCACAAATAAGTCCAGGCAAAGCCTAGAACCCTCGAATTCCTTGCCAAAATCAGCTCTAGTTATTCCCAATGATATCCCTGTATATATATATCACATATGTGTATCACCCCTCAAAATGGGCCGAAAAAAACATTGTCAAAACTGAAAAAGAAAGACATAAAAATAATCCTCTCACGTCCATGAATCCGAATATGGCTTCGATTCACGAAACAGAGGTCTGACGACAGAGAAATGGCGAGACCACGACAGCAAAACAACTTTCTCTCTCCTCTCTTGGCCGAATACTCTCTGTATCTCTATTCCTTGTCTTTTTTCTTAAGTAATGAGGATGATGATGACAAACATATCATCATCCAGGCTTTTGATGGTATGTCTCTTTAGTCATATCTTCGTTTACACCCCCTGGTTAACTATATTAACTACCAAATATTTAAGCGGATATATATCTATATTACGTATGGGCCCTAAATGTGGTCCCAAATATTTTGTAAAGTCGCTAATTAACCTACTAGTTATGAATCATGTTCCCAAAGGCTCTATTCTATTACTCTAATACCAAATATTGTCACACCCCAACCTGCCACGCGTGGATTAGAATCGTGTAATAAAGGATTACCCAAGACAAAACACCCCTTAATAGCAATAAAAACAAGAGTTAAACATAGGAAAATGAATTTGTTAGCTTAAACCAGCCCAAGGGTAAAATGGTCATTAAGAAAATATGCCCAAATTTATAACAAAATATAGCCCTTCAAGTCTCGGTTCCAATGCAAAAAATGGCGCACGAATCCGAATTTTCTAGAAAGAGTTATGTTCGTTTCTGTAAAAGTCGACAGACTAAAAATAGACCTGCGGAAAAACCTATTTCATAGCTACCAACTAACAACCTAAAGCCAAATTATATATTCAAACTCATCCACATTCAATACCAACTGATCTACTCACATATCTGTAACATTTGGAAGATTAGAAAAGATCAGAGAAAAAATTATTACAAAAATTTGGGTACTAATTAGTCTCGATTCCCAAACATAATTACATGAGTTCTAAATACAAGGATTATACAAACTTTTCACCCAACTGAGTGCGTCCATTAACATTCTAAACAAGTGAAACATAAATTCGTGCTATCTGAAATTCTTGTAGCTCAACGCTTCTCACTGTGATGCTCATCTGAACCTGTGTGGTCATTAGCCACAAAATCAACTAAGCTTTCACTCAGTGGGTATACTAATCATGCAATTGGAATATTTAATGATTCATAAACATCAAATATACATTCACAACAATAAATGGTCACCGGCGTGTCAAGTAATCAATCACTATCATTCTGGACCCCTGATTCCGGGCCCTTCTCACTTTGTCGTCGCTTTATAAGCGATATCACACACTCTCACGTGACCGTAGTCATTTCATTGTGGTCGTCACCACCGTCCCCTTTTCTCTGAGGAATTCAACATTCTTTAAATATGGGCTAAATAATAGTGATTATTACTTGACACCCTTTGACCCAAATAAGCACATAAGCAACTCAACATGTTAACATAGCAATTTTAGCATTCCAAGCATGTTAAATGCTAATTAACCACATGCTTCTCTACTTAATAACAATTAAGTATTTTTAAGCATTTAATAGCAAATAAAAACGTTAAACATCCAATTTTGGGATTAGGACACTCACCTCACAAATAAGTCCAGACAAAACCTAGAACCCTCGAATTCCTTGCTAAAATCAGCTCTAGTTATTCCCAATGATATTCCTATATATATCACATATATGTATCACCCCTCAAAATGGGCCGAAGAAAAACATTGTCAAAACTAAAAAAAAAAAAAAGACATAAAAATAATCCTCTCATCTCCACGAGTCCGAATATGGCGTCAGTTCGCGAAACAGAGGTCTGACGGCAGAGAAACGGCGAGACCACGACGGCAAAACTACTTTCTCTCCCCTTTCTTGGCTGAATACTCTCTGTATCTCTATCCTTTGTCTTTTTGTCTTTTTGTTTTTTTAAGGAATGAGATGATGAAGACAAACGTGTCATCATCCAGGCTTTTGATGGTATGACTCGTACGAAAATAACAATTTAAAAAAAAATGTTTCGTGCGCTATCAAAGCTCAAAACATTGGAAGTTTTCCACTTAGAACTTTAAAACTTCAATATTTGAAAATAAAAAAATAAAAAAATTCGTGGATATCAAATTTGGGTTGCATGAAACTCTAATCGACTTGTATAAATAGACTTGTGAATCAAACGCTTTTAACAGCCATGCATGTGAGTATTATATTTTGTAGCAACTTGTAATTTTCAATTCCCTAGTAGTAAATAAAATGCCAATTTTTATTTTACTACTATGTATTATTTTTAATAGTAGTATTATTTTAATTATATAAATAAAACCTGTGTTGTTATTCGTATATGCAAGTTTTAATTTGGAACCTCTTAGTAATTTTAATTGTGTTATTACTTAAAGACTGAGCGCCTAAGATACCCTAAGAATTGGGATAAGAACCATTACTGAAATCTAATATCATGTCGCCTACATTTTTGTTCCTAATATTTATGTTTGAGATATTTTCCTAAAGCTTACCGAACTGAACTAACTTATCAAACTAACATGATGGACTGATTTGATTTCAATCAGTCTATCGCGCTATCCACGTCTACTAATTGAAGTTCAAGCAGTAACTTCTGTGGCTGTTAAAATGAGAGGTGTGTGCTTCAATTGTAAACCACACGCCTTACCTATCTACAGCAATCGATTGAAGCTCAATGATGAAAAATCTTGTGGTTAATTCATGTGTGGTGTATGCCTATTTTTTTTAAACCAAGTGTTTCAAATCAATAATAAATCCTATATAACACAACACATATACAGACTCTCTCGCTCTTAAACATAAGCATTACTCTTAAGATCACATTACTCTCTCTCTCTCTCTCTCTCTCTCTCTCTCTCTCTCAAAATTACACACACACATATCAAACATATTTGCATCTACATTCTAGAAATTTAAAGAAAATAAAGGAAATACAGAAAGAGAAGAAGTACAGTGAGCTAAAGCTTCAAAAGCCATAGCCATTAAAGCTCCAATTATTACAAATTTACGTCTTTTCTTCGGCAGTCTCTTCCTGTCAAACCAGAGAACAATGGGTCTTTTGAACCCACTCATAATGTACTTTAAGTCATTACACACAATCCCGGGGGTTCGAAAGTAGGTGTATACGTATACAAAGATTCTCTAAAGAGGGTACCCTCTCTTTATTAAAGAGAGGGCCTCTATTTTAGCCGTCGGATCGTATTTAAAAATTGTAAAATGACAAAGCTGGCCTTTATGAAAATATGATCCGACGGCCAAAACAGAGATCCTCTCTTTAATAAAGAGAGGGCATCCTCTTTAGAGCCTAACTGTATACGTATATATAGCCTTGGAGGTCCGAAAATGGTGGTCTCGTAAAACTCAACAAAAACTCTTTCTATAAATTTGGGAATGATAGATTACAGTCCTAATAGCCTCTGTTTCAAATCTTATACCTTAATTTATAACGATTGCGATGTACGGTTAAAACAAAGTTTTGGCGATTCTTGGATTTTCACCTATAAGTAGAGCTATGTTAACAATTGGCAAACGAGACATGTATTTATAATCTACGCGGAAAAACGAAAAGAGTAGTATATTACAAACTCGGTTTAGTTTAAGTTTGCAAAACTCAACATATACTCTGTAACTAAACAGTCTAGAGGTTGAAGACGACCAGGACCAGTCACGATACATAACCAAGACCGCACATGACCATGACCGGTCCCGATGCATGACCAGGACCGCTCACGGCCATGACCGGTCTTGCTAGAAGTCAAGACCGGTCCCGCCCATCTGAGACAGAATGACTAGCTACTCTTGGTGTAATTTTATTATCTTCTTAAAATAGTTGTACCTTTTGTCGTAACTAGTGTATCCCCCTGTTATGCTTAAAAGGAATCAGTTTCTAACATCGGATAAAGATAAGTTGGATTAATTTGTAATAAAATCATGTGTTTGAAAACCAATGTTATTGTTATAAGAACATGTAAAAAGAGACGAGTCATACACTTGCATAGTTGAGATGGCATGTACGTGAGGCGTCGAGAATTTCAATACATGTATATTTTGTAAGAGATGAGTAAAGAGATATGTCTGTGACATTGTGGACATGGCTATTTGTATTGATCAGTTTTTATGGACGGTGATACTGTCTTGGTCAAACTCTGACATGACTATCTGTATTGATCGGCTTTATGGGCGGTGATACTATTTTGGTCAAACAGAGTTTGACTAAGCGGCCTTGATGGGCGGTGATGGTATATCATTCAAGATAAGTGGGTTATTGTAACCTTGAATAGCTTGATGGGTTTTACCTATGCCACATCGGTCCGGTAATAATATCAAGCGACTTTTATAGGCGGTGATGTTCTAAATTAACGGCATTGTGTCGGATGGTTCTGGTAAACCGAATGAGTCAAGAGATTATGGTCGAGATAAAAGAGTAGTAAAATGAGATGAATTTATTGTTTATGCACGATCTTAAATATTCACTACCTAAACTGTTCATTTATTATTCTAATGCGACGACTAGAATAATGGATTAACTGTACTCTAAAGTACTAGGCAAAATTAAAATGGGTTAATGTACTTTTATATAAATTGCTTGTGCTATTCATTATGCTCACTCGGCTTTCATTAGCTGATGAATTTTATTGTCCTAGATAACCAAAATGTTCAGGAGATGACTATGCAGGGCAGTACGAATATGTCAGCTAGAGAAATCCTACGAAGAGAGTCTCTATGCTTTTTATTTATTTGTTGAAATAAGAAGAATAAAGTTTTAAATAAGGCGGTTTGTGCCTTAACGATATTTGATTTAAGACAATGTAACATTAATTAGGTTCTATGTTTAATGTAATGATTATTACTATTTATCTTCCATGTTGCTTTAAATACTCTGTTTATCACTGCATGTTATGCTAAGTACAGGACAAGCGATCCATAACATGTCAAGACCTACAGGTCCAAAACAGAAATGAATTTTTTTTTCTTATTTTGTTACGCTAGGGCGTGACATATTTACTTAGTAACATACCATATACAGCTTCAGGCAGGCAAATTAGATCCCTATCTCCTGCAATTGCTAAGACAGGGACATTGTTTATTGTAGGTGCTCTTTGTAAAAAAATGTACCACTTATGTCCTGTAGTCTGCCCTCCTTAAAGGCTACTGTTAACTGCAATAGATGTTTAGCAGGTATAGTACCTGCTAGTTGTGATAAAATCATGTTTGTCAGTACATCAGAAATCCAAGAAAAGGTGGAAAGCAAGGTGTGGGTGTGGGCACAAAATATTTCTTTTTAGACCCCAGAACTTTCTAGAGTTACAAAAGATCTTTGGAATATCTTCACACTTAACATGTGACAGAAAATGAAAGGTCCAAGAGTTACAGAACTCCAAAAGGTTGTTGTTACAACCTTTTGAGTTTCTGAACTGATTTGGAATTAATCTGTAGATATTAATCCACTCTCTCCTCTGTCTATAAATTGAGGTTCTTCTTCATTTGGAGATACACGAAATTACAAAGTTCTTCTTTCCAGAGTTATACTTTCTTTCCTTGGTTTCCTAAGAGAGCACGAAGCATAGAAGTTCGCCAGAGCAGTTGTACTCTGTGCTTGTACTACTGTTAGAAGCCGCTGTATCTTGGGAGGACGCCGAAGATTTCCTCAAGCACATCCGGTGAAGCGACGAATCTGTTTTAAGGAAACTGTGTATGGCCTCAGTTTATTTATATTTTCTATTTCTGTCCAAGTTCTATTTTTCCTGTTTCATAAGTTATAATCCAGAATCTGTTTCTGTTTATTTTTGATTATATCAATATAATTTTTCCAACAATATATACATATATTGTTTTATTATATTATATATATTGAATATATTATATAACAAAATTGAATAAAACTGTGTACAATTATAAATTGCATAGCCAAATTACTCTTACGCCTTATGCAAATTATCCTTTGTTTCTATGCCTTAAAGAAAAGAGCTTAAAGTTTGGGTAAAAAGCATTTTGCCCCCTCAAACTATACACGCTTTTGCAATTTGCACCCCAAACTTTAAAAAGTTACAATTTCCCCCCTGAACTATCTTTAGGATTGTAATGTCCCCCCTGAACTTCAAAAGTTGAAATGTCCCCCCTAAACTATCATATGTTTTGCAAAGTCCCCCTAAACTATATTTCGTCTTGCAATAACAACCCTGTCATCACATTCCATCAAGAAACACGAAAGATAGTTTAGGGGGGATATTGCAACACGAAAGATAGTTTAGGGGGGACTTTGCAAAACAGATGATAGTTCAGGGGGGACATTTCAACTGTTTGAAGTTCAGGGGGGACATTGCAACCCTAAAGATAGTTCAGGGGGGAAATTGCAACTTTTTAAAGTTCGGGGTGCAAATTGCAAAAGCGTGTATAGTTTGAGGGGGCGAAATGCTTTTTACCCTTAAAGTTTAAAGTGTTTACAATTATAAATTTCCGATTGTTAAATTGAATTACCAAAACCCCTTTTATTATATTGCTATATATATTGAATAATCTAATTACTCGTATACCCTTTTGTCTTTCATAAATTACCCTTTTGTATATACGAGTATACGTGCGTGTGTGTGTGTGTGTGCGCATATATATATATATATTGTATCTATACCTTAAAGAAAAGAGCCTAAAAGTTTAAAGTATGTACAATTACAAATTGAATAATCAAATTACCCTTAAGCCTTATGCAAATTAATCTTTTGTTAAATCGAATTACCAAATTACCCTTTTGTCTTTTTTATTACCCTTTTGGTATATATATATGTATGTATATACATATATATATATATATATATTTATTATCTATACACTAAAGAAAAGAGCCTTAAATTGTATGTTAACATAAATTAATATAGTTGTTGTAAAACTATATTTTTCTAACACCATCTTAAGAATTCATAAAACTTATTTCTCTTTCATGTCCACATTAAAAAAAATATACATTGTATTTTTTGTACAAAATCCAACGCACGTGCATTGCAGGGGGCCGTCTTCCTAGTATGTATATACATATATATATATATATATACTAGTTTAATAGCACGTGCGATGCACGTGAATGGTGTTCATATGAAGTCGTCTTAGGAGTATTAAGACAAGAATCTTAAAATTAAATTAAATTAAATTAAATAAAAAAAAACCTTAAATTATGTAAAGAAGAATCAACACACCTATTAACATAGAATGTACACCCAAACTACAAAAATATTGAAACAATAGTTCAAAAAAAAAAATGCAATTCAAAAACCTTTAATACATGTAGGGATGTAAAAATGGCCCATCGGGCCCGGCCCGGCCCTACATTGATCGGGCTTGGGCGGGCTTGGGCTTTGGCCCATGGGCTCCTTCTCTCTTTCGGACCGGGCCGGGCCGGGCCGGGCTAGAGGGTTCATGCTCTAGGCCTTACCCGAGGGCCTAGGGCCTTGGGCTGGACTTAGGGCCTTGGGCTGGGCTTAAGGCCTCGGATTGGGCTTAAGGCCGGGCCTAAGTTGTCTTTTTTATTTATTTATTTATTACTCTTATAAGATATATAAAGACATTATAAATATGTAAACAAGTGACAAAGTAACGGAAGATATAAAGGGTTAGAGTCTAATTAAATAAATAAAATAAAATCATTAACTTTTATTAAAAGAAATTAGAAATAAAAATGATTACGCCCCAAATTTGGCATTACTCCTATGTATAATTGTATTGTATCTTTCAATTATTCGAGTAACACTATGCTTATTTTCCTAAATGGTTCCCAAACATAAGTGATAATGGCCCACCTTCAATAATAGTAGGACCACTTCAACATCATCCAATCAAAGTAGGCTCATTGTCACAAATTTTTGGGAATCAATTGAGATACAAAATGTTGGAAGCATAACATTACTCAATTTACTCGCAAGCTGGCAATACTATAAATTTTTTCACTTGCAATTTTGATTATATGAATTGTTGGAAAGCTTCTGGGCTTGATCGAGCCGGGCCTCGGGCTGGGCTTCGGGTCGGGCTTGACCGGACCGGGCTTCGGGCCGGGCTCGGGCTTCAAGAGATAGGCCCAGGCCCTACCCAGGGATGTAAGGGCCTAGGGCTGGGCTGGCCCTACCTCAGGCTTGGGCCGGGCTTAAGGCCCATTTTTTCGGGCTGGGCATCGGGCTGCCCGTCGGGCCGGGCTTTTTTTACATCCCTAAATACATGCTAACTGTTTAATTATTACAAATATGTCAATTCTAAACAATTTCAATGTCTTCTAATTTTCATTAACAATTTGATTTGTGCTGGTTTCTTTGTTAATGTCTATTCATATTCTTTTATGATCTCCATTGAAGAAAAATTAAGCCTCTATTTCTTGTTTTTATGAGTTCTAGAGTAAGATCAACTGTTATGCAGGGTTAGTAATTAGTAAAGACTAATTATGATTAGTAGATCTAGAAAAAGACATTTAAAGGCTAACATCTAACGAACCATTAACTTTTTTGCTGCGAGTGTACAAAGATAGAAACTATACATGAATCAAATCTTTATTAACATGATTTATATCTATGTAAGTTTATCTTTGTTAACATATCACACCATTTAGTAGCATTCATTTGTTTAAACACAACTCACCTAATAGAATACTTTGCTATAATCAAATGAATAAATTGGAAGAGTTTCGATGTTATGGAGAATTTCCATCATGGGTAATGTTATGCTTCCCTGCTATATCATTTGGGATAGAGATTTGGGATTTAGAAAGCACAACATTACTCCTTCATCATTCAATGCTACATGCCAAAACCCTCACATCAACTTTCAAAAAAGAAAATGAGTAATATTTTGCACCATATAATTAACCCCAAAAAATGACATGTGCCAAAAGACTATTAGCGCTATCATCAATTTCTCATAGTGAATGTAAGATATCACCACGAAATCAAGTTTTACACAGTAACAAAAATAAATGGAGCAAGAAATAATTAGGTTTGAAAAAAGACACACAGTTTGAATTTAAACAAAAAAAAGTTTAAGACCAATACAATTGATTAATATTCCTATCATCATCTCTTCTTTTACAAACTTTTGTGATTAAAAAAAAAATTCATTAACATGATTTTAACTCAAATAGAGCAGAATCAAAGAGTAGCTCAAAGAATAGCTTAAAAAACGTAATTAGCCAAATCAAATATCCTCATAGCATGTAAGAGTTGTTTAATTGAAATGGAATTAATACTTAATTTGAAGTTGTATTTATTTAAAAAGAGTACATACCATTAATATATTTATTGTATATGTGAATTGTTATTGCCACTCCATCATTGAACTAAGGCACCCCATGATACCAGTCTCAGAGCATGTGGTATCATGCATGTCATGCATTACATACATAGTACCACATGCTCTGAGACTGGTACCATGGGGTGCCTTAGTTCAATGATGGAGTGGCAATAGCATCAAGTAGGGTGAAAATAAACCACAAGCATTTAGGAGTTCTACTCCATCTATAAACTTTAGAGAATAAAATATTTAGTTCTCATAAAGTGCGGGTGTAAGTTAGACGGTAGATACTTATAAGTCACCCAAACTTTTCCATACTTTTCAATCATCGTGTATTTCAAACCAATTCATCAAAGCATGTTAACATAAATTAAAAGAAACCCGTAAGATATACAATCAAACTTATAAATAAAGGATGAACATCTCTAAAAATAATAATGATAATAAAAGCAACAACAATACGTAGGAGAATATCACAAACTTTGGTCTTGTTTATATTCATTCCTTTCTTGCTATTGTTATGCACTCTCTTTCTATCTTGTTCCCTTAAAATTTAATATATTTAATTCTGATTTGAAATATATTTTCCATTTGAAAATTCTTTCAAGATTGGCGTTTCCCTTTTGGAAATATATATATATATATATGCACATATATCGAGTTGGCAAACAGTGGTTCAGTTGAGGAGATTTTGTTATACATACACGCATTACTTTCCCCCAATTGCTAAATGGTGAAACTTTTATCACATTAAGAACAACATTATTCAGACCTTGATAATATAGCTTGCAATGTGGTTTTCCTGGGTTTGACAATTAGTCAGTTTGGAACTCTTTCAAATGTTTCTTAATCCTAATCCTAATCTTAAGTTTATGGCATATCATCTCGGAATTCTTTCGTCTGAAGATACCTAGATATCTATCTAAACATTAAACTCTGTGAATATTTTTCCAATGTGAAGGGTTTTATATGTTCTTGTGAGGCAACTTTATCGATCATGATTTGACAAAACTTCAAAGCTTGCACGCATGTCCAAAATTCTAAGTATTTTCACCTAAAAAGTCAAAACCAGTGAATACTTCACATTTTATTGATAACATATAGTATCTCAAATTGAAGATATCGTTTCTTGAAGGACCTTATTTGACATTAAAGGGTCTAAAAAAAAAAAAAAAAAAACAATATCAGATTACAATAAATTATCATATTTCGCTAAACTAGAGAATTTTTTTGTTATCAGAATATTCAAAGTTCTTAATGAGAAAATTAGTTTGGAAATTTTGTTCCATTGCAAAAAGGTTTTAAAATCTTAAGTAGTGCAATAGATAATTTCTTTTAGTTTTACTCTTGAAACGTCACTTTCCTTAAATAAAAGTGAAAACCTTCATGCACTGGCTTTTTTCCCCTATAAAGTTTTGCATGTTATCCTTAGATATTGAACATTAAATAAACATTTTATGAAGCTAATTCTAAACAATTCTGGAATATTATAACCAAGTTAATATTATAATCAATGAAATTCAATAGTTGGTTTTGCCTAAAAAAATATATATATATATATATATACGGTCAGGCTCTCCAGTGAACTGGGTTAGTATGTTCTCGTACGTGACAACTACATCAAATGATTAAAACCTTATAATAAATACAGCCACAAGTTCTTCCAATTCAAATAATTGGAACTACGCAATGAAAAATAAAAAAAAAAAACCATACAAAACTTACTGAAAAAGTCTGTCAAGGATTCATGTACAAAAGTTAATGTTAAAGATCAACGGGTACCTTGAAGATGAGATCATGAGAAGGCACATAGATAAACAAAATCAAGCATATGGCATGTGATCATGAAGTATTTGATTTGTGAATTTGACATCCAATGCAAAATTCCAGAGGTAGTAGTTTTTGAGAATGTACATACCAATTAACGTGAGCCAATGCTAAAAAGTTGCAAAATTAGAAAGTAATACTTATCAAACTAAAGAGGGGAAAAAATGGGTGTGTTTGATAACCCAATTATCCAGTGACGCAAGAGAGAGATAGACACATCTCTTGGGTTGTGTCCCAAAAGTTGTGTCTTTGGGTGTGTCCCAATCTTTACTCTTAGTTTTCAGTGCGTTTGATAATGTACCACTTAGTTGGAAAAGCACCCAAAAAAGCACTGAAAACTTTAAATGGAAAATTTCTACGAAAAATAATCACTGAATGAAGTCTATTTGAGTACTTGACACACTGTTTTCAGTATTACAAGTTCAAACGCTTAAAATTATCAGCACTTAAAATTCAGTACTTAATTTTTAGTTTTTAATTTTCAGTTTTATCAAACGAAGCCTTCGTTTAGTTAAGTCCTATACTCATAAGAAATTATTGATAATCAAAAGAGTCCACAAATAAAAACAAAACCAATTAAGGTGGGTCTACTTAATTTATTTTATTTTATTTTATTTATTTTATATATGGAATAGCAAAATTGAGGAGTCCTAAGCAATCCGAAAAATATCAATTTCTAAGGGGGATAAATGAATTTTAAAGATTTAGGAGATAAAAAGAGTCCATCAACGTTAGTTCAAAAAAATAAATGTTAGTAATTAAGAGTCCTATAATTGTAAGAATTGAGATTAGGATAATAATGTGTATCCATGGACTACACCAAAAGAAACAAAGGCAGTAAAAAAGAAAACACAGTAGGGGCACGTTATTTACATTTATTTTAGAGACCTATAGTTTTAAGAAAACATTGAAAATCAATAGAAAGCTAGGTGAGCTAAAAATTCAGCAAATAAGAAAAGAAAAAAGAAAAAGAAGGTGAGCTAAACAAATAAATAAGAGTCCATCAACGTTGGTTTTTTTTTTTTTTTTTAAATTGTTATTAGAGAGAATTTATATAGAGAAAAGTAAAAGCAGTAATTTTAGTACCTATATAATCTTCTAATGTTATAGTTTTAGTGTAGTTACTGGTTAGAGTCCTAAAGAAATGAGATTGGACTATTCAAGGAGTCCACGTAACGGAAGGGGGGGGGGGGGGGGGGGGAAACACCCCAATAGAAACAGGTTTGTTAGATAGTATGTGCAAACATTGAAAAAAAAAAGGTACTCTTAAAACATAGGAAGTGTAGGACTCTCACGGACGCAAAAAAAATACAAAAAAAATTAATTGGCATACCAAAAATAAGGTTATTAAAATTTTCTTATGGATGAACCAAAAAAAAAAAAAAAAAGTGGTATACCAAACTTATTAAAACTCTAAGGAAAATAGTTAAGTAAAAGTGCACCGATTGATAAAAGTGTAAAACACTTATGTACATTGGTACATTTATATATATTACAGATATTCTATTTTTTATTTCTTTTCATTTTTTTTCTTTTTTTTTTTTTTTTAAATTTTACAATTGATTTTATCAAATCGTCAATTGAATGTGTCCTCTCTTTTCCCAATCATCTTCTATTCCCAATGCTTCACCATTTTCCTTCCCTCTCTCTCTCTCTATATATATACACACACACACACACACATATAAATGTATAAACATAAATATATATTTATATTTCTTTTTTTATAACATATATATATATATATATATATTTCTACAATTTAAAAAAGAGACATAAAAAAAAATACTTCAAACCTTCTCTCCTAATTTCTCCTTCTTTTTTCCACTTCTTTACACATTTCTTGAGTAATTTAGCTATTACTCCCTCCGTCCCATAATAAGTGTCCATTTTCTTTTTGCACAATGTTTAAGAAAGTTGTATTATATTAATTTATTTGGTTCATTAAAGAGTCACTTTCCAATTTCACCCTTAGATGTGATGGGTGTTTGACTTTTTGCTTATTTTGGGACCACAAATAAGTGCTTATTTGTCTTTATTATAAGGGTACGTAGTTATGGAAAGTAAGTAAAAGCTATATGCCAACTTAGGAAAGTGGACACTTATTGTGGGACATCCAAAAAAGGAAATGTGGACACTTATTATGGGACGGAGGGAGTACTTAAAAGAACAAAACTCCAGTTAAAAAGTAAAATAAGTAAATGTGTATACGTCACTTCCTCTATTTTTTTATTTTTTATTTTTGGGTTTCTTTGTTGATTTAGTATGGATTTAGTGTGTACTACTCTATATATGAACTGGTGTACATATGAAATACACACACACTAGGCATTTATAATATTCCAAAAAAAAAAAAATTGTTAACACTCCCATAGAGCTTATTAAATTTAAAACCATCATAAATCCCTTCAATTTCCAATACCGTATAATATTACATTACAAAAAACTGTCAATATTCCAAAAAGTCTTTTAAAACTACTAGAAACATGCATCTTCTTTTTCCTCAATGCCATCACTCTCTCTTTAAACCCTTTCTTCTTCTAATTCTACTAACAATCAAATTCAGAGTCACACTAAGCCTTCAACCGACACCCCTTTTTTAGCTCAATTTCAAATGTAGTTATTTGTTCATTAGTTTACTAACCTTCTGCATGTCCTATAGAACTTTTGGCTCTTTGACTTTCCAGCAATGGTATTTCAGTTTGAAACTTAGTAATACTTTTTAATGATAAGGGCATGTTTCATTTAATCATATATGTGCTTCTTCTTTTTAATTTGTTTGTTGATCGTCTTCGATTTTGTGGTGGGTTTCTTGTTTTATTTTACAGTATTTGTGTTGTGGATTAAGGTTTACAGAGAGTTGATAAAAATAATTATTGAATAAATTTTTTTAGGAGTATTAATATTGTTATTAGGAATTTGTGTGGTAGTTTTTTTTTACCTGTGCTATATTTATTTGTGGGATACGCCATTAGGAATTTTGTTACTCTCAAGAGTTGTAATAGCATTTGACAATGCGTTCATATTTCATACAACGGCTAGTTATAACTAGGGATGGCAACGGGGCGGGTATGGGACGGGGTCCCCATACCCCGCCCCCGCCCCGCTTCAGTGAACCCTTCCCCCGCCCCCGCCCCGCCCCGCGTAGTGATCTCCCCGCCCCCGCCCCCGCCCCGCCCCCGGGGTCCCCGACCCCGCCCCGCCCCGCCCCGCCCCGCCCCGATTATGTTTTTTTTTTGGTACACAAATTGAAAAATTAATTTTTTTAATGCATTTTTTTCTCTAATAGTGTAGTTTTTTTTTAACTTACCCAATTAGTTTCCTAATTGTGCAGTTTTTTTTTTAAAATGGTAATACACATAACTATTGAGGGGTAAAAATATAAATACAAGTATATTCGGGGCGGGGGCGGGTTTTTTGACCCTACCCCGACCCCGACCCGACCCCGACCCGGGTTTTGAAAACCTCCCCCATACCCGCCCCTAACCCTATTAAGCCTCCCCCATACCCTACCTATTAGGGGCGGGGCGGGGCGGGGAACCCGGAAAACCCACCCCATTGCCATCCCTAGTTATAACTCTACTCTGAATAGCAACTAACTACATCCACTATTTTGCTATTTTTTTCCCTTTTCAGAGCAAAGTCCCTCCACTTCCAATAGGGTAAGAGGAGTGGAAAAAATTGGAAATGAAAAAAGAATATTCAAAATAGAAACGATGATTAGATTATATATACATGCACAATACATATTTTTCTATGAATCACTTCGATCAGGCTTGTGAGAGTATTTGACTCCACCAGGAAATCTTGGTTTCCTTCGTCCCCCTATATAGAAAAACAAGTAATCAAAGAAACATGTGATGATAAGTGGGAATGGCAAAGGATTGATATCAATGACTCAAAAAGGCCACCAGAATTACAAATAACAATATTAAGACAACAGTAATGCCAGTAACATGTACGTGTATAGCGTGCTTCTGTATTTGTGCGTGCACGTACAATGCATAATTAGATAATAGTGAAAATTAGTGATTGAGTTGTTTCCATAAAAAAATGTATAATTAATACTTAATTATTAAACTAGGGTGTTTTGAAATTTAAAGACAGAAATAGAGTAAATCGTTTTTACTAATGAAGTTTTTACTAATAACGACTCTATAGAGTCTTCATTACTAAAAACAACTTTAAAAACAAAATCGGTTTTAGTAATACCAATTTTAAGTAAATCGTTTTTTTTATTTTCTACGAAAATAATATTTTCTGGAAAAAAAAAAAAGAAAAATGGTTATCAGTCGTTTTTACAAAAACCGACTTTTCTAAAGTCGGTTTTTGTAAAAAAACGACTATATAGAGTCGTCATTACCATAAACGACTTAAAGTAAAAATCGGTGTTACTAATACCGACTTGTTTAGTTTTTAAGTCGTTTTTAACAATCACGACTTTAAATTAAAGTCGGTTTTACCAAAAATGACTTTTTAATAATGTCAGTATTACTAATAGTGACTTTAAAGTCGTTCTTGGTAAAAGCTACTGTTAAAATTAAAAGAGAAAATATTAGATTGAATTTCTAATATGACTCGAAAAATCATAACTTCCAACACGAATACCAAATCATTTAATCTCACGCAACTTTTCCCAAAAAAATATATTTTTTGTTCATGACTTATAAAATTGAAAAAATGACCAAAATACCCCTGTGACCAATTTTCGCTAAAATCGCACACGAAGTCTAAATCGTCAATTTAAACATGAAAACACGGGTTACTACACCCTTATTGTGATTTTTCTCTAAAATTTTCTTCGTTAGACAATGTCGATATTTATTGCATTTTTTTGGGGGATAGTATGATAATGGATCACAACGAAGGAGGTGTTAAATACAATATTCCAGCCAAGGATATTCAAGAAGTGAATCACGGAACAACCCTCTCTGAGTTAGTTCAATTGGTATATCATAAAGTAATCTGTGAAGGTGAAATTGCCAATTTGAAATTCACTTGTAGATTTCCAGTCAACCAATACGGAGCTGTCATGAATTACATGGCTCTTTCCATAGTGGATGATTCGATACTTGATAAGGTACTTCATATTCCTTCATTATTTTCGGCAGTAAGTTGTGTTGATGTGTATGTTGAGATGGTCCATCATGTTATAAGACCCTTGCCGCAAAGGATACAATCTGGACCGTTTACTCGACTGCTGACACAAGGGCCCGAAAACTTTAATGTTGAGTCCCGTTGTTTGTCCCCTTTGAATTTAAACAAAGACTACGCCCACAACTTTGATGGGTATCGAAGAAGCTCACATTACTCGGAGTCCTACAGAATGTACAACAATCTGTCAGAAGTTCATGTAAATGAATGTCCTAGTTGTAGCATTCTGAACTTTAAAAGTGCAGTTCCTAGTTTTAGGACTCCAAACTTTGAGAGCGGTTATGACTTCAGTAGCCAGAATCTATGTGAAACGATGTCAACCGATGAAGGTATATGAATCCCGTTGAGCAGCTGGTAAGACTTGAAGGCAATGCTCAAGATATTACTGCAGACAGCGGCGGTGCGCACACAGAATATCCCTTAGAGGAGGAGGAAGAAGAGGAAGAGGCAATGATGGGTTGGTTCAGATTCTGATGAAGAAGGCGAAACAGTGGGTGGGCAGGGTGCCATAACGCCATCTCCCCCTCATGTGCAAGAGCTTCACAGTCTAGTCCCTTTCTTCACCGACCTTGATGAGGTGGGGTATGAGGGTTGTGAAGTTACTACACGTGACAGCAATCGTACTTTTCCAATATGGGACTCTGACAAAGTTGAGTTAAAGAAGAAAATGACATTCAGAGATAAGCAGCATCTCCAGGAATACGTAAAGTTTTATCATACAAAGAATGATCGACAATACGAGGTAGTTGAAACAAATCCAAAACTTTGGGTGGTGCAGTGCAAAAATGGGTGCACATGGCGCTTGCGGGCAACAAAAAAATTAATGACTGGTGGTTTTCAAATTACACAGTATAACGGCGACCACCACTGTGTGTACCCGCACAATAGTCAGAACCACGCTAACCTAGATATGATCTTATAGCAAAATTAATCATGGGTTATGTGCAACATGATCCATGTATGAAAATCACTTTGATTATTGAAAGGGTGAAGGAAAGCCAGAAATTCACTATCTCGTACAAAAAGGCATGGCGTGCAAGGAAAAAAGCTATAGAGATGGTTTTTGGAGACTGGGACGAGTCTTATAGAAAATTGCCTAAATTTATGTCAGCTCTTCAGAAATACAACCCCGGGACAGTGGTTCAATGGAAAATGAATCCTATAGACACCCATGATGTGGTCAAGTTCCAATACTTGTTTTGGGCCTTCAAACCTTCAATTGACAGGTTTACTCATTGCCGTCCAGTAATTTATGTGGATGGCACCCATATTAATGGAAAATACAAAGGCAAGATCCTTGTAGCCATGGGATAAACACTGATAACAAGATATTTCCTCTTGCATTTGTAATTATTGATGAAGAGACCCTTCCTAGTTGGTCATGGTTCCTAAGGAACCTAAGTACGTATGTTGTCCATGGTAGGCAAGGCATATGCCTAATATCTGACTGACATTCTGCTATAATCAATGTAGTTCAAAGATTAACAGAGTGGCGTGAGCCCAATGCGTATCATCGATTTTGTTTAAGACACTTCCAGTGCAACTTCCACAAGAAATTCAAGAATATCCTGTTGAAGGACCTACTTTGGTTAGCTGGGATCAAGCATCAGAGTAGGAAGTTCAACCGTGATATGGATAATATTGGAAAAATAGATACCAATGCACGGCGTTGGTTAGAACGAGTACCCTCAGAACAGTGGTGTTTAGCGAATGATGGTGGTCACCGTTGGGGTATCATAACCACTAACCACGTCGAAGGATTTAACTCAGTACTGAAGGGGGCCCGTGCTCTCCCAATAGCTGCATGTGTCCAACTCATATTTTACCGGATTGTGAAATATTTTGACGAAGGAAGGTTACTCATGCAGAAATGGTTAAGAGATGGGCGTACTGTCACGAAACACGTGATAGATGAACTTGATAAAGAACAAAAGAAAGCTAATATCCACGAGTTACAGGCGTATGACAGGTATTTTTCATTACTAAATTTTCACTTACCATACTTGTTTAGCTTTTGCAAAAACTAATCAAGGACTGTTAATAAGTTAACTTTTGCAAATATTCATTTAATAGGTCCACAGGGGAGTTCCAAGTTATCACACGGAGGAGTCAAACAAGTGGGGGTAACCGGCAGGTGGTCCGACTCAATTTGGGTTATTGCTCTTGTGGGAGGAGAGATATATAAATATCCATGCTCCCATATATTAGCTGTTACAACGAATCAAGGACTAGATCCTTTCCAGTTTGTAGCAAAAGAGTATAGCATGGAATCTTTTATTCATACATGGGAGAGCAATTTCCACCCCCTAGAGCACGAGGACTATTGGCCACAAATTAACGTACCCGTCTTGCTACCGAATGAAAACACTCGGCGTCTGATAAAGCCGGGTCGTCCCCAATCTGCACGTATCCACAGTGACATGGATGTACCCAGGGTTCGTGTGCCCAAACAATGTAGTATTTGTAGGGTAACTGGTCATGATCGACGCCGGTGTCCAGCACGACCACGGGTTGTTGCTGATTCTAACATTCAAATGTAACTTGAGTTTTGTGATTTTATGATTTTCTTTTCCCTTAAAAGCATGAATGCATGTATGGATTTATAATCATAGTGATATTGTCTTCATTTAGTTGGTAAATTTTGTGTGCCCATCCATTTACTATTAAGTTCATGCTGAGAATTTTCTATACAAACTGGAAAAGTAATGGTAAATCTGAAGAAGTTCATTTAGTTTAAATTTTGTCTTTAGCAATGTTTGGGAGTCCTAAATAGTCTAACGAAGAGTGAATGGCAGAATAAGAACTTTGCTTTTTTTTAAAAGATTGTAGGACGCAATTCTAAATTCCGACGCTTGAGTTGACAACTCAAGTGACTTCGTACCTCTGACTAGACAACTCACTGACTAATTACGCCTGACTTGGCAACTCGCTGGCATAAGCCATATGACTTCAGAACACTTACTACGTCTGACGTCGCACAGATGATTTGACAAGTCACTGAATTCTGACACATGACTTGACAACTCACTGTCGTAAGCCATATGACTTCAGAACACTTACTACATCTGACGTCGCACAGATGATTTGATAACTCACTGAATTCTGACACATGACTTGACAACTCGCAACGTCTAACGCCATACATACATTCAGACATGCAGTGTATGCCCTATATATAATGGATCTCTAAGGACGTATCTAACCAATCTAAGAGATTATTACAAACTCCCTACCTAGCAGAGACATGGAAAGAGGTGGTTCATCCTGAGGTATTTCATCAAGAGTTCCCATGAAGCACATCCCTGGCCAGACCAGTTTTCTCCGAAGGGCATTACAGCAACAGCACACGGAGGACAATACATTTTCGGAAGAACCCTTGGTTGAAAGTCATCAACAGTGGGTATTTAGACATGGAAGATTGGTGTCCCATCGAGACGTTAGTACCCCTTAATGGCCCTTGGCTGGCAGATCGTGTCGTGGGGGTTTTGGAAAGCTTGACAAAGATAGATCGTAATGATATTATTAATGACACTTACCTCTGTGTTATTAAGGATCACACGGGAAAGATCTGTGGTAAGATGGATTGCCATATATTTGAGGATAAAAAAATGGCAAGGGAAGATCGTTCCAGGTGTCGCATTGATCCTAACTAGTGTAGTCGTATGGCATTTACCTCCTTGCGATGGAAAATTGGATATAAAACTCAGCAATATTCAGAATGTCATAGGATTGGATGAGGAATGAATTTTCAGTGGCCTTAGTTTTCTGAAGATGTCCTTAGTCCTGATGTTGTCAAGGTGTCTGTTTTTGTTATTTTATTTTATTTTATTTTTTTTCCTTAATTTGAATTCAATGTATGGTGGGCTATTTTATTTCTGCAATGGAGTGCTTTTTTCGTAATTATTATGATGTAAGAAGACGAACTCCAATTTCCAATTCTATACTTGTCCCAACATGTAAGTGCAATTTTATTGAAGCAACATATTACAATAAAATCACAGTAATAGAGCACTGAAAATATAACAATAATATCATATCACATAAACTTTGATGTTACAATAAACTTTGACGTTAAAGTGATTTACTCAAAATATAAGTACACACAAATTTACAAAACAACATACCCAAACCATAATATAAGTACAAATATACAAAACACCAGTTTTCAAAGGAACATATTTATGTTCCACACGGTGGTCGAATAATAATCCTCCTAGGTCTACCTCTCTGCTCTCCATCATCCTCATCCTCATCCTCATCCGGTGGCACCTGTGTATCTGGTGCAACCTGGGCCGACTGCGAGGTAGCTGGCTCTGATGCTGCCAGGGTATCTGAAGCAAGCAGGGACGGCTGTTCATGGCCCACAACTGGTGCCAACTGTGTATCTACAACAATCTCGGGCTCTGGCTCTGGCTCCTGACCCATAACTGGTACCGACTGTGTATCTAAATTAACCTGGGTAGCAATCGAAGATCTGACGTCTGCTGCAGCCGTCCCAATATCTGGAGCAACCTGGGATGGCTGCGAGGGACCCGCCTCAACTGTCGCCGGTATAGCAAAAGCAACATGTCTACCACGACGTCTCATCGAGAGACCTCTACCACGCCCTCCTCTCCCACGCCCTCCTCTCCCACGTCCTCTCCCAGGACCCACTACGCCACCAACAGCAATCTGTGTCACCTCCCCCATATCTGCATCATGTGGTAAATGGGTTGGCATGGTCGGTGGTATGGTGATGGTGGCAGTGGTGGTAGGCCGGTCAACATGAACTTGGGTCAACGCCTCACCCATATCAGTATCCTCTATAGCTGTCGGGGTAGTGGCTATGGGGGTAACCAGTGGTATGGGGGTAAGCGGTGGTCTGGTGGTGGTATATGCAGGGTGGGTGGCTAGTGGAGGCACGGGAAGTATGGTAGTAGTGGTGGTAGTATATGCAGGGTGTGTCGCTACTGAGGCTACAGGTCGTATGGTGGGGGTGGTGGCGATGGTATATGCGAGGGGGGTGACTAGTGAGGAAGGTATGGTGGTGGTGGTGGTGGTGGTGGTGGCGGCGGCGGCTAATGGGGCCACAGGTCGTATGATGGGGGTGGTGGTAGCGGTGGTAGGTGGAGGGGGTGGTATCGTACCTATAATATCATAAATCTCATCCAACGGAATATCATCAAAAATATATGAAAGGTCTGATCCCTGAAACTGGGATAGGTCATCAAATAAATGGTCGGGGACTGGGGCTCTCCCGCTAGTGCTAGGGGCGTCGGGGTCTGGGGCTGTCCTGCCAGAGCTAGGGGTGTCAGATGATGTGCCGACTGAAGGAGATATCGACGAATGTATATGCTGCAGTACCTCAGCACATGATCTCACAATCCCCTGAAGCGTACTATGGTGGCCACAGTCATGACCACCATACTGCTGTAAGCTGGTCTGCGCACTCTGATACACCGTACTAACAGTGCGAACCTGAAAGAATTCAAATATAAGTCAAGCACCTATGGTTGGTCCAAAAAACTAGTAAAAGATAAATAAATTAGTTAAATTACATACGTACCAGCAGCTCAACGGTAGATCCTCCTCCATGGTAACCGGTCAGCACTCGATGAATGTGTCCGACCTGTAAAACTGTAATCCGATGATACCACCGCATATAAGGATCAGTGGACTCCATGGGCATGTCAACTATATCACCCCCGACAATAGAGGTCCTCCGGACCGCCCACATCTGAATATACTCCCGGTGGAACACAGTCCAATCCTGCGATGCCCGTCCACGTCGATCTATACTGTGTTGGCACCATGATGTGTCGACCGGCTCTGGAACTGTCTATCAGAATCCGAACTGCCGAACGACCCTATCAGGTATGTGGAACTCAACAGTGTCTACGCAGATCAAAGAAGTGCGAGCTCTCCATAACTCGCATCCCACCAGGTACACATCAGGGAGCACGTAACCATGTGGCTCCACTAAGTATGGTCGCCACTCAAAATGGGCCTCATCCAACAGGTCCAGCTGATCTCTGTGTACACGACACACGTGAGTGCTGACGGTATGCAGCTCCAAAGGAACCGTCCACCTAAGCAAATAAACAAAAATAAATTGTTATAGTACTCTACAAATCATATATGTTAACATAATTGAATGAAACACCTACTAATACCTGCACCCACGCGGTCTAATGGGAAGATCCGGATGGGCCTGGAGCGGCTGAAAATCAATGGGAGGAATGCTGGACAAGCCCGGCCTAATCGCCGGTATACGCTCCCATGCCCACATCTGCAACAACAAACATACATCATAATTAATATGTACTTTTTTTAATTTATAGAAATAGGGTTTACTTAATGAGATATTAAAACATACCTGCAATAACGTAACTGGGCCGCAAACGTCGCACACATGCATACGGGATGACCGACATAAGCATCGATACAACCACGCCAATATGGCTGATCCCCAACTCATGCGGTCACATGCGTCCAAATCACGTAGCAACGGAAGGTACATCAACTTATCCTTGTTATCCGATGTATCGGATAACAAGAGACCTCCAAGTAGCCACAATATGGCAGCACGAGCATACTGCTCAAGTGTATGGACTGGCAAGTCACCTGCTGGCATAGCCTCCAAATGCTCGGCTAGCCAGGAGAGATATATCCTGCCGTGGTCAAACCTTTGAGGAGGTGGTGCTGCCCCCAGTAACTCCAAGCAGAGAGCTTGCCAGTCTGCAATGCTACGTGACTCAACCATGCATGTCACTGGCTCACCATCCACAGGCATACCCCACAACACAGCGACGTCCTCAAGTGTGATGGTCGTCTCACCTATCAGTAGGTGAAAGGTGTGGGTCTCCTGACGCCACCTCTCAAGTAATGCACTGATGAGGGCATGGACGCACTGGATCCAGCCAACCCGAAAAACGCCATAGAATCCAGCTCCCATCAAATAAGGCATCAATTGTGAATCGACGCCCCACTCCCATAGCCTGTAATCAGCCCTCCGCACTGAAACGAACGCATCGTAATCCTACAATTGCATAAATTATGTTAGATTTATGATCTTTGGTATATTGGTACAAAATAACATACATATATATATAGATATAATTTTTACATACCCTGGGATGCTCTCATATATCCTGCGATACGTGGGTCGACTGTAAAGTCAAGACAAATGGGTCTATAGGACCCCGCTGCGAACTCGTCATCTAAACTGCATTAATTATACAATTACAAATTAATTTGGTATTTTTAATTTTTTCAACAAATTAACCAAAAGAGGCATTCACAGTTCAATTAACTGAAGGGTGGTAGATGATATTAACCAAAAATAAAATAACTATCAATCATAATAAATTCATATGAAAAAAAATATACACAAGTGGGTAAATTGAATTAATTAACAAAGTAAAAAATAATAAATTATCTGATGTGTATGTTGTGGGGTGGTGCACGTATCCAGAATTTGTATCTTTGTCCGACTCCAATAAATCTTGGTGTCAATAACCCGTTATGAAAAATGCTATTAAATTCAGGACCGCGGTTGACGGGTAGTTTGAAAAATCCTCGTCTCTCAAATTTTTTCCTTTTTTTAATATTATATTTTGTATATAATTTTTATAAAAAATAATAATTTTATGATTATCTAACAAAAGGCTTATTAAAAAAATTTTATATTTTATTTTGTATTTAATTTTTATAAAAAATACATTTAACGGATAATAATTTTATGATTATCTAACAAAGGACTTATTTTTTAATTTTTATTATTTTTATAAAACGCGTTTTTGAGTTACTGATTTTTTGATATCAAGATTTTCTAATTCTATAGTGGTTTTAAATTTTTAAGTTTTTTCACTATTGTGAAATCTATTTTCAGCATTTTGACAAATCCTTTGAAACACAACAACATTTTATTCCAAAATCATTATTTTTTTTTCTCTTCAAGCTAGTCTTCGAAGAAGAAGAGACCGATCTATACGCTAATCTCAAGGTCTTTTATCTTTTAAATTTGGTACAAAAGTCTTTTATCTTTTTGGGTCTATGTTTGAATTTTTCATACTTTTCTGTGTGCCACTTACACAGCACGGGGTACATACATTTAAAGCTAGATGTCACATTTTGCTTGAATTTCAACGTGTGCCTAACATTACTCCATTAAAAAATGGGTACATGATATTAATAAACTAAACAGAGTTCAATTAACTCAGGGTAATCCTAAATAAAATAACAATCAATTATCATAAATTCATATGAAAAAAAAATATACAAGAGGTAAATTGAATTAATTAAGAAACTACTAAATTAACAACTGATTGCATAAAAAGGTAATGTACATGTAATTTAATTCATACATCTACTATCTAATAAAAACGTATCTCCAGCTGCTTCCCAATTCCCTAAGCTGCACGAATTTTACGATTTCCAAATTTACCCCACCATCAATTTTACGGACTTTCAAGTTTGCCCCTTTATAAATTAAGTGTGTTATATAGGTCAATTTTTATGAGAAAAAAACCAACTTTTGCAACTATAATTACAATTAACTTCAACAAGAGTCAACAAAAGTGGTTACTTACATAATATTTACATATAGGACAATTTTTGAGTAAATTTTTTTTTTTTTTTTTAAAAGTGAAAACTAAAAACCACAATGTTACCATACAATACCTTAGTTATCCCTCAATTAGAGTTGAGTTGATAAGTTGCCTCGAACATATGGACTCTTACATATTGCATTTTCAGTAATGCTATGCGTCCCAAATTTTTTTCTCAAAAAGTATTTCAAACACATGTGGCACTAAGACTATCTTGATTAATAGTAAGACCACTTCAACATCAAACAATCAAAATTAGCTGGGTACACTGCCACATGTGTAGGGAAACTCTATTGGGAAAAAAATTGGAAAACATAGCATTACTCTTGTATTTTTATGTTACTACTAATTTGGTAGTTTTTTCGGGCCGCATCTGTTATATTCAAAAATTTTGTTTGATTATAGATTATACTATTAAGATTGTAAGACAATGTATTTCATAACTCATAATTGACAATTAATAGATACATCAAGTACAATCATATGTCCCGTGCGCTTCATAAACTAGTATATAGATATATACATATACATATACATACATATATATATATACCTCGTCGGAGAGAGAAAGAGATATCGTCGGAGAGACAGAGAGATATTGCAGGAGAGAGAGAGAGAATCGCAGGAGAGGGAGAATCGCCGGAGAAGAGAGAGAGACAAATGGAGAGAGTGAACTGAAAACGAGAATGGAAGGAAATGAACCGACTTAAAAGTCGTGATTAGTATTACCGACTTTACCAAAGTCGTTTTTGGTAAAACCGACTTTAAATTAAAGTCGTGATTGCAAAAAATGACTTAAAAAAAGTCGTGATTACTAGTAACGACTTTAAAGTCGTTTTTGGTAAAAGACTAATTCTATAATAGACCATCCAATCACTGGTCAGATGTATCCAATCAGTACAGAGACGACTAAAAAAGTCGGTATTAGTAACACCGATTTTTATTGTAACTCGTTTATGGTAATGACGACTCTATATAGTCGGTATTAGTAACGCCGATTTTTACTTTAAGTCGTTTATGGTAATGACGACTCTATATAGTCGTTTTTACAAAAACCGACTTTTCTAAAGTCGTTATTTGTAAAAACGACTGATAACCATTTTTCTTTTTTTCCAGAAAATATTATTTTCGTAGAAAATAAAAAAACGATTTACTTAAAATCGGTATTACTAAAACCGATTTTGTTTTTAAAGTCGTTTTTAGTAATGACGACTCTATAGAGTCGTTATTAGTAAAAACGATTTACTCTATTTCTGTCTTTAAGTTTCAAACACCCTAATTTAATAATTAAGTATTAATTATACATTTTTATGGAAATAACGAGAGAGAGAGAGAGAGAGAGAGAGAGAGAGACCTAACCACCATATCTTCAAAATGCCACCATACCAATAATAATAGTGCAACTGTAACATCAGCAACATGAGCATGTTGTACTGTATGTGTGTGTGTGTGTGTGTGTGTGTGTGCAACTGCCTGTGAATACTGGTGTCTACTAGTTAAGCTATTTGGTAGTCAAATTTGATAAGCATAAAATTATTTAATAAATAAAGGATTAATTACAGATATATATACCATCCGTAGATTGGTTTTTTTTTCTTCAATTTGTCGTTGTAGTTTCAAATGTGTCACTAATTAATTTATATCCCTTGTGGTGTGAACCAATGTACAATTACTAGTAAAACTCTAAAATCTAATGGGACAAATCATGCGTAGGATATATATCTGAAAAAACACACCAACTGTAGGAGTATATCTGTAATAACCAAAGAATAAAGACGACTGTGATTAGCCCCATTATATTTAACTGAGTTTCACATTTGTCCAAATCATAGGGTATTAGTGACACATTTAGAATCATTAGGGACAAATTGAAGAAATGTACATAATTTTATTTATTTTTTTGGTCAGAAAAAAGCACTAATCACAATCATTCAATCTAAAGCTAAAGTTTTGGCCCTACTTAAAGATCAGTATTTTTTAAAATAGAGTAAATTACAGTAACAATTCTTAAATGATAAAACTCGACAAAATGACCCCCTCAACTATTACACTTACCAAATTATCTGATTTTTAAGTTTGATGTCCACGATTTACTGAAATTGTAGTGATTCAATACTGAATTAAGTTAAGAATTACTAAAATAAATGATAGAGTTGCTAAGTGTTTGAAAAAGATGGGTGACGGTGGGGTAGCAATTAGGTGAAAGGGACTTTTTAAATTTACAAATATTCAGCCACACTTTTGGTCCTAAAAAATTTCACTACTTCAAAATTTGATATTAAACTTTTTAGAGCTAAAGTTTCAATTTTATTAAACCCAAGACCGCCAGGGCTTAAAATAAAAACTTGCAAATGGAAACAGATGTAGGCTCAATTTGAAAAAGGATAGGAAAAAAAGAAAAATAAATATAAATTGAAGTTAGTTTACTTACAATGTGAAATCACCATTCTTCATTGCTCCATACAACCTAAAAGCTTTGAAGTGGGTTACCAATCTCGAGAGTAAACGAAGATCTACAATTGCTCATTTCCCTTGTCCCGTTGTTCTTCCAGAATTTCCCTTACCGAACAAGCGAGGGAGTGGCTAGGATAAGTCACCTCAATCGTCTCCAATGTGGCTATATATCACCCAAGTCAGATGGGATCTCCTCGAGGTTGAAGCAATTGTCCAACACTAGCTGCTGAAGGCAGGGAAAGTGATCCATGGAGGCATTCCATTGTACAATATTGAGGTACTTAAATTTCAAGAACTTGAGTTTAGGGAATGATTGAAAATTAGACTCGAGTAAACTTGTGTCCCACAATTTTCCGTCAAATGCATCAGTTAGGAGTTTGAGAACCTCAAGGTTTGGTAAACTTGTAAGCTTTAAGATATCTTTCCAATCAAAGCAAAATTCTAATAGTGTTATCTGTTTGAGAACCTCAAGGTCTTAGTTCTCGAAGATTAGGGGTAGTACGTAAGATAGCACAGTCGGTACCCGTGAAGGTTGGTGTGGACTGTTGGGGTTATATCACATGTGGGATACTCTATTAATTTAGGGATTGTGATTTGGCTAGATTCCTATTGTGATTTGGCTTCCTTTATGATAGAGTTTTATTACTTGTCCAATAAGTAATGGGTTACAAACTCTATATATAGGGATGTTGTATAGGAATTTAGGAAGCCCTTGGTGTACCAAGTTAATTGGGGGTCTCCCCACATGGGGGTGCATGGTCTAGGGTGAGAGAGATATTAATCATTGGGGTTTTCTGTGAGGGTTGTTCACAATGATAGGGATGTAAGATAGGGATGGGTATTTCTTTATCTTTGTGATTTCTCTGTGTTACAATGATTAATTCTGTCAGGTTCTTTGGGATATTGAGTGGGGAGTGTACAAGGGTCTTTGTATTTGGGTTATAGGATTTAATCCATATAACTTGTACCATGTTTTACTCAATAATGAAAGAATGGATCTCTCGGGTGTGGACGTAGGCAGGTGTTTGGCCAAACCACGTAGAAATATGTGTGTCTTTTTTTGTGTTCATGTTTAATTACTGCTCATGTGTGTGTGTTTATTTGGGGGAATTTGGTTTCGCGTGTTAAATGCCCAACAAGTGGTATCAGAGGTTCCAAAAAATAATTTTGATACTACTGTGATTGTAGTAGGTTGCGTATGGTGGAGAGGTTCTCACATTCCACTCAGATGGACATTTCTCTTGGGCTGTTAAATTCCAGTACGGTAAGTATGTGCTTCTGGAGAAAATAATTTGATAGGTTCCAAGAAGACGGGGGCAGACATAGGTGTAATTATCCGACAGAGGTAATTGCTAGGATACACAGACGTAGGAACGTAGATTAAATATATTTGGAGCAGGTTTGCTATTTGGGTGGTGCGATATTGATCCCAAAGTTGTGGAGGAATCTCACACACAGCAGTTGAGAGAAGTGTGGATGATTTGTGTCGTCTGGTTAGTAGAGTTGTACTCCCAAGTCTTTGATGAAAAATTCTTATATAAGTGAGTGCGTGGATGGTTTGTTCACGGTTCAGACGATGGTGAAGGGAAATCCTGTTGGGAGAAAGAGAGATCGAGACTTTTCTCTAGTGGAGTTAATGGATATAACTAACTTCAGACTTGTACATGTATTGGCCATAGTTTGACGAATCGGGGATGTTGAAACTATGTTGATTCAGGGGGTGCATACTAGTAAGGAAGACGATCAATGGCAAACGGTTATAAAGTTGTCAGCTTTGTGGGTGCTCTAGTTGAGGGGGTGCTGATCATGTGTGATAGATTGATTGGACAGTTTCTCCACAAGTGATAAAGGGGGGATTGTTGGGGTTATATCACATGTGGGATAATCCCATTAATTTAGGGATTGTGATTTAGCTAGATTTCTATTGTGATTTGGCTTCCTTTATGATAGAGTTGTATTACTTGTCCAATAAGTAATGGGTTGAAAACTCTATATATAGGGATGTTGCATAGGAATTTCGGAAGCCCTTGGTGCACCAAGTTGGGGGTCTCCTCTCATGGGGGTGCATGGTCTAAGGTGAGAGAGATATTAATCATTGGGGTTTTCTGTGAGGGTTGTTCACAATGATAGGGATGTGAGGTAGGGATGTGTAGTTCTTTATCTCTGTGATTTCTTTATGTTACAATGATTAATTGTGTCAGGTTCATTGGGGTATTGAGTGGGGAGTGTACAAGGGTCTTTGAATTCCCAACATGAATAAGGTTTATAATTCAACTGAGTAGATTGGAGTAATCCCAATTGACAGGCGCAAATGCTCCTACGTGGAAATGCCTCAACTTTGTTATTTGGAATATAACATTATCTATGCACATTTTTTCTTCAACATTCAAAATAAGGGTTTCAAGGTTCCTAAGTGGAAGTATTGATTGTGAAAAAGGGTTGTACCAGTTAAGTGCTAAGTACCTCAAATGAACTATTCCATTAGGAAAGGAGTCGTAGGAAAGGCGAGGGCCAATATCCAAAACTCCAGCAAGTTTGAAGCGTTGAAAATTATTTTCTGAAGGAAATTCAAAGGTTTTATCAAAGACAATTAAAGAGGATATATTGGATATTGCTCAAAAGGAAAATCCAAAAAACTAATAAAGTGGTTTTATCAAAGACAATTAAAGAGGTTTTATCAAAACAAATGCATAGACATATTTCAAATATTTGTCTGTCCTTCTTTACATACAACAAAGCCAACAATGCCGTAATATCTGGGTCTGTTTGGTGTCATGTGAATTTGAGTAGACTCATTCACAATCTAAAAGAATTTCCATGTATAAATCCATGAGTAAAAAGTTAGAATATGTTAGAAATATAAAAAGTTTTTAAATCGTCAATTACATTTGTTTCTTCGACAATTAATGATCAATTACATTACCTTAAGGAAATCAAAGAATAGCCACACATATAAAGTTAATGATGAAACTTCTCATTTATCTCAATAGATTAATTAAAGATAATGTTCTCTATGTTACAATTAGTGAATAGACTCGTCCAAATTCACGTGTCCATACTTACAAAAGTTGTTCAACACTAGCTTTCTCAACTACTCTGGGTGCATCATGTCTTCTGCTGATATCAGATGATTAAGCCAAGACAACACAGGAGGAGGACTAAATGAAAGAGGATAAGCTGCTCCCAATAATGCCCCTAAAGGAACAATACGCATGTTGAGAGCCTGTGCCGGATCAGCCTGCAGGACAAGTGCTTTATGGTAATTTTCTACAAATGGTTTCCACTTGTTATATCCACTGAGAAAATAATAAAATCATAACACAAATAGCCAATCCGCACAGCTAGAGGAAGACTTAGAAGAGGCAGAAGTAGTTTAAGTGATGATTTTGAAGATGTAAAGTCCAGTGATGATGCCAGAGTTACAATAGCTGCCAATCCGGGATCTCTTCCTTCAAAACATTTTAAGATGAAATATATCAGATTATTGATTAGTGGGGACAAGGGGCTTAGTTGATTTGAATTCATATATGTTGGAAAGAAAAAATACAGAGCCTAGTGACTAAACTATGTATTGGAGGGAGGAAAAAACACTTACCTAGAAAATAAGCAAACACATCATACAAACATTAAAACTGTAACTGTGAAACTATTATCAATGATGAATAATGTTTGACCATTTTCTAAAAACTAATAGAATTAATGTTCGTCCGATAGAAACACATTATTTGATACGTTCATAATAGTGTCAAACATGATGATTGTTATGCAATGTTTGGTAGCCTGGTCGGAGGGATGGAAAAGTGGAAGGAAGTGAAGGGAGTAGGGAGGGAAGAGCCTAGGGAGGGGAAGGAGATCTTTTCTCCTTGTATTTGGTTTAACTAAAATGAAAATAATGAACGAAATCTGGAACATTGTGTTCTTTACTATTGTACCATCTACAGAGAGGAAGGAGATCTTTTCTCCTTGTATTTGGTAAACTAAAATGAAAATAATGAACGAAATCCGGAACATTGTGTTCTTTACTATTGTACCCCTACGACCCTAGATAACAAAAGCACAATTTCTTTTTAAGGGAAAAAAATAGTCAAAAGCTTTTCTCCCCTAACTGTCCCTCCCCTCATCCATTCTGCCAAGCAACGATTTTTCTCCTCTTTCCTCCTCCCCTTTCCTTCCTTGCCTGCCTCGTCATTCTAAACATTACATACAGCTGTAGACATCCAATAATATTGAGTCCCAGTCTCATAGTCAAGTCTATGAAGCACTGATGTAGCCATCACCAAAACACAGTACAATAAACAAAGTGCTGCGTGCCATTACTAAAATGCCTCAGACCAAAAGAACTTACAAAAATGTAGCCAGAGCCTTTCCCTAGTAATTTTCTAGAAATTAATACAATGGTGATTGCCACATGTTAGGGCATTTATTTTCTTGTCCATAAGTTACGGGGATAGGATGATAAAGAAACAACCATGTTACATCAATAACCTAACCCTTGCTCGACATGCACACAATTTGTATATTTCGATATGAATAGAACACAACATCCAAAATCACAGATAAGTTCTCTCTCCCTGGTCAATGACAATGAAAGTACTAATCTGAAATTTACTGACATGAATGTTGAGAGTTTTTAAACACTCTGTTGTTGCGCATGTTAGATTTTACTTGAAACATTCCTACTTTTATACTACACACAAAACATGAGGATCGATATAAAGAACTCCCAAGAACATATTGTTGGAAATTATGGCTCGATTGGGTTTTGACGAAGAAGGAATCGTTTGTAGGCTTTGTCACTCGAGCGAGCATGCATGCGAGCTCCTAGCGGGTTTTTGGATGATAACTTTCTGGAATCTCGATCAATAGGGTGATCGCTTGAGCAGTGTTCGCGCGAGCGGATGAAAATTTTTGGCAACGAGATTAAACAGAAAATTTTGGCAACGAGATTAAGAGAAGTTATATACGATGGATTCCTAATTTGGTTTTGGCAACAAATCCTAAGCATATTGGAATAGGGAATATGTGTAGCCCTATATAAGGATTTTTTGGGGTCATTGGAAGCAACTCTAAGCCATTAGGGCTTATTGTTCTTTGGATAATCATTAGGGTTCAATTTGGAGAACCACTTGGTTCAATTTGTTTGTTTAGAGGAACTTTACATCTTGAGAGGTAGAGATAGTTGGCATATTTGGCTGAACCACACGCGAAATCTTATGTTCTTGTGTGTGTTTGTTTTTCTCCGTTTCTTTCTCGCTCGTTTGTGTTTGTTTATTGTCTTTGTGGGTGCTTCCGCACAACACATATTTCTTTAAAAAAAAAAATTCTAAGGATTTTTTTTATTGGGAAAATTATTTGAAAAACCCTCAAAAACAAACTTTTTAACAAAAAGCCCAATACCCAATTAGGACATAAGAACTGAACTTATTTTATGTTAGGTCCAATTTGAAGTTAAAATGAACTAAACATTAATTACCCCTTTTTTTTATTCCAAGGAAAACGATTGAGGGTTGAACATTCGACCATTGCAATGGAGGTGTCTACAGCCCAGCTTGGCATCAAACGTGCTATACTCACTTTGCAATTAATACTTTTAGTTTTGATCCGCCGTACTCTTTACATTGTTATAAGTTCAGAGGTGAGATCACAGATTCCACAAATTCAATAGAAACGACTAATGCTATGCTTTCCAAATTAACAGTTGTACGATGTGCAATGATAAAGCCAATTACTGTTAATTGTTATTAGTAACAAATAGTATATATTACCATAGATACAAATATTATCTGTTATAAAGAACATATGATATCTGTTGCAATAAATATCTTACGTACAACTCATTATTTCAAGTAAGTAGCAAAACATTAAGATATAATTTTAAAGATTTATTTGTTTTGTAACTAAACCTCAAAAACCTCAATTGGGAACTGAAAATGGGGATGTTTTTTCAAAGATTTCGTCTCTAATAGCAGTGTTTAGCCACGTAAGAGGTAAGAGGTCAATTTGGTCCACTAGCAAACATTCCGTCTGTAATAATAGTGTTTAGCGACGTAAGAGGTCAAACATTTGCGACATAATGTTTGTTATTAGACCAAATTGAAACACTTAGCAAACTTGAGAGACTAAATTGCGAAAACTAATAAGGGACTAAAGTGAAATCGGCCCAAAAATTAATGGTGGGTGAAATGTGTAATTTACCTCAAAACAAAATTAAATTTCACAAACATCTTCTTGCGAATTTTGCTTTTCGTAAGCAAGTAGTACCCAACCAAAAAAAAAGGATTATTTATTTGCTAGCATTAAGACAACAGGACAATCTAAAGTCCTCCCAAGTGAACTCTAATCAAGTCAATTTGTTCTACTAATTCGCTGGAATGGTTAGGCTACTAGAGAAATTCATTAAATCTAACGAGCCAGAGCCTACATATGGGTGCGTATCTAAAAGATATGCTAATTACAGGGGGTGTACCTATAATTATCACCTCTAATTTTTAAGTTTGATGCACACGATTAAGGGTCCGCTTGATAAAATTGAAAACTAAGTACTGAATTTTAAGCACTTAAAATATTACCACTCTGTCTAGGCATTCATTTGCTTAACATGTACCCAATTTCTATATTTCGAGCTGAATATACATGATTCACATGAACATATCACAACACAGGCAATTACAGATAAGTTTTCTCTCCCTTTTCAATGGCAACGAAAGTCCTCTGAAATTCACTGACGTGAATGTTGAGAGTTTTTAAACACTCTGCTGTTGCGCATGTTAGAGTTTACTTTAAACATTCCCACTTTTATACAAAAAAACATGAAGAATACATAAAGAACTAACCAAAAAAAGTCTCACTGATGCTCACAGGTAAAAAGAAGCCATTATGACTCCAGTCTCCACTGTCGAGCCAACAATTTTCTGATAATTTACCTATATTTCTCATCTCATGCAGTTGTAGTATAGTCACAACTTCATCGTAGATGTCCTAGAGTAAATAAATTTACCTATATGTGACTTTTTAATTCATAAATGTTTTACTTCTCCTTATGCATTTCTTTTACCTAGGATACTTTACCATATGAGAAAACAAGATGGTTTTTCATGACCTACTAATTATATAGAATTGAAATTAAATAAAAGGGAAAATTAAACTAGACCAAGTATAAAATTATAGTATACTATCCAATCAAGCAATTTACGGAAACTATTCAAGAGAGACATGAAAATTTAAAGTAAACCTTATAACTGCTTCTAAACAAATGCAAGCAATTTTGCCGCCATGGAATGATTTTCACAATATCAAGAAACATAGCAAGCAAAGGGCATTTATGATAAGGTAAGTCCCTTGTATACTCCATCTATCATCGATAAACTGAAGACTATTAATACATTTCAGGAGGATTATGCATACATCATTGTGCAGCAAAAACATCATAATATCCAAACTATCAGGAAGAAGTTAAATCAGAAAGTCTTATGAAAAAGCGCTATCATGCTTATAGTTATAGCCACTACAAAGGAGTGTCACCTCACCACAGCAGGAACGTCCTCTTCCAGATAATGAACAACTTGACCATCAAATCCAGTTACTTTTGGAAGTCTTCTGTGGTCGTTAAAACACGTTCTTGCAGATCAACAACTGAGGTGAAACCGAACGTGACCTTCATCTATAATACTTGCAATCTTTTGACTCAGATCCCTGATTTGGCAAGTAACAGCAGAGATTTCCCTCGATTCCAACAAACTCGATAGCTTTCCTCTTATCTCATTAAAGCGTTCATAGAGGAAAGAATCCTCTAAGAGTCTCGATATTTGATCAAATGATTTGGCAAACATGACCGTGGATTGGCCTTCATTTAGAAAGCCGGAAAATCTTTCTAACAAACGCATAAAAGTTTCTGTTAACTTTGCAACTACTCTTGATTCATCCCATGCTGAGGAACGGGAGCTACTTATTGACTGCTGTTGAACATTAGAAGATCCATTAGTTGCAATCTTGGCAGCTTCTTCCATCTGATCAGATATTGCATGGGCAGACTGCTCAATTCCTTTGGAACAAGTTCTCTGCATACTTAAGCCAGTACCTTGGACTTCAAGAATCCATGTGTCAAATCCTTGGCCACACATATAACGTGCAAAAGAAGACTGCAAATGCACACATTCAAAAACATAAAACTATAACAATTGGATGGAATCATTCTATGGACTATATGTAAAGAAGTTTTCTGAAGAATGGCTAAATCTGCTCAGTGTGACCTGACCCTCAGGTCTAGGCCACAAGGATTGCAAAACCAAGCCCACTTTAACATGTAGCATTGCATGTCATAGATTAATGATTTAAGTGGTTTGCGGATCCAGAGAAGAAACAGGATGACTTGTTCCTTTCTTATGGTATTTTCTTATGGTATAAATGTTAAAGAATTTGGAAATCAAGTTTGGGGTTCAAATTTGGGAAGCATATGGTTGTTCTATAGAAACTAAACAATGCACTACTTATGAGTACTGTTGTGCTTTCTAATTTGAATCCCAAACTTGATTCCCAAATGCTTTAATAATAGGATTTAAGTTTGGAGTAATGCTATGCTTCCCAAATTTCTTTTCCAAAAGTGCTTCCCAAATGATGTAGCAGTGGGGCCAGGTAAACAACTTCCAATTAAAATTCAACTGGTCCCACTATATTAGACCCCACAGCCACATCATTTGAGAAGCACTTATAGGATAAAAATTTGGAAAGCATAGCATTACTCTTAAGTTTGTGACCCTACTAACTTTGAATCCTGGCTCCGCCCCTGGGAATAAGAGAGAGTTATGAACTGTTAGATAAAAAATATTTACGAGAAAACAGAATTCACCCCTTGGGTGAAAACTAGAGTTGTTTTGTTAGATGGTTACAATTTTTTATGATGTTGGTTACAAAATTTGTGATAGGTTTCAATTTTTTGTCATGATAACAGCAATTTTTTGCGACATTGCTCATAAGATTCTCCATATGTTCATTCACCGTAGTTACACAAATCATATTGTTGCATTTTTTTTTTGTCATGGTGGTTGCAATATTCTGATATAGGTTACAATTTTATTTTTAATTTCTATTTTGGGAAATGTTTGCAATTCCCCTTATCAAGTTTAAATTTTTTTTGACACAAACCGAATTTATATTTAATGCGCCTTTACCCGAGATTGCCTTACAACCACCTATTTGATCATTATTTCTTCTGGCGGAAAACCACCAACGTGCATCGGAGAATTTTTCTAGGAAGACAAAAAAAATCATTTCAAAAAGGCAAGTGATGCGTGGTACCATTGACTACTGTCCAATGTGTGGTATATTTGTTAAACTATTTGTTAATCTAATTAATTTGATAAGCATACAACTATTCAATAAACAAAGGATTAATTACATATATACCGTCCAAAGATTGCGTGTTTTTCAGTTTGCCCTTGTAGTTTCAAATGTGCCACTAATTATTATCCCTTGTGGTTCGAACTAATTTACACTACTAGTAAAACTCTTAAATCTAACGGGACAGATCACTTGTTGGGAATTTAACACGCGGAATCAAATTCCCCCAAATAAACACACACACATGAACAGTAATTAAACATGCACACCAAAGAAAATACACACAGATTTCTACGTGGTTCGGCCAAACACTTGCCTACGTCCACACCCGAGAGATCCATTCTTTCACTATTGAGTAAAATATGTACAAGTTACATGGATTAAATCCCATAACCCAAATACAAAACCCCTGTACTCTTCCCACTCAATACCCCAAAGAACCTGACATAATCACTGTAATACATAGAGAAATCATAGAGACAAAGAAATACCCTCTCTACCTCACATCCCTATAACGCTGTGAACACCCTCACAGAAAATCTCAATGATTAATATCTCCCTCACCCTAGACCATGCACCCCCATGAGGGGAGACCCCCAACTTGGTACACCAAGGGCTCTATCCTAAATTCCTATACAACATCCCCTTATATAGAGTTTGCAACCCATTACTTATTGGACAAGTAATATAACTCTATCAAGGAAACCAACTCACATTAGGAATCTAGCCAAATCACAATCCCTAAATTAATGGGATTGCCCCACATGTGATATAATCCTAACAATCACCCCTCTATCACTTGTGGGGAAACTGTCCAATCATTCTATCACACATGTTCAGCACCCCCTCAACCGGAGCACCCACAAAGCTGACAACTTTGTAACCGTTTGCCATTGACCGTCTTTCGTACCAACTTGCACACCCCGAATCAATATGCTCTCAACACCTCCGATTCGCCAAACCGTGGCCAATACATGTGCAACTGCCCCAAGTTAATTATAAGCATTAACTCCACTAGAGAAGAGTCTCGATCCCTCCTTCTCTCCAACAGGATTTCCCCTCACCATCGTCTGAACCGTGAAATAAACCATTCACCCCACTTGCAAGAATTTTCCATCGAGATCTTGGGAGTATAACTCTACCAACTAGACGACACAAACCATCCACATTTCTCTCAACCGCTGTGTGTGATTTCAGCAACAATATTAGATTCCTCCGCAAATTTGGGATCAATATCACACCACCCAAATAGCGAACCTGCTCCAAAAAATATTTGATCAACGTTCCTACGTGCAGTATCCTAACAATTACCTCTGTCGGATAATTGCGCCTGTGTCTGCCCCCGCCTTCATGGAACCCATCAAATTATTTTCTCCAGAAGCATATACTTACCGTACCCGGAATCCAACAACCCAAGAGAAATGCCCGTATGAGTAGAATGTGAGAACCTCTCCACCATACGCAACCTGCTACAATCATAGTAGCATCAAAATTATTTTTCTGCCCTAGATCCCAACCTGCTGCAATTTACATAGGATCTATCACCAAAAAAAATAAATTCCAATCCATACAGAATCTTACAAATCTGCACCCACCGATGAATTCGCAGCGCCTTGTACACATGTGCTCACCACGCTGGATAATTACCCATCCAAGACTTGATATCCACAAGGTACACTTATCAACTCATCATGATTATCCTTTGATTCTATCCAACATGCCACACCGAATCACTACCTTGCCATATGTAAAACAAAATCATTGTCAATTGCCTTAAGTATTGCAACAGGACAACCGAGACGCACTTCCATCGTTGATATGTGATTCTATGCATGCCTATCCAAATGCTTAACCACGCTGCATCACCGATTTATTTATTTATTTTTTTTTTTTTTCTTTTCCTTCAGCTTTTCTTTACCATGTGCGGCTAATCTCCACTGTCACCATGCGCTTCTGTCACCATGATCTATCATCATAGCTCTGATACCACTTGTTGGGAATTTAACACGCGGAATCAAATTCCCCCAAATAAACACACACACATGAACAGTAATTAAACATGCACACCAAAGAAAATACACACAGATTTCTACGTGGTTCGGCCAAACACTTGCCTACGTCCACACCCGAGAGATCCATTCTTTCACTATTGAGTAAAATATGTACAAGTTACATGGATTAAATCCCATAACCCAAATACAAAACCCCTGTACTCTCCCCACTCAATACCCCAAAGAACCTGACATAATCACTGTAATACATAGAGAAATCATAGAGACAAAGAAATACCCTCTCTACCTCACATCCCTATAACGCTGTGAACACCCTCACAGAAAATCTCAATGATTAATATCTCCCTCACCCTAGACCATGCACCCCCATGAGGGGAGACCCCCAACTTGGTACACCAAGGGCTCTATCCTAAATTCCTATACAACATCCCCTTATATAGAGTTTGCAACCCATTACTTATTGGACAAGTAATATAACTCTATCAAGGAAACCAACTCACATTAGGAATCTAGCCAAATCACAATCCCTAAATTAATGGGATTGCCCCACATGTGATATAATCCTAACAATGCTGAGGATATGTATCTGAAAAAACACACTAACCACAGGAGTATATCTGTAATAACCAAAGAATAAATACGCAAACTTCAGTCCCATTATATTTAACAGAGTTGCACATTGGTCCAAATCACAGGGTATTACTGACACATTTAGAATTAGGGTTAATTACATTTTACCACCCCCATCCCTGTGGTTAGACTCGTTTTCACTTAACCCCCTTGAGGTTTCAGACTAAAGCGAAACTGTCAAGATTACCCTGAAAACTGATGAAAAATCTAAAATTGGTAAAAAATAATTACACTTTGTGCAGTTAATTTTGGGGTTAATCCTCTATGTGGGGATTATGCTGCCATTTTACCCATGTGAGGCTAATTTTAACACTTAATTCCTTTCGGGAGCTAATTTTGTTAATTGCTTGTGTGGGGTTAATTTTGACACTGAAACTCTCCCCTGTGAGGCTAATTTAATGCTTAATCCCCATGTGGGCCTAATTTGAGAGAAATTTTAATAGTTTCACTTTAGTCCAAAACCATATGGGGGTTAAGTGTCTACGTTTGAACCACAGGGGGTAAAGTGAAAACGGGCCTAACCACATAGGGATAAAATGTATTTAACCCATAGAATTATTGGGGACAAACTGAAAAAATGCACAAATTTATCTTTTTATTTTTTATTTTTTATTTTTATTTTTTGGGTCGGAAAAATGCACTGATCACAATCATTCAATCTAAAGCTAAAGTTTCGGGCCCTCCTTAAAGTCCAGCATTTTTTAAAATAGAGTAAATTACAGTAACAATCCTTAAACTAGAAAACTCGACAAAATGACCCCCTCAACTAATTACACCTAACAAATTATCTAATTTTTAAGTTTAATGCACACGATTTACTGATTTACATCTAAATGCGAGTATGCCAAAGTGAAAAGTACTTTTTAAATTTACAAATATTCAGCCACACTTTGGTTCTTAAAAATTGCACTACTTCAAAATTTGATATATATTAAACTTTTTAGAGCTGAAGTTTTGATTTCATCAAACCCAAGACCGTCGGGGCTTAAAATAAAAACTTGCAAATGGAAACATATGTTGGTTCAATTCGGAAAAGGAAAGAAAAAGAAAAAAAAGGAACATAAAAGAAAGAAAAAAAAACATAAATTGAAGTTAGTTTACTTACAATGTGATATCATCACTCTTCATTGCTCCGTACAACCTAAAAGCTTTGAAGTGGATTATAAATCTGGAGGGTAAATGAATATCTCCAACTGCTCATTTCCCTTGTCCCGTTGTTCTTCCAGAATTTTCCTTGCGGAATAAGCAAGGGTATGGCATGACCAATTCACCTCAATCTTCTCCAATGTGACTATATCACCTAAGTCAGATGGGATCTCCTTGAGTTTGAAGCACATGCTCAACACTAGTCGTTGAAGGCTGGGAAAGTGATCCATGGAGGCATTCCATTGTACGATATCGAGGGACTTAAATTTCAACAACTTGAGTTTAGGGAATGGTTGGCAATCACACTCGAGCAAATTTGTGTCCCACAATTTTCCTTTAAATGCCTTATCTAGTTTGAGAACCTCAAGGTTTGGTAACCTTGCAAGTTTCGAGATATCTTTCCAATCAAAGCGGAATTCTGATAGTGTTATCTGTTTGAGACTTGTAGGGAGATCAAAAATATCAAAAGGCTTAGAAGGATTCAGCAATCCAAAATCGCGGCGCATATGTAGTTTTTCAAGTTTAACGAGTAATTCCAATTCACGACAGGAGACAGAACAAAGACATCTTAGTTTTCGAAGATTGGGGGTAGTACGTAAGATAGCACAGTTGGTACCCGTGAAGGTTGGTGTAGACATGGTTTGTAATTCAACGAGTAGATTGGAGTAATCCCAATTGACAGGCTCAAACGCTCCTATGTGGAAATGCCTCAACTTTGCCAATTGGAATATATCTTTATCTACGAAAGTTGCTGGTCCATCTTCAATTATAAGTGTTTCAAGGTTCCTAAGTCTAAAATCGAATCGTAGAAAAGAGATTGACTTAAGTGCTAAGTACCTCAAATGAACAAGTTGTCCTATTCCACTAGGTAAGTCGTAGGAAAATTCACGGCGAAAATCCAAAACTCTAATAAGTTTGAAGAATTGAAAATCAAAATCTGAAAGTAATCTGGTTTTGTCAAATACAAGTAAAGAGTATACATTCTGATATTCCTCAAACGGAAAAAAATCCAGAAAACTATCGTAACTAGTAGTGGACAATCGGTACAATTTATTTCCAATTGGGCTTGATGATGAAGAAGAAGAAATTATAGAAGAAAAATGTTTACACCGGTGTATTATGTGCATAAAGTCCTCCTCCTCAGCTTTTCTCAAGCATAAGTCACGCAATAAATCATGGATACGACACGATTTTACTCCTCCAATGGAATTTCTATAGGCAATCAATATTAGACTTCTTTCAATAAGATCCATCAAATATCCCTCGGCAACATCCTCAACAGTTTCGGCCCCACTTTTCTCTATATCTATAAACCCTTCAGCCACCCATAAGCAAATCAATTTCGAGACTGAGATTTCATAGTCTTCAGGAAATGCTCCAAAATAGAGAAAGAGCGGCTTCAAGTGAGCGGGTAAATGGTTGTAACTCAACTCTAGTGTCGACTTTGTGGTTTGATTTGAATCACTAACAAGGTATGATGCTATACTTTTGCCAACTTGCGTCCACCAATGTATAGTTTTCTCTGTCTTCGCAAGAAGTCCGCCTACTATAACAATGGCAAGGGGTAGTCCACGGCAGTTTTCAGCAATATTCTTTCCAACTTCCATCAACTCTGGGGGGCATTTTTCTTTGTGAAACACTTTCTCATGCAATAGATCCCAACTTTCATCTCTAGATAGAAAGCGCAAATCATGAGGAATACTATTAGCACGTAAAGCCCAACTTTCATCTCTAATACGACTTGTGAACATAATCCTACTTCCATTATTGTCCTCTGGGAAAGATCTTTTTAAGCCATCCCATGCCTCAATATTCCATATATCATCAAAGACAATCAAATACCTTTTTCCCTTTAAGCGTTTATACAACTCTTCTTTCAACTCTTCATCACTCATTTTATTCAAATCACGTTGGGTGGTACTGGTATTGATATGTGAAGATCTTAAAATTCCCAACAACAAATCCCTTTTATTATGTACTTGAGAAACAGAGATAAATGCACGAATGTAAAATTGGTGTGCAATACAAGGATCATTATATACTTTTAAGGCAATAGTTGTCTTACCGAGTCCGGGCATCCCTACAATGGAAATAATATCTAGGCGCTTTGGCTTTCCAATAAGTCTCTCCATTATCTTCAGAGCCTCATCTTCAAAGCCCACAACTGGATCAGGGCCTAAGACATCAGATGTGTTCTCGGCCATGGTTATTCAGCAAACTTGAAGCTATTTTTCTTGATGAAATAGGTTCAAAGTAGAGTATTGGATTTGGAAAATGATAGTGTATAATGTCTGATTGTGTTTGCTTTATGGGGGTACCCACTTCATTTTTCTGTTAAGAAATTTAAATAAATAAAATAGCATGCATAAAAAGACAGCGTAGACCAGCTGTCATTTAGAAAACCAATAAGGGAGCATCAACTATGGGAACTTCTACAATACATCCTATACATTTTATAAGTTCGGATGTATTGTGCATTCTAACTTAGAGCAACTCCAATGGGGAATGCATATGGGTATCCAAATCCAAAAGATGTTAAAATGGATCCCTTCATCCCAAAAAAAGCACTCCAATGGGGGATCCAAAAGGGGATCCATTATACAAACTCATGGTTTGAGTTTCCAAACTTATAGTCTTTGGAGAGAGAAAGTGAGGGGATGCATATTTGGTGGGATGATCCTAGCCATTTATTTGAATAAAATAATATTTTTAGTGTTATCTATGATTGAGATACATCAAAATATATTAAACAATAAAATGGCTACTAGTTTTGGTTACTATGGTTGGAGTGCATGAGACCTATTTGGTATGTAAAACACTATTCAAGTAACCAAATAGCATTTTGGATACCCAAATTTGATGACTACACTTGGAGTTACTCTTACGGAGGACTACATTTTGACACTATGGTGGTGCTAAATGTTGTAACTTGGTATTAATTTTTTGTAACTTTAAAAATCAGTCTACTCTTAAAATAAAAAAAATAAAAAATAAATAAAAAATAAAAAAAAGGTTAATTACAGAAACACCTTCTGTGGTTAGGTTTTTTATCAGTTACCCTCCTATACTTTAAATTTTATCACTAATACCCCCTGTGATCTGAACTAAAATGAAATAGTAATTTTTTCCGTTAAAGTTAACGGAAAATGAGTAAAAATACGAAATTACCCCTAGTACATGCTAATAAGAATACCCTTATATGCTTAAATGTTTATTTAGGCATATGTGGTATACTATTATATTATTTTGATATTATACTTGTTGTTAGAGACTATTCTGTAGTCACTTTGAGGTACATTCATGAGAGCAAATTTATTCAATTTTTTATTTTATTTTTGATCTACCCTTGGATACACACACACACACACACATACACCCCACACACACAGTCTTGGTGATATATATATTTTTTTATTTTTTATTTTTATCTATTCTTAGACACACACAATCTTGGTGATATGTTAGTTTTTTTTTAATCTACTCTTGACCACACACAGAGTGAAATCCAGTGTAGTGATGTACTAAGATCTAAAAAAAAAATTATCCCCAAAATTTTTTTTGTGTGTGTCAAATTCTCTCTCACAAAGGTGGGTCCCCTAAGTGACCACATTATGGTCTTTAACAACAAATGTAATATCATAATAATATAATAATGTGTCACTTATGCCTAAATAAACATTTAAGCATATAAGGGTGTTATTATTAGCATGTAATAGGAGTAATTTTATACTTTTATCAATTTTCCATTAACTTTAACGGAAAAAGTTACTGTTTTACTTTAGTCCAAACCACATGGGGTATTAGTGATAAAATTTAAAATATAGGGGGTATTTGATAAAAGGCCTAACTACAGGGGGTGTTTCTGTAATTAACCCCAAAAAAATGGCTTCTGAAAAATCAAACAACATTTTAGCATCCAAAGCTTTTTCAAAAAACCGCAAAAATGTATCGTACATCCTAAACTATTGGGATGTATCATAGAATTTTGACTACGATAAGAACAACAGATTCAATAATGCTAGGCACACACTCCAAATCACACTCCAAATCACACCCTTGCTTTAAATGCATATATCTTGTGCTGTGTGAGTGGTACACAGAAAAGTGTAAAAAATTCAAACAACACAGAGTACATGTTAAAGCATAGGGTGTGGTTTGGAGTATGGTTTGAGATGTGTGCCTAGCACTTCTCCAACAGATTTGATAGGTGTGAAAGTTTTGATAAAAAAAAAAAAAAGAGAAATGCTTGGCACACTCCAAATCACATCTCAAACCACACCATTGCTTTAAATGCATGTACTCTGTGCTGTGTAAATGGTGCACAGAAAAGTGTAAAAAATTCAAATAGCACAGAGTACATGCATTTAAAGCATAAAGTGTGATTCACGGTGTGATTTACGATGTGTGCCTAGCACTTCTAAAAAAAAATAGGTGTGAAAGTGAAAACTATGAATGGAAGAGAGAGAGAGATATCAGTATTGCGGAATTGACCCAGCAAGTGGTGGTGGTGGTGGTGGTGTGGTGTTGGATACTTTTGGTCAGCCTTTTCCGCACCGTGAATCGATGATAAGAAGGAAGAAAAATTGTATGATACACTTATTTGGTATTGAACCTATTGATGTATAATACAATCAAATAGTTTTTAGTCTCCAAATATTATAGTCCTAAAGTGTTGTATTTAGGTCTAATATATTTTGTAACTTTGAAAAGCGCTTTGGTTTGAGAGTATTTTTGCTCATTCAAAAATAGTCACCCATTATTCATCCAAGACTTTACTGGGTGGCATGTGTCCCATTTCAGTAATTATGTTAATGATACATGTATGGTACCACATGCTTTGAGAGTGGTACTATTAGAATGCCTTGGTTCAATGATAGAGTGTCAATAACAATTCTCTAATAACAAATCTTATAATACATTAGTGAAATTAACCCATAGTTTAGTAGATAGAGTTGGACTGTTTCGAATGAGACAAAAAAGAAGGATTATTTTATATTTCTATGAGTGACAGAAAGAGAGAGAAATTCTCAAAAAAAAAAAAATTTTGGGTATTTCTCAAAATTTTACAACTAAACAGTAATCCATTGTGGTTCAAAAGTTTATAATTTAACACTCTTCGTGGAATTTTGATAATTGGAAAGACTAATGAAGTTAATTTTACCTTCAAATGACATACATATAGTTTATTCACTTTGACTTTTTTGGTTTATTTTCTTCATAGTAAATTTATTTTAACTACTGATTAAAAGATAATTTAGATAGTAATGGGGGCAATAACATGGTAGAATAAAGAAAACAAATAAAACTAAAAAGAAAACGGAAATGGGGCCAAATTGGTATTAGAATTCAAAAAATTGGTAACATTTTTCTTGTGTCGAAACATAATTGAGAATTTTAATGAATTTCAACAAAATAATATAATGGTTAATGAAACGTACAAAAATATTCAGTCAAAGTCAACCTCCGCCAGCTCAATAAGGAATGTCGAGTCATCCGGTAATGGCGCTCACCACGCAACCATCCCAGGCTGCTCATCTAAGACCGCCCGGCTTGGACCCACACGTCGGGTGCACGATGTGGGCTCGCCTTACGGTGGGCGCAGCCCGGGCACGTCCCGTGACTTGCTCTACAAGGTTCCAGACAGTTTCCTATCTCAACTAGAAAACTAATGTAAAGAGAAGACTGTTCCCTAATCCGATTAGGAAACTTCCATGATTTATGTTAATCAATCCCTATTTGATTATACGGCCTTATCGGGCCGCTTACCTTGTATGAGTGGTCTTTGCATCTATAAAAGAGACCACTCACCCCCCCTCAGAGGGGATCGCATTCTCGTCCTACAGAATAGCAATATACAACACTCATACGCATACACCAGGCCGGTTTCTGGTAGTACCGCCCTCTCTGTTGGTTCACCGAGAACCGCCGGTGATCTATTAGTACAAGTGCTCCGACACACACGTGGACGTAGGTCTCTTAATTAACAGTGTCGAACCACACTCAAATCTCTCTTGTTCAATTCTTCTTGCTCTCTAACCAAATTTAGGCATCATCAGTTTGGCACCATCTGTGGGAATTCGACAAGTTTTCTCCAAAACAAATCTGTGACTGATCAACATGCCACCGAAGAAGAAGACCATTCAGCAAACCGGTCAGACGGAGTCCATGACTCCGGAACAAATCACAGCAACTCTTGCACAGCTCTTGGAGGGTCAGCGCCAGACTCAATTGCAGATCGAGGTTCTGCTCGTCAACAGAGCAAACCCCCTCAGACTGCGGAGCAACCAGGAAATGACGACCATGCTCGGGCGCCTGTGCGGGCCCGACGGTGCGCCCATACTACACCGATATCCCCAAGTAGTTGGATGTCCCGGGAACAAGGAGCGTAGCCATGGCCCCGAACGGACTAGACCATATGCCTGGGCCAACCTAAGCCGTGCGGGAGATGCCAGGCAAATCATCAATGACAGGCGTGCCGCCAAAGGGAGGGGGCCAGAGCAAACAGCCCAGGAATCAACCCAAGATCGCCCGGCCAAGAGCCAAAGCGATCTTAGGCACACGATTAACAAGAGCCACACTCGTGCTCTATCCCTTACGACGACACACTTTGAGGAAGAGGCTTCTTCATCCGACCGGACCTACCATACTAACACTAAACAAGATTTAGGTCTGGAGGACGTCGAGGCCCACATTAATGACCTGCAGAAGCAGATTGAAAAGTTGAGCCGCAAGCCGAGTTGCAACCACACCAATACCGAGACAGGATCACCGTTCACCGTCCGGGTAATAGGATTTGCGATCCCACGCAAGTTCAAGCAGCCAAATCTTGACTCGTATGATGGATCAGGAAGCCCGATCGACCACGTTCGGACCTACAAGCCTCAGATGGCGTTGGCTATCAACGCCAATCAATTACTCTTTTTGGACTTTCCCAGCACCCTCAAGGGAACAGCCGCAGAGTGGTTTCACTCACTCGAACCCTGATCGGTTGACGACTTCAAAGCACTCAGCAAGCTCTTTGTCAGCCAATTCGTAGGGATGCTTGACAGATCATAGCCGGACACCCATTTGCTGGCTATCAAGCAGCACAAGGGGGAATCACTGAAGGATTATGTCGACCATTTCAATCAACAAAAGCTTCAGATTCACAACATGAATGAAACAGTGGCGATCACAGCCTTTCTCTTGGGGGTTTAGCACACCAAGGTTGCCACGTCGTTCCACCATGACCGATTGGCCACCCTGGTTGAGCTCTCGGAGAGGGTTGGGAAATACATTGATACGGAAGAGTTCCTGAAATCTAAACTCTCCAACCTCGCGGAAGAAGAGTCCTCGAAATCTAAACGAAAATGAGAAGGTTCGAAGAAAGGCTCGGGAAAGAAACCGAAGCAAGATCAACAGGTAGGTGGTCAGGATCAGACCCCGATTACTTTCACGCCACTTTCCCAGCCTATCCAATAAGTTATGGTCACAGCCAAGGCTCAAAGTTTGCTAAAAAAACTGACAAAGTTGAAGAGCCCGCCCGAGAAAAAGAACCGGGATAAGTGCTGCCGTTACCATAGGGATCATGGCCATGATACCGAGGACTGCTTCAAGCTCAAAATTGTCATCGAAAAGCTTGTCGAGCAAGGCCACCTCGCCGAGTTTGTCACCACAGACAGACGACCGCGGCCAGACACTCGAGCTCCAGAGCAACCGCAGCCCCTCGGCCATATCAATGTGGTCTCCAGAGGAATGTCGGGCGGAGGGGATTGGCAATCAGCAAAGAAGAGGCATGCACGGGCATCCCGAGCGGACATTATGCAGGTCCAACCGTCTAACTGCCCATCGACCGACATCCTGACTTTCTCATCCGATGATGTCAGAGACCTGCACTACCCCCACGACGATCCATTGGTAGTGACGCTCTTAATAGCCAATTACATGGTGAAGAGAGTGCTCGTGGACACCGGCAGCTCCTCTGATATTCTATTCACCTCAACCTTCGATTAATTCGGAATATCAAGGGACCGACTCCAACCAGTAGCCACTCCCTTGGTAGGGTTCAATGGTTCCAACATGCAACCGCTCGGGATGATTGAGTTGCCTGTTTTGATGGGGACCTACCTGCAGCAAACCTCTGCTATGGCAAACTTCGTAGTGGTAGAGGCCTCGTCCGCCTACAACGTCATCCTAGGGAGGCCTACGCTCAATAAAGCCAAGGCGGTTGTTTCAACTTACAGTCTAACGGTCAATTTCCTAACCCTCCAGGGTCTAGGAAGCATGAGAGGCGATCAAGGCACAGTCCAGAGCTGCTATGTTAGTTCCCTACCAAAGAAGCGATCGCAAAAGCACTGAATGTCCAAGAGATGGACCCGAGATACGCTCGGGACGGAGTCAGCCCAGAAGAAGAACTCAAGCAGGTGGTCCTGGACCCCCAGTTCCCGAACCGGTTTGTAAGTATTGGTACTCTCCTGGAACCAAGTCTCAGAGGAAAGTTGGTCCAGTTTTTGAGAGAAAGCCAAGACGTCTTCGCTTGGAGCCACGAGGACATTCCTGGAATTGATCCCTAGGTCATGTCCCACTGACTCAACATTGATCCAAGCTACCTCCCGGTCAAGCAAAAGAGGAGGGGTATGGCCCCTGAGAGGCAGGAGGCAGTACGCGAGGAAGTCTGGAAACTACTCAAAGTGAAGTCTGTCAAGAAAGTCCAGTATCCTGACTGGCTAGCCAATGTGGTGCTAGTCAAGAAAAGCAACGGGAAGTTGAGGATGTGCATGGACTTCACCAACCTCAACAAGGCTTGTCCCAAGGACTTCTATCCACTACCTAGGATAGACCTCCTGGTGGACTCCACGACTGGCCATTCACTCATCTCCTTCATGGATGCCTACTCGGGATACAATCAGATCAGCATGTATCCCAGGGATGAAGAGAAAACCTCTTTCATCACTGACCAGGAGACGTATTGCTACAAGGTGATGCCCTTCGGCCTAAAAAATGATGGGGCAACTTATCAACGATTGGTCAATCAAATGTTCAAAGACCTGATCGGAAAAGTGATGGAGGTGTATGTCGACGACCTCTTGGTTAAAAGCCGAGATGAGTCTAACCATCTTAAGTACTAGGCTGGGGCCTTTAGCATCTTAAGAAAGTTCCGAATGAGGTTGAACCCGTCCAAGTGCACATTTGGAGTCTCGTCTGGGAAATTCCTGGGACACTTAGTCAGCAGGCGGGGAATCGAGGCAAACCCCAAAAAAATTCAAGCCATCATAAATATTCGGTCACGCCGGTCAACAAAGGAAGTGCAAAGTCTGGTCGGCCGGGTAACAACATTGAACAGATTTGTTTCCCAAGCTATCGACCGGTGTCTACCATTCTTCGAGATCCTCCGTAAGGCTTTTCAGTGGTCAGAAGAGTGCGAAGAGGCATTTCAGGAACTCAGGAAGTAACTGACATGCCTCCTTTGTTCTCAACGCCCGTACCAAAAGAGGAACTATTTCTGTACTTGGCAGTATCACCCTCGGTGGTAAGCTTGGCACTTATCAGATAAGAACATGATATGTAGTACCTGGTCTATTATACAAGTCGGCCGCTACAAGGCGCAGAGATCCGATACTCCCGCATCGAGAAGCTCGACTTTGCACTAGTCACCTCTGCCCAAAGACTCCGCCCGTAAATTCAGGCCCATGTCATTGTAATCCTTACGGATCAGCCATTTCGCCGAATTCTTAGCTGGCCTGAAACAGCCGGGAGGGTCATAAAATGGGCATTGGAGTTGGAAGAATTTGAAGTGGTCTACAGACCCCGTACGATAATCAAAGGACAGGCACTGGCGAATTTTTTCATGGAATTCACATACCCGGAGGATACAGTCCAGGAGCTCAACCTGCTCGAGCTACCACCCAACATACAACCTGACACCCCGACCTGGGTACTCTATGAGTCAATGTGGATGGATCCTCCAACAAACAGGGCAGCGGGGCAGGGATCATCCTGACCACGCCTGACGGGATCCAGCTGGAGTACGCACTAAGGTTTGGGTTTCAGGCCTCCAACAGCGAAGCCGAGTACGAAGCCTTGTTGGTCGGGTTGTAATTGACTACCTCCATGGGCGCGCAACAAATTCAAGAATACATCGTTTTCCAGCTGGTTGTCAACCAAGTCAATCAGGAGTATGAAGCGCGAGAAGATAACATGGTGGCCTACTTGGCCCTAGTCAGGTCGGTTACCAAATAGCTCAAAGGTTTCTTAATCAACTAAATCCCGAGAGAAGAGAACACAATGGCAGACCGGTTAGCGCAGCTTGTATCATCTTTCGAGTCAGACCTCCCCGGGATAAGGGTAGAATACCTGGCCGAACCCAGTGTGTCCAACTTAGAAGGCATGGACGTTGACCCGGTCGACTTAGGGCCCAGCTGGATGGATCCGATCATGATGTTCATCACAACCGGTGGTCTACCGGGCGAGAAAGATGAAGCCCGATGGGTAAAATACCAGGCGGCTAGATATTACCTCATTGACGGCGTGTTGTACAAGAGGGGATTCTCTATCCCCTATCTCTGATGCATCCATCCTACCCAAGTTCAAGGAATCCTATATGAAATCCATGAAGGAGTATGTGGAAGCCACGTTGGGGGTCGGGCACTCTCCCGTTGGCCCCTGTTACAAGGTTACTACTAGCCCACCATGGCCCGGGACTCTCAGGAGTAAGTCAGAAGGTGTTTTAAGTGCTAAAGGCACGCAAGCATGATCAGCCGTCCAACAGACCTTCAGACCCCAATCCTCAGCCCCTGACCGTTAGTCAATGGGGAATCGACTTGGTCGAGCCCCTTCCCATGGCTAAAGGTCAGGTAGAGTTCGCCATCATTGCTGTGGATTATTTCACCAAGTGGGCATAAGCCGAGCCCTTGGCAATAATTACCAAGAAGAAAATGGAGAGTTTTGTTGAAAGGAATATTCTCAGCGGGTTCGGCATACTTCGGGTGTTAGTCACCGATAATGGAAGACAATTTGACATGCCAGTATTCAGGCAATTCTACTTAGGCTATAGCATATCGAATCATTACTCTTCCCTAGAGCACCTACAGGCTAACGGATAAGCTGAGGTGACAAATCGAATGATTCTACAGTCCATCAAAACCAGGCTTGAGAATGCCAAGGGACTTTGGGCAGAGGAATTTCTAACTCTTTTGTGGGCCTATCGTACCACTCCCCGAGCGGCAAAAGGGGAGACTCCGTTCTTACTTACCTATGGCTTCGAGGCAGTGGTCCTATAGAACTCGGGCTGCCAACATACCGGGTGGCAAATTAAAGCGAGCAAGGCAATGAGGAAGCCTTCAGAGGGGAACTCGATCTAATAGAAGAAAAGAGGGACCGGGCATATCTCAAAGTAGCAGACTACAAGCAACGGGTCTCAAGGTACTTCAACATCAAGGTAAATCACCGCAGTTTCCAGGTCGGGAATCTCGTCCTCAAGGTAGTTAATCAGTCGACCAAAATCCCGAGTCACAGAAAACTCGGACCAAACTGGGAAGGCCCATACAAGGTTACCCGGGTCAACCGACCGGGAATGTATTGGTTGCAGATGTTGGAAGGACAAAACCTATCGCACCTTTGGAACATAGAGTATTTGCGAAAATACTTTCAGTAAAGTAAGGATAAGGACTGATTAGGGATCTGTATTTTCTTTAAACGAGTTGTAGCCCTTTCCGAGCGGTTTTTATAAATAAAATCTTTTGCAAAGTCTTAATCATGTTTTGTCACAAAAAAAGACCTCGGGATAGCACCCCGAGGCACAAGAAGACCTCGGGATCACACCCGAGGCACAAGAAGATCTCGGGACCATACACCCGAAACACCAACTCCCCTTAGGGCCATAACCTACAATGGGGGCAAACCCACTAGGTGGCCAACGATAGAGGAGTCAAAGGAACTTGGAACTACCAAAGTTCTGGGTCGGTTACCTATAGTAATCACCTCTATAGAACCCCACCTTAGCATAAGCTTGGGAGGGGAGAAGGGGGCAGGAGGGCATAATGAACTAAAACAGGTAATCACACCGAGCACTAATAGGACTTGGGAATAAGTGTAAGCTACCCTCAAACAATCCTAACTACCTACAGTGCCCAGAGCTAACCGACCGGGTAGTACTTCACTACCCCGGGCGGGACCTACAAACCTACAAACTCCTAGCCATCAATGGCTCAGAGAATTTAAAGGCGCTACCGGTCCCCCAAAGACCACCTACTGGTCATAGTCCTAAACCTTTTGCTAAGGCAGGATTTTGATAAGACTCACAACTGGCCGGACACGGGCAGTTGTAAACAAACACAGGCATACAAGTACAATAACATAAACATTTGTCCTCAAAGGGCCTTTCCATTACTAGTTAAAAAAAAAGTACATAGCTCGGGAGGCAATTATAGCAGCCTCCTAAAAAAAAAAAAGAGACATATGTACATGATGCACCAAGGCCGGGAGCTAAGGATCGTCAACCACGACCACTTCCTCAGTTTCCCTGACCTCTCCACCCGGAGCAGCATCCTCGGGCGGGGCCCCCTCTATAGCCTGCTTCTCCTTCCAGTAGTCGAACTCAGCCCAGGAATAGCCTGAGAGATCCCAATCTGGATGATCAGCAGCCACCCGCTGGGTCAGGTCGGCGTAGCCCATAAGGAAGCCATCATCAAACTCCTCCTCTGCGTCCTTCACCCCCGCCTCCTAAGCAGCGATGACCTCAGAAAGAGCCGCCTTCTCGGCCTCTGCAGCCACCTTCCTGGCCTCTGCAGCCGCCTTCTCGACTTCTGCAACCTTCCAGACTGCCCGCTGGTAAACCAAGTCTTCCCGTACTGCCCCCAACTCCGGGGCCAGGGCCCTCATCTTCTCCTCCTCCTCCTCCTCCTCTTCCTCTACAGCGAGGGCGAAGTCTGAAGCCTCCTGCGCCGCCTTCTCCGTAGACAAGGCAGCTTCAGCAGCAGCCTATCTCTCGGTCACCCCGGGTAGGTAAGTCTCAACCCCTGCCGCCAAGCAACCAACCTACAAAAAAAAATAAAGGAGAGAAGCCATTAGTTGTTGTGGGCAGGGAAACAAGGAAAATTGCATATAAAGTTACTTACCATGTGGCTATAAAGTTACTTACCATGTGGCTGATGATGTACAGCTACACGATTAGGGCATCAGGGCCCAACCTAGAGCACCTGTCAATTTGGCTCTGTAGCTGCCCAGGCCAGACCCTTGCTCGGACGTCGTCCGTCGTCTCCACCACCGGCATCCCGACCGGAATATCGTGTGGCCAGGAGGACGTAACGACCTCAACTATTATGCAAAGGTCGGGTTTTGGTCAAATAAGGGACCCTTGACACACACCCGGTAGGATGCTTTATATACCAACACATGGTACGAGATCAAGGGTGATCACACTGTCCCATGATGGCTTGACCGACTGGGTTGCCCCGAGCCTCCAAGGTCATAGTTCCATGCAATCGATTGGCGAAACATGCAAGTGCAATGCAACAGGCATACAAAAATTAATTAATTCGATTACAGGATGCTTTCAAGTCTAATCCTTGAGTGAACCCAAAATCCAAAATTCTGGTCTGCGAAACCAGAGATTCTAGATTCGTTCCCCAGTGGGGTCGCCAAATTGTGGATATCGCAGGCTGACCCATGCTTTTTCAATTTAAAAAACTTTTTCAAATTCAAAATACGAGTCGCCACTTAATTTTTACAAAGAACATCAAGAAACCATTTAAATACAAAACTAATATTTTGGAAACCAAAAATTCTAGGTCTGGGGATTATGGAATGAGAGGGGAAGGAGCCCGGCGGACTAAAGCACCCCCTCTCATCCTATCTCGTGATAGGCATCTACTTGACATCCTTTTAATCGAATTAATAATCTAAGCATGCCCTCAACTAATACATAAATATAAATATACATTACAAAAGTATGTCAAAAGGGTGTAAGATTGCTAACGATAAAATATCATTCAAAGCCACATAATTCAATTAGCAAGCAATATGACGTGCAATAGAGAACGAGAGAACTTACCTGGGATCCAGTGGCAAAATAAAAAGTGTAATGCATACAAGAATAAAAATCCTAAAAAAAAATGTCTCTAAGTCACGAATACGCATAAGCATAGACCTAAGCTAAGGTGTCGCACATGAAGTCGAAAGAATTAATAAAATCAAGGAGTAATAAACTAAAGAAGGGTTAAGAAATTGTACCTCAAAAGAGCTACAAAACAAGGGTTAGTCCACATGCTTTAAACAAGATATCATATCAAATAATCATTCCTAAACTTCTAGCTTAAATCTATCAAGTATAGAAGGAATTAACATAACTATGAATTCCTTTAAACTAGTTGGAACCATAGCACCTCTATAGATATACAAGTCTTAACTAGGAGCCAATGTAATGTCCATATAGAGATGCCATAGCCCCAACATGATCATAAGGAACACCTAGTCATGTTCAATTAGGTTCAATTAAGTGCAACTTAAACCAAAAATGAGTCCTAATCATGAGCATCAACATATATGAATGAATGCATGGATACGAATAAGGATGAACTATGAACTCTTCACTAATTTGGATCACTTAGCCTCTGGATTTAAGTTTAATTATCATTATTTAAAACATGGTTTGAGTCCTAGGTCATTAAAAGACCATTTAGATTAGAGTTAGCAAGATTTATCAAAACTGTGACAGAATTACAAGAATTACACATAACAGACCAGACTTTCAAAAAGTTGGATCTTAATACGTTTTGGATATGATATGCTTCTGTGAGTCTAGTTTCTAACCCAAAAAGAAAATCGAAGATCAAACGATTCAATCTCTGGGAATTGGGTAAAAACCAGACATCACTCAGAAATTTATAACTCTCTGTCCAGAGATTTTGTATGATTTTCTAAAAATAGTGAATAAATCAGAATGACTTTTATCTTTTTAGAGAATCTTTTTAACACATTAAAATTCTTAGAAAAATTTATTTGAAGTCAAGAAAGCTTGATTGAGGTTATGATCTACTAAATTTAAAACGGACTCACTGTTTTGAAATTTTGGACAAAGAGTAGTTAGTTCACAAATCATAAGACCAAACCATCCTAAGTATAAAATTTAATCAAAACAAAAATTACAGTGGTACTTATATGAGTTATGAACATCCTCTAATTGGTCTCATCCAATTCCAATGGATCATGATTTAATAAAAAATCTTTGATCACAATTGGTTTATGGATTCACTGCACCATTATTGAATTAGTGTTCATAGTTTAAATCAAACTTGATCCATGATTCTATAAAGAACAAGGATCAAGTATGATTGTAATTATTGGGATAAATAAATGAAATACAAATAGGTTCATGGATTTAGCCTTAGAAGATCTCCCTCATAGACCTTATGTTGAAGATCTAGCAAGAGAACCTCTAGGTCTTACTCAATCTTATGAACTTTGAATGATTTAAACTATGTAGCTACACGAGATCTACATCTAATTCCTCTCTCAAACATATGATCCTTGAGGAGTATAGATTTAATTCTCCTCCCAAATTAATGGTCCTTGGAGATTAAACAAAGTTGATAAATAAAAATGGAAATATATATAAAAGTGACAAAGTCAAAACCTAATTAATGATTCAAATCAAGTTCATTGTAAAGATTTATTTGATCTTAAACGCTAGGCAATTTTGATCCAAATCAATGAAAACAACACATGATAATTCAATCACAAATTCTATGTGATGTGTGATGAAATGAGGTAAGAAGAGAGGTTTTAAAAATGTGTAAAAATCCTAGATCTATGAATTTGTGATTGAATTCTAGCCTATTTCTAGCTAGGATTAGAAGGTTACCTCTAATAACCTCACGATTCTTCTTGATCTTGTGAAAATCTTCCAAATTCTTCAACTCCTTCTTCAAATTCTTCAAAGTTCTTGAGTGTTTCTTAAAAAATTCTCTCAATCTCTCTCTATAGTATGTATAATCTATATAGAATTCTTGTATTCTTATTGTTCAAGAAAAAGGATCCCGACAATGGAGATAAACATCTCCTTATATAGACCACTCTCATAGGGTCAAATGGGTAAATTCTGGTGAAAAACCCATGTGCAAGATTTCTTCTAGAATATATGAGAAAAAATAGACTGTTACAGCAGGTAGCACTCGTTGAATTGCTTACGGCACTCAGCGAATGCCACACCGGCACTCACTGAATGCCAAGTGGCACTCAGTGAATGCCGGTGCGGTTGGCATTCAGTGAGTGCCGGTGCGGCACTCACTGAGTGCCGCCAGCTTCGTCGCGTGCCGCTGCTAACAGAATTCACACCTTTTTATTTATTTTCAAAATATACTTTGATAAACTAGTATATACTTATTCATAGTATTATTTATATCCTTTTGTTTTCTTTTGTTTTTTTTTTCTTTTCTATTCAAAATTCTTTCTCTTCCCTTTTCAATCTCTTTTCAAAACCATTTCCATTTATTTTCCTTTTTTTTTCTTTTCAAAATCATCATTTTTATTATTAAGATAAATTTTCAAGCTGTCTCTCCCATACGTATTTCATATCTGAGCTTTTCTCGATCACCCGGCCATTTTGAAAATTCTATTTAGAACTGAAAAATACTCCGAAGAAATTGAATTACTTTGAACACCTTCGAATTTGTTGCCAGACATTGTCGTCATCGATTTTAGAGGTAACCATCCCCTGAATTCGACGGTCGGTCAAAATTGGGGTGTCTATAGCAGCTTACTTCTTAACTTGCGCGCCCAGGTGCTCCTCAAGGGAATTTCTGGGGCCTCCGCGCTGAGCCCGAGAGTGGATACTCGGAAGAACTTTTTTTTTTTCCATCCCTTGTTGTTATTGGGGGCGTTCTCCAAGATCTTCCTCCCTTGCTGGGCACTCAGAGAAAAAAACCCGACCTCCTTGTATAACGGGGATGGCCGGTAGGTCCACAGAAATTCGTGGAGGGTGAGCTTGTACCCAAACACTTGGGGCCAGAGGGATATGGCCCCCATCAGAAACCTCCACCCGTTCGGGGCAAGCTGCATGGGAGCGATACCAAGGTAGGTCAGCAGGTCCCGTGCAAGCGGGTGGAGAGGAAGGCGAAGACCCGCAAGGAGCGCATCCTCGTAGAGAGAGGTGTATCCCGTCCGGGTAATGTGTGCCTCATCGTCCGGAACAGCGAGCGAGAAGCCATCGAAGCACTCGACTTCTCCCTAATCCTGTAATAACCTGTATTTTCAATAATTATTTAAACACAGAAATATGGACAGCCACACATAAATATGTAATATTTACAACAATATACATATATATGTGCCAGCGGGCACGGCGCAAAAAATATATATAAAAAAATTTAATTTTAAAAAAATTAAAACGACTTCAAGATAATTAGGCAATCCTTTGAACTCCACTGTATCACTTGAAGTGGAGTGACATTTCATGACCTCGAAAAAAACTAGTATAATTGTTACTTCTAAATGGTTGGATGTGTATTACCAACAGAGAGAAAATTGGTTGCTGTGTGATTGTCTTTCCAAATACATACATAAAAAATACAAAATCTTCTTAAATCCCAGCAGAAATTTCAGTAGAAATAGGTTGCATTCAATGATATTTCAGTAGAAAATTTTCACTTAAAGTTTTCAGTGGATTTTTTTTATTGCTTTTCAATTAAGTGGTGCATTATCAAACGCACTAAAAAGAATTAGTGTTGAAACTTTTCATATTCAACACTTAATTGGGTTATCAAACATACCCTTATATTTCCATTCTTTATTTCAATTTTCAGTTTCACCAGTTACACCAATCTTATAAATCATTCATTGAGTGTTATCACCACTTAATTGAACACCCAGTAAAAAATAGTGTAAAATTGCAATTTCGTCCAAACTGTTTTTACTGTTCATGTGAGAGGAACCACACCAACCATACTAAAGGAACTTTACTGAATTTTTTTTATTACTAGTCGAGTTGGCCTGTAAACGGATCGGATTTGGATCCGATCCTAAACCGCCAGAAAATATCCGACAGTAATATTTGAACCCGAACCCGAACCCGAATCCGAATACTTTGTTAGCAAACAGATCGGATTCGGATTTGGTATATCCAACCTGACAACCCGAAACTAATAGAATTTAATTTATAGTTTAGCTCCTCTTGTTTTGTGAAAATTACACAATGACCCTATACTACAAAATTCTTTTGGTGCTTAACGGATATCCAATTAGAAAAAAATAAAAATAAAAATTTGGTGCTTAACAGATATCGGATTAAAAATTTCCTTTGGTGCTTAACGGATATCCAATTGATAAAAAAAAACATATAAAAAAAAACTTGATTTGCTTAAGGGTTTTTTTTAGTGCTTAACGGATATCCGAATCCTAACAAATTCAAATTCGGATTCGGATTTTGGCTAACAGATTTTTTATCGAATCGGATTCGGATATAGTTAACGGATTTCTTATCGGATCGGATTCGGATATCACAAATCCGATCTGTTTACAGGCCTGATCCAAGCATTCACTGGCCAAAAAACTAAAAAAGAGAAAGGAAAATGTAATTTTTGAGAAAAATGAAAAGAATGAGAGGATTTAACCATAATCACCACTGCTCCACCTTCTTCCCTACATCCAACTATCATTAAAAATTACCACCAACACAACCCTACTCTATTTTACCTGGTAATTGTATGTTCCCATGGACCCTGCCACCACCAAAAAAAAAAAAAAAAAAGAGTTCTCCTAAGCCTCAATTGTATAGTATTAAACTTATTTTTGATCACTCAAATCATAATACAACAATCAACTAAGAAGGTATCATTCAATACTATCCAAAATTCATAAAATAAAAACTGAAAGATCATTCCTCGATTCAACTCCGAGTTACAAAAGATCATCATTAATTTTTTTAATCCCAAAATTAAACCAACTCACTAACCTCATAAATCCTAGATTTGGTATTTCTCATTCAAGAAAAAGTATCTAAACACCACTTAGAACATGTGCCATTCTAATTACATCAAACCCCTATGTTACAACAAAATTAGGAAGACGCCAGAGTTCTCCATCACAGGAAATGAAAAACCTGGGGCAAAGATGATGCCGATGGGTATAAGGTTGTGGCAGTGTGTAGGATGGTCGTGTTCCTACAAAAAATTCCACTTCCATGGCCTATGCATCCTTTTCATTCCATCAATTTGCTCATCTTGTACACTCAATTCCCATTATTCAACAAATCAATATGGTAATATTGAAATCAAAATTTGAAAAATATTAAACTAAGCGTTTTTGTGTGATGATAATAAATCAGGGAGTTCAAGTCTGAGATTTGGTACCATAAAAGAAGAAAGAGACATTCCATAATGTTTAAACTACTAGAAAGTAGATAATGTCTAAGGCTTATGTTTAACAACTTTTTTTAAACTTAACTTTTTAAACTATAGAACTTTTGTGGAACTTCCTCTTCAATCCAAAACATTCAAGGATCAGTTTCCAAGCCTCAATCATAGATCAATCCAAGACTTAATTGTATAAAATTGCAGCCCCAAATGAGATAGAAAGGTTCCATTAATAAGGCTCAATTGAAAGATTAACATGCCCAAAAATTTTGCCCTTATCCTGGTCTACAAACAATGGAACACGGACATGGGCATGCCGACACGAATACGACATGACAATGGTACGTTGACACGACAAATTCTAAAAAAAGAATTCAATTCAACACAGCATGAAAAGTGTTCACGCAGCATCGTGTCCGTGTGTCATACACAACACAACACACCACATATTACCTTCTTAGAAGTGTCCATACTTCCTAGGTCCTCACCTTTTTGCCGAATCATTTTATTCATCTTAATAGAGACATGTAAGAGCTAGATTAAATAAACAAAGAGCAAATCACACTTCGGTATCCTGTGTTTTCACTCAGAGAATATACCACAGTAGAACCAAATTTAACTCTTTCTATTTAATTTTTTGTATTGCCTAAGGAAGGAAAAAAAAAGGGTTGAGGTGTGTGTGATCTAAAAAAGCCCATTAGTTATACTCAAAAAAATTATTAGTTTAGCAAAATGCTTTAAGGCAAATAACTTATGCACTTGAGCTTTCTAGCCTTTCTTGAATGGGTGTCCATTTTGATGCTACTACCTGCATAAAAAAAGGAACAAAATAATTTGAAACTTAGGCTATGTTTGGTTGCTGATAAAATGGAAGAAAGTATGTTGATCAAATAGTAGGTTGGATATAAAGATCTGGCCAACAATGATCAATCCAATGCCAACAATTCTAAATCGAAATTAAGGGAATGAAAATTTAAAAAAATTTTAAAATTTGCTTGAAGATAAATGGACCTACTGTACCTGTTTGTCACTACCAGTGACCACTGAATCACTAGGTGAAATCAATTGTAATTTGGGCATATGTCCAAGGTTTTGTTGATTCAAAATATTAATGTACGTTACAAAGGTATTTTAGTACCACAAATTAAATGTTCAGGTAAAATTACGTCACTAAACGAATTCGAAAATTCGTAGGATTTAAAGAGTTAGTCTAGACTGTCATTAGAACTAATTGTAAGTCTACAATTGTAATTTAAAGCACTGAAAAAAAGACATTTTGCAGAAGTTATTTGTGAAAATTTGGGTTATGAGAGTTCCTCTCAGAGTTTGAGAGAGGAGCGAAGCTTTCCACCCTTGAATCCGAGATTGAACTTTACCAAGGATATCAAAAGGGTTGTCTTTTGGATCCATTGACCTCCAACGGAAGACCCAGATATTTTGAATTTGTTGGCACCTTTCTTGAGACCACTTTACGGCCCAATTAGATTCAAATGTGTCACTAATACTCACTAATACTCCTTGTGGTTTGATTAATGTATAATCCTTAGTAAATCTGTTAAATTTAAGAGGACACAGCGTGCATAGGGATGTATGCGAAAAACATGTTGGGTGTATATGTGGTCAACCAAAGAATAAAAATAACAGTGCAAATTCCTACTATTCTGTTAAATTTAACAGATTTACTAACTTTTACACATTAGTCCAACCAACAGGGGGTTTAAGCGACACATTTAAAACTACAAGGGACAAACTGAAAAAACGTAGTAACCACAAGCAGTGAAAGGTAGGGGCGGAGCCAGAAAGTTGCACTTGGGGGAGCCAAGTATACGGTCTTTGTCTGCTAGTAAAAGGGCCCACACTTCCCCAAAGAGAATTTTTTTTTTGGGTATATTTGTACAGTTTTTAGGTCTATTAATACGTATTGTCACTTTTTTTTCGATGCCAAATCTTGAATTGATCCAATTTGGATTGGGCTAAACAAAGAAGTGAGAAGAAAATGACCAAGAGTAAGATTATAATTGGGCCAAGATTAGTTCAGTTTTTTTATTTTTTTATTTTTTTTATTTTACATATTTGGAATCAATGACTTGACTAATAGTTAAGGGTAGATTAGGCTACAATTAGTACTAAAATATGTATATTAGCATGGACCATTATGTAAAAGTTATTATATTGACAGGGCCAATATGTAAATAAGTAAATTAATTTCAAAACTTCACTATAACTGTACATACCCAATTTATTGAAAAAATTTGTCAGGACCAAATATCTGTAATATATACAATTAGAATAAAGGGTTTACATTTTACCCCCTTGTGGTTAGGCCCATTTTCACTTTACCCCTGGCCTGTGGTTCAAAAGTGGACACTTAGCCCCCTATGGTTTTGGACTAAAGTGAAACTGTTAAGATTTTACTTAGACCTGATGAAAATTCCAAATTTGGCCAAAAATATTAACACTTTAACTCCCTTTGTGAGGTTAATTTTGGGGTTAACCCCTGTGTGAGGATACTGCTGCCATTTAACCCACTTGCGTGAGGTTATTTTTAACACTTTACCCCTTGTGGGGCTAATTTTAGAGTTAACTACGCATGTGGGATTGATTTTGACACTTAAACTCTCCAATGTAGGGCTGATTTTAACACTTAATTCCCATGTGGGACTATTTTGAGAGAAATCTTGATAGTTTCACTTTAGTCCGAAACAACGAGGGGGTTAAGTGTCCGCTTTTAAACCATATGGAATAAAGTGAAAATGGGCCTACCATAGGGGAGTAAAATGTAATTAACCATATAATAAATTTATAGATAAATTAAAATCTGTTCAAAATTTTGCAGGACCATGCTCACTAAGTTCCGCCCCCGGAGAAAGGAATTTTTACCCAAATCCATCCATGCACCAATCATATTACATAACCCATCACTATTTCAACTTATTTCCAAAATTCATCACTTTTTTGAAGTCGTTGAACTAGCGACTTCTTTGTGTGCAGCAAGGGAAGAGGAGAAGGTGAAGTTTTGGGGAAGAAGGTGAAGTCACTAGTTGAACTAGCGACTTCTCGCTGCGGCAAGAATTCGCGAGTTGGACTAGCGGCTTCTACAAAAAAAAATTTAAATAAATTGATAGCGACTTCCAAAAAGTGATGGGTTTGAGAAATAAGTTAAAACTATAATGGGTTGCGTAATATTTGGATGAATAGTGACGGGAAGGCTAAAAAACTCCCGAAGAAAGGTACTCTATAAATGTGATTATGCCAAAGTGAAAGGTACTTTTTAAATTTATTACTCCCTCCGTCCCATTTTATGTGTCCATTTTGGGGAGTCCAACTATTTAAGGGGACAAAAAGAATCTACACATACTTTCCACAATTGCCCATAATCATTGCACTTTTTTATTATTATTTTATTTTGGTATTGATTGCAAGGAAGGGTAGTTAGGGAAACTAAGTAAAATTTATATACTAATTTAGGAAAGTGGACAACAATTTTGGGACATCCCAAAAAGGAAAGATGGACACATAAAATGGGACGGAGGGAGTACAAGGAAACCTCTCCTATAATCGCATGAGAGAGAGAGAGAGAGAGATATTTTGGGAAAAACCATGGTGGTTTTGCATAGTGATTTTTTAAGTGGCAATTTTTTTTGTCGATCATGTTAAACTTTTGTCATTTTGGTTACAATTTTTTTTGTCATTATAGTTACAAAATTATATTTGCTACAAATTTTTTTTCATGGTAGTAACGATTTTTTTCATTGATTACAATTTTTTCTCGCGACGGTTTTAATTTTTTTGTTTATCAAGTTACAATTTCCCTTAATTTTACTCATCAAAGTGACATGTAACAACAACACAACCTCACATTTCACTCTAAACCACTAGAGCACCACAGAATTTTTTTTATAAATATATGCAACTACAATTTTTAGTTCTTGAACCGTTCATCGCAACCTTAAATTTTTTTAGAGTACTTTTTAATTAGTCTTTACGTGGAAACAGCCTCTTGCAAAAAGCAGGGTAAGGCTGCGTACAATAGACCACAATGTGGTCCGACCCTTCCCCGGACCCCACACTGTGGGAGCTTCGTGCACCGGGCTGCCCTTTTTTTTTTTTAATTAGTCTTTAAGTTTTAGTTTCATCAAATCTAGACGACCAGTGATTAAAAAAATGCAAATAGAAACAAACATTCACTATTCAAAAAAGAATTCAAATTTGCTCACCCAAAATTTGGTACACCAATGCTCACCCAAGCATCCCATTGGCCAATGCAGTGGGGCCCAGGATTAAACAAATGTTGTTTAATATTGTTTAATCCTGGGCCCCACTGCATTGGCCAATGGGATGCTTGGGTGAGCATTGGTGTACCAAATTTTGGGTGAGCAAAAATGCTCTCTTCAAAAAAAACAAAGCAAAGAAAAAAGATGAATAGAAATTGAAGTTAATTTACTTACAATCTTCAAACCTTGACGAAGATCTCCAGCTGCTCATTCCCCTTGTCCCGTTGTTCTTCCAGAATTTTCCTCACAGAACAATCAACAGAGTCGCTACACTCAATCACCTCAATCGCCTTTAATGTGGGTATATCACCCAAGTCAGATGGAATCTCTTTGAGATAGATACAACGGTTCACCACTAGCCGCTGAAGGCTGGGAAAGTGATCCATGGAGGCATTCCATTGTACGATACTGAGGTAATAAAATTTCAAGAACTTGAGTTTAGGGAATGGTTGGAAATTAGACTCTAGCAAACTTGTGTCCCACAAATATCCGGAAAATGCATAATTTTCGAGTTTGAGAACCTCAAGTTTTGGTAACCTTGCAAGCTTTGAAATCTCTTCCCAATCAAAGCGAAACTCTGACAAAGTTATCCGTTTGAGACTTGCAGGTAGATCAAAGAACATAAAACTAGTTGATCTCTTCTGTTCCAAAAGATACTTAGTTACAGAACGGTTGCCGGTCATATTCAATTTTTCAAGTTTCACGAGAAACCCCAATTCAGGAATCGGACCAATGTCACAAAAACATTTAAGTTTTCGAAGACTGGGGGTAGCAAGTAAGAAAGTAGATTCGTTATTCAAGAAGATTGGTGTGGATATGCTTTGTAAGTCAGCCAATATTTTGGAGGACTGCCATCGGGGAGGAGAAAACGTGCCTATGTGCAGATGCCTCAACTTGATCATTTGGAATATATCATTGTCTAATTCAGTTAGTGAATTACCGCGAATATATGTACAATTGAAAATAAGTATTTTAAGGTTCTTGAGTTTGAATACTGATTGTGAAAAAGAGACCTCCTTCTCAAGTACTAAGTACCTCAAATGAACAAGTTGTCCTATTTCACTGGGTTGGAATCTGAACAAGTTACGTCTCAAATCCAAAACTCTAAGAAGTTTAAAGTGTTGAAAATCAAAGTTTAAAATAAATACGGGAGTGGCAAAGTTCAATAAAGAGAATAAATTTTGACAATCGTTAGAAGGGAATTCAAAAAAATTCCGAACACAGACAGACAATCGATTGAATTTATTTCCAATTGGGTATGAAGAAGAAGAAGAAGGAATTGTAGAAGAAAAACGCTCAAACCGGTGTAGTATTTTCATAAACTTCTCCTCCTCGACTTTTCTCAAGCATAAATCACGCAATAAATCATGGATACGGCATGATTTTACTCCCCCGTCAGACCTTCTATTGGCAATCAATATTAGACTTCTTTCAATTAGATCCATTAAATACCTCTCTGCAACATCCTCAACAGTTTCAGCCCCCCCAGCAGTACTTTCCTTTATAAATCCTTCGGCTATCCACAACCAAATCATTTTGGTCATAGCAATTTCATGGTCTTCAGGAAATGCTCCAAAATAGAGAAAGAGCGGCTTCAAGTGAGCGGCTCCAAAATAGTGTCTCTGTGACTTGATTTGAATCACTAACAACGTACGATGCTATACTTTTGCCAACTTGAGTCCACCAATGTTTAGTTTTCTCTGTCTTTGCTAGAAGTCCGCCTATTGTAACTATGGCAAGGGGTAGTCCACCACAATTTTCTGCAGATTTCTTCTTGGTGAAACACTTTCTCTTGCAATAGATCCCAACTTTCATCTGGGGACAGAAAGCGCATATCATGAGGAATACTATTAGCACGCAAAGCCACATCTCTGATACGGCTGGTGAGCATAATCCTGCTTCCATTGTTGTCATTTGGAAAACATCTTTTCAGGTCTTCCCATGCCTCAATATCCCATATGTCATCCAAGAAAATCAAATACCTATTCCCCATTAAGCGTTTATGCAACTCTTCTTTTAACTTCTCAACACTCAGATCACATTGGTTGGGATTGATATGTGGAGATCTTAAAATTCCCAACAATATATCCCTTTTCTCGTATACTTGAGAAACAGGGATCCATGCTCGAATGTAAAAATGGTGTACAATATAAGGATGATTATACACTTTTAAGGCAAGAGTTGTCTTACCAATTCCGGGCATCCCCACGATGAAGATAACATCTAAGCTCTTTTGCTTTCCAACAAGTCTCTCCATTATCTTCAGAGCCTCATCTTCAAATCCCAGAACTAGTGGAGGAGGACCGAGGATATCAGATTTGTTCTCGTCCATGGTTCTTGAGCAAACTTGAAGCTATTGTTATTGTTCTCGAGGAAATATGTTCAAAGTATGTGGTTTGTTTTCTAATGATAGTTTTGCTTTATGAGGGTACCCACTTTTATTTTCCATTAAGAAATTAGAGGAATAGCATGCTTAATTAAAAAGACAGCGTAGAACAGCTGTCAATTAGAAAACCAAAAAGAGAGCACCAACTATGGCAACTTGCACAAACCAAAAAGAAAATAAGCATTGTGAAATTGACCGACCAAGTGGTGGGGGGAACTAATGATTGATACTTTTGGTCTCACTTTTCCATCATGATTAGAATAAGAATATTCTATCCTGCACCTACGGGGTCCTAAAGTAAGAGTTGCAACAGATTTTGAAAATAGTTGTTCCCTGCTTTTTGAAGAGTTGTCCTCAATGGTATAAAGAGTTTCTCCAAAACATCATATAAAATTTGATGAATTTTTATTTTACAAAAAAAAAAAGGTTGATTTTTTTTTTTGAAAATGCAATAGACTGAAGTTTTTAAAATTAGTGACCACTTTAACCTTTATGGTTTTGTCTGATGACACTTTACTCCCTTATGGTTTGACCCGATGACACTTTAACCCCCCTAGTGTTTTTGAGGTAAAGTGTCAACTTAACACTCTCCATTAGATTCTGTAATGGTGACATTTTACCCGAAAGCAGAGAGGGGTTAAGTGGTCACTTTTAAACCACAAGGGATAAAGTGTCACCGAGTCAAACCACATGGGTGTAAAATGTAATTAACTCAAAAATATATCTTGGGAGAATTAATTAACAAGGATTGATAAGGGAGAATAGTCCACGTGTGTTAGTTTTAAGGTGATAAGGACACGAGCTTTTGATATGTTTGGTACTAAGTCTATTTTTAAATAGAAAATAAGATTATTGACAAATTTGCTCTCATTTCACACGTAGAACATGCTATTTTGCCATATCAGCTTGTGCTTCAAGGCAGTTTTTTTTTTCAAACTTTAAAATACCATAACTTTCAAAGCACAGCTCCATTTTAAATAAAATTTATGTATCTGTAATCTACATGCAAGAAAAGATCTATCAAACAAGATCTTTGCAACAGTGACTTAATTCTATCTTTGAATTTTTTTTATTTTTTATTTTTTTTTGCATTTGATGATATGTCACAGTCTTTACCTAGATAGTAATATAAAGACAGTAACATTTGAAAAATTGACTATAATTATGTAATTGTTTGGTCAATTTCAAAAAATTACTGTCAACGACATGTTACTATTTCTTTGTACAATACCATATTGCTAATCTTTAATTTAATGGTATGTTATTGCTTTTCATATGGCGACAGTTTTTAAAGACAATAGCATCTGCTAAATGATCATATTTTTGCAATTTTTTGTTACAGTGACATATTACTATCTTTTTAAAAATATTTTGTATGTGATGATATATTACTGTCTTTTACCTAGAAAGTATTGCATGTAAAGACAATAACATCTAATAAAATTATCATAATTTTGCAATCATTTGGTCAATTTGATGAAATGTTACTGTCGACAACATGTTACTGTCTCTTTTTGCAATACCATATATATAGGTTGCTAATCTTTTTTATTTTTGATGATATGTTACTGTATTTACTTAAAAAGTATTGTAAAGAAAGTGACATCTGATAAAATGACCATAATTTTGCAAATTTGACGACATATCACTGTTGGCAGTATCTTGTCAGTATCTTTATGTAGGCAGCACCTTAAAGACAATATCATTTACTAAAATGGCAATAACTTTGCGATTATTTGGTTGTTTTGTCCTTCCTCTTTTTTTTTTTGTGGCTAATTTTTCGAGATCTACGTAATGAATATGTACAAAGAAGAATTTCTCGATATCCGTTTTTGTGCTACAAAATTTTGAATTTTTTTATTGAAGAATTTAATAGGCAATATGCATCTTATTTTGTAGATCTTGTTTTGTAGATCATAGATATATAAAATTTATCAAAAATTGATTTGTGTCTTGAAAGTTATGGCATTTTGAAGATTGAAACACTAACAAGAAATTATTTTTGAAAAACATGCCAATTTGCTGGCTAAAATTGTGGAAGACTCATGTACATAGCATTTAAGGGTTATTTTGGTCCAAAAAAATCTTAAGGATCTTTGACACTAACCAAAAAGTGTGAGGACTAATCTATTATTGGTCATTATAGAGACTTATGCTCACACACCCCATATATATGCATATAGACCCCCAGAGAGTTTCTAATGAGGGATCTCTCAATTTAAGAAAGTGAGGTCTTCAAATACTATACGTCAAAGCTCATTTAATCCTTGGGGAGGTTGGGGTAAAAGTAAAATTCAGTGTTCTGTAAATGAGCTCCGACAGCCACGATTAGAAGTCCTCACTTTCTTAAAACGAGGGATCTTTATTAGAAGTTGTTTGTATATTTCCCTAAAAGAATAAAAATTCATTTTCATAGGGCAAGTGGTGCGTGGTGACTTTCTTCACACTACAACTTTTGAGGTGAGATCACAGATTAGAAAAATACATAAGAATAAAAATTCATTTTCATTGTTAAGTGGTGCGTGGTGACTTTCTTTATACTACAAGTTTTGAGGTGAGATCACAAATTAGAAAAATACAAATGAATAAAAACTCATTTTCATAGGCAAGTGGTGCATGGTGACTTTCCTTACACTACAAGTTTGGAGGTGAGATCACAGATTAGAAAATACAAATGACCAATGTTATGCTTTATGAATTTAAATTTTAAATTTGATTCCTAAACATTTTACAAATTATAATTTATAGCACATGTAATCCTATGCGGTACCACGGGTCACTACAATAACATATGGTGTAACTGTTCAAGCATTTGGGAACTATGTTTGTGATTCAAATTTGGGAAGCATACCATTATTCTTTAACTTATGGAATTTAAACAATGCACTACTGTTATGCATGCTTTCCAAATTTAAATCCTAAATTTGGTTTTCAAATGCATTAACAGTTACACTACATGTTGTGGCAGCAATTGGCGATATAACATACGACCATATGCAAGGGCGTATCTAGCCCCGGGCTAAGCCAGGAATTTTGGGAAAATTTTGTTTTACAGGTAATATTTTGATCTAATGCTAACTCAGCCCACTCTGTAAATTTGACTCAATACATGTTCTTCTCACTTCTTAGTTTAGCCCAATCTAACGTTTGAAAGAAAAAAAAAGTTATACGTAATGTATTGCTCCAATTGTGATCCCGTCCACTCTAAATATTTGGCCCAAACACTTTTTCTTTCATAGTAGTTGGTCCAACACATTTTATCTCACTTCTTAGCAATTTTTTGTAAATCGAAGAGTTCGTGTTTTAAAACATTGCTTCTTAATTTAGTCCAACCAAAACTATTTTACCATTAGCCCGAACACAGCAAAATACAATAAACGATCAACCCTTGTAAATGAAAAAATTGATAATATGCACATAGAAGTGAAACTTTAAAGGAACCGAAAGGGAGAATTACAAGCAGAAATATCTCAGATCTCAAAACTGTCAGAATACCTCATAAAGCAAAAATGTATCATTTTTATACAAAAATTTAGAAAACATATGTATAGCTAGACCCAAAACAAAACAAAAAATGGAACTATCTGTATTTCCAGCCACCCTAACCCAAAATCCTGGGTCCACGCCTTGACTACATGTGATACAACTGACAAAGCATTGGATTTAAAGTTTTGGAAACATAATATTACTCAATAATTATATAGAAAAAGTAGCTTAAATTTTTAATATGAACAAAATTTAGCTTAATTATAGTAACAAAAACTCAATGAACAGGTCAAATAATCAATTCGGGAATAACATTTTGTTATGTTGGGTATAAAATTTTGGTATATAACATAACTATTGTTGTTCCCCAGATAACAAAAGTTATTCCAAATAAGCAAAAATAGGGCATATCATAGCTTTGCCCCAAATTTTGTAGATGTGAATGAAATTATCTATATTATTATAGAAAGCCAAAACATGGGATAACAATATTAATTTGAATTGTTTGGGGATTCCGATTTTTCCCGAACACAAAGTAATAATATTTAAGGACCAAATAATAACTTTGTTGTATCAAATTGGGTTGTATAATATATACAATTAATACCTCTGTGGCTTATGGTTTTGGTTCTTAAATATTTTAAGTATCATAGCAGATGTAATCCTATGCGGTAGAACTAATGAGTGCAACAATTGATGGTGTAACTGTTAAAGTATTTGGGAATCAAGTTCATTAGGGATTCAAATTTGGAAAGCGCACTATTATTCTTTAACCTATAGAAGTTGGACTATGCATTACTGCTACGCTTTCCAAATTGAATGTCAAACTTGATTCTTAGAAGCTTTAACAGTTAGATCGTCTATTGTGGCAGCGATCAGTGATATCACATGGTACTGAATGTGATACAACTGACAAATTATTGGAATTTAAATTTTGGAAGCATAGTATTACTCAACAATTATAGAAAAATTAGCTTAAATTTTTAATGAAGATATGAAGAACAAAAATTAGCTTAATTATAGGATGATCATCCTATCCTAGTGGTCATAAGCTCATTCCCCCACCTAAGTGGGTGTGTGTTCGTTCCCCTTCCTCCAACCTATTAAAAAAAATATTAGCTTAATTATAGTAACAAAAACCCCCCATTGAACAGATCAGATCATCATAATACAATAGAATAAGACAAATTTGGAATTAAGGCAGAGAAAGAAAGAGAGATATGTGCGGATCCTGCACATTGGAGGGAGACAGATAATAATTTTTTGTGATTTTGATTCCAATATTTGTTATACGTCTCATTTTTCTGTCATGATGGCGGCATTTTTTATGACAATGGTTATAAGATTTTATCCTACGTTTGTTACAGTAGTTAAAAAAAATCACATTGAGCAGTTTTTTTAATCATGGTGATTACAATTTTGAGTGACATTCTATTATTTGTTACTATGTGAAGTGTTTGCTTTCAATTTTTTTTCTTCACAAATCAGATAATATTTAATGTGCCTTCACACACTGTATTACAACCATCCATTATCTCTCCTGTGCAGGACCACGAACGTGCATGATAGAATTTTCCTAGGAAAAAAATCAGAATTCCCCTTCAAAAAGGCGAGTGGTGAATGGTGATCGATGATTGATACTTGGTTCCCAAATGCTCCAACAGTCGTACCACATGTGGCCGTGACCAGATATATTACATACTATTACATGTGGTATAACTGGTAAAGCATTGATATTTATATTTGAAAAGCATAAAATTACTCACTAATTATGAAGTAAAGTGATTCAATGTTGGATTAAGTTAAAGAATTAAAATAAATGATAGAGTTGCTAAGTGTTTGAAAAAAGGAATCCTGGCTGAGCGGCTGGAGAATTCGTTGGGCAAAATGTTAGCAACAGGGAAGAAAATAGAACAACTTGGTCCTATATCAAATTTTAAAGGCTTAATTGTGTCAACCAAACATGAACTCAACTAAATATGGCATGTTCAATTTCTCAAGTATTGGCTCGTTTAGTAAATGGGTCAAATTTGAGTATATCCTTGTAATATAGTATGACAAAGAACCAGTGTTTAAGAGTAATTTAAGACAAGGCAAAGACTTCAGGCAATAAAAGGCACTTGTCAAACAATTGAATATGTAAAACCGGTTTACTTGTAAACCACATAACTGGTTCTGAGCCTTTCCATACAGCCCCCAAAGCACTTCAGAGTAGGCAGATCAAGGGTGAGACTTGCATTTGTGCGCAGGTACATTCTATCATTGTATGAGCTAATGATAAATTATAATTATATTCCTCAATAATGACTAATTATATACTATTTCACTATATATTTTTTTTCTTTTCAGAGCAAACTTCATAGGGTAAAACACGTGGAAAAAATTGGAAATGAAAAAGAATATTCAAAACAGAAACAATGATTAGACATTACAAGGACAGAACATATCTTTCTACGAACAACAATGTTACACACACTCTAAAAAGTATACTAAAATGCACAACATTACTTTAAAATGTAGGACTTGGTGCTGAAAAATGTGCACACACAAAAGTAGGTGTTTTGTGTGTACAGGCTTTTCAGCACAAGGTCCAATATTTTTAAGCAAAGTTGTATATTTTGGTGTGCTTTTCAAAGTATGTGTAGCATTACTCTTCTATGAATCACTTGGATCAGGCTTGTGCGAGCATTTGACTCCGCGAGGAAATCTTGGTTTCCATCGTCTCCCTACATAGAAAAACAAGCAAAGAAACATGTGATGATAACTGGGAATGGCAAAGGATTCATGTCAAAGACTCAAAAGGCCACCAGAATTACAATAAAAATAACACAACAGTAACACCAGTTATGTGGGTGTGTATCAGGCCTGGCAATTGGTTGGATATGGGTTAGGTCAAAATAGGTTGGGTCAAAATGGTTTCAAAACTATTTATAACTCATGAAAATATAGGTCAAATATGGGTTGATCCGGGTTGACTTGTCAACCCGACCAAAATTATCATTATTTTTTTTGAAATTTATTTTTACTACTTTTTTCTTTCAAAAAAAGAAAAAATTCAATTAAAAACAAATTGGAAAAAAAATATTTTTAATTTTTAATTTTTTTAAAAAAAAAAGAAAAGAAAATTGAATGACTATTTTACCCTTAAAACTTCAAAATATCATAATTTGTTAATAAAAATTCAGAATTTAACGTCGTCAAAGTTTATAAGCTCATATTATTATGAAAACCATTTGGGGGAGCTAAAAATCATATATATGGTAAAATGACCAAATTGCCCTTGGAGCTTACATATAAGAAGTTAACAATATTAAAATCATCAATTAATATGGAGTGATCAACCCCTAGGTTTTTCCACGTTCTGGATCCAATGGTAGGGTCCATTTGCCCTGAATATATCTGTAAAATGACTATTTTGCCCTTCAAATTTCAAAATGTCATAACTTATTAAGACGAAACTAGAATTGAACGCCGTCAGAGCCTATGAACTTATTCTAACATTAAGACCATTTGGGGAGCTAAAAAGCATATATATGGTAAAATGACCAAATTGTCCTTGGAGCTTACATATAAGAAGTTAACATTGTTAAAATCATCAATTAATATGGAGTGATCAACACCTAAGTTTTTCGACGCTCTGGATCCAATGGTAGGGTCCATTTGGCCTGAATATATTTGTAAAATGACTATTTTGCCCTTTAAATTTCAAAATGTCATAACTTGGTAAGACTAAACTAGAATTGAACGCCGTCAGAGCCTGTGAGGTCATATTTAGGATAAAGAACATTTGGGACCTAAAAAGTACATAGATGGTAAAATGACCAAATTGCCCTTGGGGTTTACATATACGAAGTTAACATTGTTAAAGTCTTCAAATAATACAAAGCGGCTTACTCCGAAGTTTTTCGACGTTCTGAATCCAATGGTGTGGTCCATTTGACCTGAACATATTTGTAAAATGACTATTTTGCCCTTAAAACTTTAAAATGTTATAACTTTTTAAAATAAAATCAGAATTTAATGTCGTCAAAGCTTGTGAACGCATATTATTATGAAGAACATTTTGGAACCTAAAAAGTATTAGATGGTAAAATGACAAAATTGCCCTTGAGGCTTACATATAAGATGTTAACATTGTTAAAGTCATCTAATAATACGGAGTGACCTATCCCAAGGTTTTTCGAAGTTCTGAATCCAATGGTGTTGTCCATTTGACCTGAATATATTTGTAAAATGACTATTTTGCCCTTAAAACTTTAAAATGCCATAACTTGTTAAAATAAAATCAGAATTTAACTTCGTCAAAGCTTGTGAACTCATATTATTATGAAGAACATTGTGGAACCTAAAAAATATTAGATGGTAAAATGACCAAATTGCCCTTGGGGCTTACATATAAGATGTTAACATTGTTAAAGTCATCTAATAATACGGAGTGACCTATCCCAAGGTTTTTCGACGTTCTAGATCTAATGCCGAGCTATATTTGCATGAATATATTTGTAAAATGACTATTTTGACGTTATATATTTAAAAACCCATAACTTGTTAAGATTTAAACAGAATTGATCATTTTACAATCTATGTACTTTTTAGGCATTTTGATTTAATCTTAACAAGTTATGGCATTTTGAATTTTTAAGAGTAAAATAATCATTTTACCCTTATGTATTCAGGTCAAATAGGCTCCTGCATTAGATTTAGAATGTCGAATAATCTTAGTATAAGTCACCCTATATTATTTTAATACTTTAACAATGTTAACTTATTACAAGTAAGCTCCAAGGGCAATTTGGTCATTTTACTGTATATATATATACTTGTACATCCTCAAATGTTCTTCATCGTAATATGAGCTCACAGGTTCTGACGACGTTCAATTCTAGTTTAATCTTAATGCGTTATGAAATTTTAAAGTTTGAAGGGCAAACTAGTCATTTTAAAAATAGATTTAGACCAAATGGACCCTGGCATTAGATCCAGAACGTCGAAAAACCTTGGGATAGGTCACTCCATATTATTAGATGACTTTAATAATGTTAACATCTTATATGTAAACCCCAAGGGCAATTTCGTCATTTTACGATCTATATACCTTTTAGGTTCCAAAATGTTCTTCATAATAATATGAGTTCACAAACTTTGACGATGTTAAATTCTGATTTTAGTTTAAAAAGTTATGGCATTTTAAAGTTTTAAGGGCAAAATAGTCATTTTACAAATATATTCAGGTCAAATGGACCACACCATTGGATTCAGAACGTCAAAAAACTTCGGGGTAAGCCACTTTGTATTACTTGAAGACTTTAACAATGTTAACTTCGTATATGTAAACTCCAAGGGCAATTTGGTCATTTTATCAGCTATGTACTTTTTAGGTCCCAAATGTTCTTTATTCTAAATATGACCTCACAGGCTCTGACGGCGTTCAATTCTAGTTCAGGCTTACCAAGTTATGACATTTTGAAATTTAAAGGGCAAAATAGTCATTTTACAAATATATTCAGGCCAAATGGACCCTACCATTGGATCCAGAGCGTCGAAAAACCTAGGGGTTGATCACTCCATATTAATTGATGATTTTAACAATGTTAACTTCTTATATGTAAGCTCCAAGGGCAATTTGGTCATTTTACCATATATATGCTTTTTAGCTCCCCAAATGGTCTTAATGTTAGAATAAGTTCATAGGCTTTGACGGCGTTCAATTCTAGTTTCGTCTTAACAAGTTATGATATTTTGAAATTTGAAGGGCAAAATAGTCATTTTACAGATATATTCAGGGCAAATGGACCCTACCATTGGATCCAGAACGTCGAAAAACCTAGGGGTTGATCACTCCATATTAATTGATGATTTTAATAATGTTAACTTCTTATATGTAAGCTACAAGGGGAATTTGGTCATTTTACCATATATATGATTTTTAGCTCCCCCAAATGGTTTTCATAATAATATGAGCTTTTAAACTTTGACGATGTTAAATTCTGATTTTTTATTAACAAATTATGATATTTTGAAGTTTTAAGGGCAAAGTAGTCATTTTACTAAGTAGTTATAAAATTTTGACACAAAAATATAATTTACCAATTTGACACAAAAATGGTTAACTATTTTCAACCCATTCTCAACCTATTTTCAAACTATACATTTTATTCGTTCAACCCACTTTCAACTCACAATGACTTTTGTCAGGTCTAAAGTGGTTATTCTTTCAGGTTGGCTTGGGTGGATTGAAGCATCCAAAACTATTTTCCCAGGCCTAGTGTGTATACTGTGCTTCTGTGTGTGTGCGCGTGTTCGCGCAAGTCGTGCATAATAGTGAGAGAGAGACCTAACCACCATATCAAGACTCAAAATGCCACCAGTAATACTAATAATATTATTAGCAACACTAACATCAGCAACATATGCGTTATGTATTGTGTGTATATGTGTGAGCACAAGCACCTGTGCATACTGGTGTCTATTAGAGGAGAAAATATTGGTTGCAATTGTCACAAAGCACCGGTGCATACGGGTGTCTATTAGAGGAGAAAATATTGGTTGCAACAGTGATATCATGTCACCGTGCTTATGTGGTGTCACCAAACAATCGTATTCTGGGAGAAATTATTTAGTGTGATGGTAATACCACGTGATGATGCCGAAAATTGGTAAGAACAGTTTGGACAGAAAATAAAACCACAGAAGATTTGTATGTGGTTCGGCCCCGTTAATGAGGTGGCCTACGTCCACGGGTGCGTCTGGGCGCTTCTCACTAGCAGATCACCGGCGGGCCTGGTGAGCTGACAAGGTAGGTAGCACTCCCAGTAATACCGGCCGGGTGTATGCGTGTATGATGGTGAGTTCTCTAGTTTATGCTTATGTGCTTAGAGAATTGATATCCGGTTTCCCTTTAGGGAGGATAGGTGGGCTCTTTTATAGATGCAAGAGTCCCCCTTACATGGTAAGTTTATTAGATTAGGCTTCCTAACCTAATCACAATAGATTTGTACAATATTTGGAGAGTTTCCTAAGCAGTTTAGGAAATTACTGATCCTTCCTTAATTGAGTCACAGCCGTACAAGGAAACTATTGGAAGCATAACTGACGCCGCATTTCTTGGGGCCTTACCATGACCGCTCGGGTATCCCGGTCGGTAACAGTAGGACTCCTCGGGAGCGTGGGCTCCACGCCTCAAATCCGGTTTTCCCGGGCCATTGGCTGAACACGTGGCGGTTGAACAATTACAGAATATTTCTGGACATATCAGCTGCCCCCCATTTTCAAAGTTGAGATGACGCCTCGTCAGATGAAATTTGGAAATTAAGAATGTCTTTCTATCACCGACCGGGATAAGACCGGGACCCCCGCCGGAACGGGGCCGGCTAGGAGCGATCCCTTGGCCGAGCAGTGACCCCGCAGGACCGAGTTCCCCGACGCCATATATCTGCTGGTTACTGGCTTGGTTTGGATTCACAACAGCCGGTTGAGAAGTAACCGAATCGTCTAGCTGGCAGCTAAACCATCACGTCGCGCATTTAATGCTCACGCTTTCTGAGGCGACGCCCCACGTGCCCGAAATGACAGTTTCGGCGGGAGAGTATGTGAGCCATCCGATCAAATTGGATCCCAACCGCTCGTGCTGCCTATATAAGGAGCACTCATTCAATCTCGTTTCTTCACTACACTAATTCGCCTGAGCAAAACACTCCGAGCCCCCTCTTCTCTACCGTCTTCGTTTTCCCAGACTTTCATCTACATCAAATGGCTTCACATATTGACCTGACATCAGACGAAGGACTCAAAGCATTCCGAGAAGATTGTCAAATTCCAGACGACGTAATGGTTCGCCCTTACATTGAGGGGGAGGAAATATCCTTTCCCTTTGTCCTCATCAGCAGCTATCTGCTGCTCATCGTGGGATTGCGTTTCCCCCTACCGGTCTCCTTTTGCGACTTGCTGGAAGGGTTGCGCATTCCACTCCACAAGTGCCGCCCAAACGTTGCCCGCCTCCTATGGGGAGTATCAGCGCTGAACAAGCGATTGGGATTGCTCCTCCAGCCTGCTGACGTCGCGAGGTGCTACATATTGGGCATCGACAACGGAGGCCCCTACTTCCTCCCCAACACTGAGGGGAAGGACCTTGTCCGAGGCCTGGACTTCCCGAACAAGAATTGGCAGCGGTACCCTTGGGTTGTGGCTGCCGGCAACTGGCTGGAGGATGCCGGTCTCTGCCCCCCTGCAGCTTATAATCCCGACCACTGCAAGCAGGCTTTCGCCGCCCTCCGTGGAATTACCCCTACTGCTGATGACACGGAAGCATTCGACCAGGCTATTGAGGCCGGTATGTCGTTCTCTTATCTGGTCGGGAGACCTGCGGATGGTTTGGGCGTCGGACCTTCCTCTGCTGCCCCTACCGCTGTGGCTCTTGGGTCGCGCCGCTATACCCGATCCATGGCGACCGGGGCGCGCCCCGCCGGCAGGACGGGCCCGTCCGAGGGGCCGGTCACCTTGTCCACCAGCAGCGATTCTTCCTCATCTGAGGGCGCAAGTCCCCCACCGGGCCCCTCCAAGAAGGGCAAGGAGAAAGAGGTGGAGGAAGAATCTCAGCCTCCACCAAAAAGGAGCCGGCCAGAGACATCCGCCGGCCTTCGTATGCCCAGCTCCTGGTCAGACTTCTCTCTTGCGAACATGGAAAGCCGTTTGCAGGAGGTGGAGAAGATAAGCGATGAGCTGCAGATGGATTCCGCCCTGCGGGGGGTGGATGTCCATGCCCTGGAGCTGGCTGTAGAGGGGTTGACGGCGAGGGTGGCTGCCTTGGAAGAGGAGGTCAAGGCTTTGAAGGGCCAAGGACCTTGAAGGCATTTTTTTTTTTTTTTTACCGGGAAGGCTATTATAATTGCCCCCGGCTTCTGTATAGTTCACCCTTGATAGCAATAAAAAGGTCCTCGAGGCCAACGTTTTCCTCCACTATGCCCTTCAAACTGTTTATCAATTCTGTACGACTCTGTGCGGTTAATACCCGACTGGCTCGCAAATGCGCCCGGGTTATGATTGCTCGGGCCTGGACTGCTGCTACCTCATGCCAATCAATCATCAGTCAGGTTAAATCCTAACAAGTGGAGACGTGGTCGTAACCGAACCGTTTGCAAACCAACGGAGCCGTCTTTTCGCGTATTTAATGCACGCGCCTTTCGAGGCGGCTCCTCACGTGCCCGAAGCGACGTTTTGGGTGGGAAATCTTCTGGACCGCCGGATCTGTTCTGATCTGGGCCGTTCATGGTCTTCATATAAGGAGCACTCGCCCCACCCCCTGCGTACCTTCCTGATTCTCTTCTTTCTGATCTCTCTTCCCTCTTTCCCCCATTCCTTTTTCATTTCGAAGCGAGACTGGAGAGGACGAACCTTGTGAGGTTTGAGCGGGAGTGGGATTTCTTCCTTCTTAGATTCTGTGCGTTTTTCGAGTCTGGTGGAACTCTAGCTCATCTGAACCGATCGGGTGTATCTTGCGCTGTTCTGAGAGAGTGTTTCCTGGTGCTGAGGAGTATCTACTCGTTACCTTTCAGGTTAGTAACTCTGCCCCCCCTGTATATCAGGTTCGGGGTTTCCGATCCCTTCTCGAGTCGTAGTTTGCGTCAGTTTCTTCCCGCCGGAGGGCCAGAGATGGAACACTCCAGCTTCAATTCTGCGTCGAGATCGGAGAGTGAGCAGTATCGGTCAGGGTCCCCCGGTGCCAATCTAGGCCAGCCTACTGAGTCCCTGTCTGACCACCAGAGTGGGGCCAGGGTTCCCATTCGTATGTCCGCTAATGAGTCTTCTGAGGAGGCCCCCGTTGCCTCCGTTTCGAGGGGTTCGGGCGACGAGTCGCCTGAGGGGACCGACCGCACGGTCTTTACTTGTGAGTCTACTTCTTCTGTTCTGCGCTCTGGAGACCTTCTTCGAATCAGGGAGAGGTACTCCCTCCCTGATGGTTGCGCCCTAGCCATAAATACCGGTGGCGCGCATCTATATCAGTCGGGGTTCGTCACCCTGTTTGAGGACGCTATGATGGCGGGCCTCCGACTTCCGCTTCACCCTGTGGCTCGGGACATGCTGATCTTTCTCGACATCGCTCCCGGTCAATTGGCCCCCAACGGGTGGAGGTTCCTGATGGGGTGTATATCATTGTGGCCCCAAGCGTTCGGGTATGAGCTTACCCTCCAGGAGTTCCTCTGGGCCCACCGACCGTTTCCCGTGCATAATGAATTGGGGTTTTTCTCCTTTTCTGCCCGTCCGGGCAGGAAAATCATCGACGACTGCCCCAGCAATAACAAAGGGTGGAAGGGTAAATTTTTCCAGGTGTCTACCCTTCGTCTCTGTGACATGGCTCCGGGGATCCAGCTGAGGACATCCTGGGCCAGGGAGCTGAGGAGTAAGACCGCCCTTTCGACATCGTCTGCTACCTTGGTCCATTCGGAACATAGTGGATTACTGACTAATTTTTTCTCTCTGTTCACAGCGGGCTCAACTAAACCCCCAAAAATTCCTGAGGTGTGCCAGACCAGGATCCTGAGGCTAGCAGGGCTGCCCACCAGCGTCTGGAACGTGTTGTCTCGGACGGGAGATTTTATCGCTACCTATTCTCCTGAGCCGCCTGTTCCTGCCCCCAGTTTCACGCCCATCATTCCTGGTGAGTATCCCAGTGACATTATGCGTTAAACATGTACTTGTACTATTTCTGCCCCCTGCACCTCTGACCGTGCGATCTTTGTTTTCTGCAGAAATGGCCCCTAAGCGCAATTTGGACCAGCTGCGGGAGAGACAAGCTGCCGCCGTCGCCACTACTGCCGCTCGGGTGGCAATCGCCCAAGGAAAAAGACCGGCCACCGAGGCTCCAGGCGGCGAGCGCCCGCTCAGGCGCATTCGCCACGGGACGACTACCCGTACAGGTCCCGTGGGGACATCGGCTCCCCCCAGGCCGGCTGTTGAAGAGTCCGTGCCCGGGGCTGACATTCCGTCGGGTTTGCCCTCGGGCGAGCATGACGAGGCCCGGGAGAGGCTAAAGCCCTGCCTCGCACCAAGCCAAGTGACAGCATGTGCCGAGCTGTCTCCCCAAGGGCTCCAAGGGTGGCTATATAGCATCTCCCACCTGGTGAGTGTTCTGCTTTTCTTTAAATGTGGACTTGCCCTATACTTATTGCTTGTTTAACCGATTTGCATTCTCCTGCTGTAGGTTGGCTGCATAGCCGCGGGATCTGAATTCGTCCATTCTTCCTTGGCCGAGAAGGTGAGCGCCGCTGAAGCCGCCCTTTCGAAGGAGCGGAAAGAGCTACACGTAGCAAAAGCTGCCCTGGCCGTGGTGACAAACAAGACGAAGTCGCTGGCCTTGAGCTTAGGGGCGGCTCAGGCGGACCTGGCAGCAGCTTTGGCCGAATTGGAAGCTTCCTGGGCCCTCATCGCGGCAGCCGAAGCCCAGGCTAAGGCGGTGACCGAGACACCTTCCGCAGCAGCCTTGGAGGGAGCTTTCGATGATGGCTTCTTCCAAGGTTATGATGATTTGAAACGGCGGGTAGCCCGGGATCACCCCGAATGGGTCCTTTCGGCCTACGAGGGGATTGACTCGGACTACTGGGACATTGGTGAGGATCCTATAGCCGGTGAAGCTCCTGCTGCTGGCGAGGGTCCGGCGGTCGTTGGAGATCCTATGGTCATCGCTGAGGCTACTGAGCTCGCTCCGGAGGGGGTTTTAGCGGAGGAAAGGCTTGCCGCTCCCGGGGAGCAGACCGGGGAGACCGATAATGTGGTCAGTGTGGAAGACTGACTCCCCGGTCCCTTCTTTCTGCTGTTCGTTTTCAGCGCTTGTAGTTTTTTTTTTTTTTTTTTGGGAGGCTACTACAACTGCCCCCCAGGCTCTGTACATTTGTTTAATTTAATGCAAAGGCCCCTGAGGTCACCCTTCCATTAATTTTGTTGTACTGTACTTTAACTTTTACTAGTACCCGTATGGCTTTGGCCAACCTAACATCTGCTTTAGCAAATGCTTAAGGACCGTAACCCACAGAGCATCTAATTTTTGCTAGTATCCATGTGGCTTTGGCCAACCTAACATCTGCCTTAGCAAATGCTTTAGGACCGTAACCCACAGAACACCTAGACAAGCGTTGTAATTCCCTGTCTTAGGCCTTAGTATTTCCCTCTATCCCCTGCCCCCCAAGAATTTTGCTAAGGCGGGTGTGCGGGTGCTTCGGGAAAACCCAGCCGTAGGGAATCGACCTGGAACATGGGTGGTTGCAGGAGCGTTTGAAGCTTGCTATCGCTGGCCACCTAGGGGTTTGGCCCCATCGTCGGCTGGACCTAAGCAGAGCTTTAGTTAATTTCCTGTTTAGGTATAGAACCCTCTTGCCCCCGGGGCTCCTGTTAAGGCGGGGGCGTGCTGGGGATCGACCATAGGAAACCGACCTGGAACATGGGTGGTTGCAGGGTCCTTTGGTGCCTAGGTTCGGAGCCCGAGGTCTTTCTGTGCCTCGGGGTTAAGCCCGAGGTCTTTTGGTCCGTCTTTTTGTGTATTTCCCGATGTACCGAAGGGAGTAATGTTTCAAAACAAACTTTTCGATTTTATTTAAAAGATAACAATCTGTAACAATTGTCCTAGCAAGGCTACATAAAAAGAATTTTCCTTATAACACTAGACTCCCGTAGCTAGGTGCTACTGATAATACTTGCGGAGGTGTTGTACGTTCTAGGGGTGACTGAGGTCGTGCCCGTCCATGCTTTGTAGCCAGTAGGTTCCTGGTCGGTTGACCCGAGTGACTATATACGGTCCTTCCCAGTTTGCTCCCAACTTCCCATGGCTTGGAACTCGGGTGGACTGGTTCACTGCCTTAAGGACAAGGTCCCCAACCTGGAAACTACGATGCTTCACCTTACTATTGTAGTACCGCGAGACTCTTTGCTTGTAAGCCGCCACCTTGAGATAGGCCTGGTCTCTTTTCTCTTCCACCAAATCTAGTTCAGTCCTGAGGGCTTCTCCGTTGGCTAGGTTATTGAAGGTAGCCACCCGGTGTGTGGGCAGCCCGAGCTCTGTGGGGACTACTGCCTCAAAACCGTAAGTTAATGAAAATGGGGTTTCGTCCGTAGCTGCCCGGGGTGTGGTACGGTAGGCCCACAGGAGGGCTGGGAGTTCATCAGCCCACAGGCCTTTGTGTCACGCCCCGACGTAGCATAAATATGGAAAGCGTTTAATTTCCTTTATGGACCCGTAGGTCGCGACAGTTTGAAGGATCGATTCCGTCCCAAAATGACGAACAACATAAAAACTATTAATCAGAGTAGGGCAATCAGGGCTTATAAAAATTTTTCTAACTTATTACATCCTATGGTACAGGGTTAACTAAGGCACAGACCGCCTTGAAATAAAACAATAACTTAAAGTCTATTACAGTCATCCTTATTACAAAACCAAATCATATCTTAAAGCACATAAACATAAAGCATGTAAAAGTAAATTCTCTTCTCAGCAGTTGATCTCAATTAGCATAGTCATAAGGTTCTTCCTGATTATAACCTGCAAAGCCTGAACACGAATGTCCAGGACGCATCAACGCCGTCAGCTTCAAGAAGCTGGTGAGTATTAAAAACATAGCTTTGAATGTAAAACATACTCATTTACCTTTTTCCCATTTCCATTTAAAAATCACAAGTTTATATTTAAGATAAAGAGCTCATTTAGAAAATAACCACAACATTATTTAAAAGATAAATTCACACATATGTGACCGTGTATGAGAACGATGCACCATCTCATATGACCGACTCTTTTCTCTCAACAAAACCCAACAACCCTCTATCCTACTCCTGGTATCTTTGAAACACTAAGATAGCCACACTTTAGCAACGGGGAGCCAGGGAGTGTCCAGTTTGCCTCACACTTTGGTCCGGGGTACCAGGGAGTGTCCATTGCCTCACACTTTGAATACCCTAACCGCCATGCAAATACCGGGGCAACCCCTCACACAGTATCCAGACTCGAGTTATCAGGGAGTGTCCGTAGGCCACACTTTAGCACTTCCATGGGTGCCAGTGAGTGTCCAAGTTCGGCGTCACACACTTTAACGCTTCCATGGGCGTCAGGGAGTGTCCATATTTGCCACCTTCGCATTTCAAAGACACCCTCTTCCACATTTTCAACTACAACCACAACCACAACCACAACCACAACCACAACCACAACCACAACCACGACCACAACTCAAACTCATACTCTTTCCACACTATCATTACTCTTTTCCACCCTACCATTACTCTTTTACACACTACCAACACTCACCATGCATGTACAACTGACTCCACATGAATGTCATCAAACTTTAAACATAAAGGAATTCGCAGAATTAAAGAAATAATAAGCGTACGGGGATTGAAAATTCGTAATTCATTGCCTTAATAATTTTAAACATAACTAATAGCATTCTAAAAACTGCTACTGTAATCCTCGTTTTCTGTCCAAACGGTGCAGAATCTGAGAAAATTGCATTAGACGAAAAGTGTGCAGAATCGAGTTTTGCTTGGGACAGCGCGGGAAGAACCTTAAATTTCATTCGTTTTCCTAACAAAAATCTGAAAACAAAATTCTGCTACTGTTAAAATTAAAAGAGAAAATATTAGATTGAATTTCTAATATACTTTTTCTGCTACTGTAATCCTCATTTTCTGCCCAAACGGTGCAAAATCTGAGAAAATTGCATTAGACGAAAAGTGTGCAGAATCGAGTTTTGCTTGGGACAACGCGGGCAGAACCTTAAATTTCATTCGTTTTCCTAACAAAAATCTGAAAACAAAATTCTGCTACTGTTAAAATTAACTACCTAAATCAGTAAATAAGGAATGAGTTACATTTGGAGTGAGTTAGTAATACTCACCGTGATGTAGATTGAAGAAGTTGTTGAGAAAGAAATACAATTACGAATTTCCAATTTCAAGCTTTGGCTATGGAGGATTGAGCTCTTCTCTCTCTATACCAAATTTGAAGAACTCTCTGCACTCTCTTATCTCTCTGTGTATACTGAATTTCTCTGTGATGGAAGTGCAGAATGTGTAGTGTGATTGGGTGTATAAATACTCAAAACTCCCACTTAGGAACATTGGCCTAACCTCCCACTCATTACCCACTATCCTCCATTAATTAGAAGGAAAGTGCAGCAATGATGTGTAAATATACACTACAATTCATAATGCTCCATTGATAATTGAAAGGGTAGGTGGAGTTGGTGTGGGTCAAGGTGTGTTTGGGAATCAAGCTTATGGCATTAGGACAACACACATACTACAAGCATTTGCCAAACAAGGCCTAAGGGAAAACTTCAGCAATAATAATTGGGTATAAAGAAATTTGTCCAATCAGTTACTCCCAAAATTCTGTGGAAGTTTAACACTGCGCGGACAGTTTTAAACCTAAACTGGTATTTTCGTGACACGGTGTTTATCACAAAAATACAGAAAATTCATTTTAATGTTAGAAATAGGTTTCTGATTTTATAAAAATACAGTTTGAGTTTTAAAAGAAATAATTCCACCGTTTTGAAATACAGATTTGAAATTTAACACATGTATTGCCAGTTTTTATGAAAATTGCATTTTGACCCCAAAAGTAATTTCAATTATGAGATTAGTCAAGAAATAAATTTTTCACATAAGAATTGAAATTAGAATATAAACAGACAATGTATATTTAATTTTAAATATAATAATGCAATTTTTAAATATAATAATGCAGGAAAAAATGCAGGTTATTACACTTTGGCTCCTTCCAGCCTTGTTTTAATCGACTGCAAGATCGTGCGGTTGGTCACTTCGGCCTGACCATTAGCTTGTGGATGCTCGGGAGAAGAGTAATGATTCAATATTCCATAGTCTGAGCAGAACTGCCTAAAGACAGGTGTATCGAATTGTCTTCCATTGTCGCTGATCAGGACTCGTGGAATGCCGAACCTGCTAAGGATATTTCTCTCTATAAAATGTTCCATCTTTCGCTCGGTTATCGTTGCCAGGGGCTCAGCTTCCGCCCACTTGGTGAAGTAGTCAACGGCTATTACAGCAAACTTAACCTGCCCTTTCCCTGTTGGTAAGGGACCAACGATGTCGATTCCCCATTGGGCGAATGGCCAGGGGCTATGGACCGGGGTCTGAAGTTCTCCCGGTTGGTTTATCATAGGAGAGTACCGTTGGCACTTGTCACATCTTCGAACGTACTCCTGTGAGTCTCGGGCCATTGTTGGCCAGTAATAACCTTGCAGTAGGGCCTTTCTAGAAAGTGTCCGGCCTCGTACGTGGTTCCCGCACACGCCTTCGTGGATTTCAAACAATATTGCTCGGACCTGCGTAGGATGAACGCAGCGAAGGTACGGGATGGTGAATCCTCTCTTGTAGAGGACACCGTCTAGAACGTGGTATCTCGCCGCCCGGTACCTTACCCTTCTGGCTTCCTCTTTGTCGTTTGGCAGTGCTCCTGTTGCCAAGAGTGTCACGATTGGATCCATCCAACTAGGTCCCAGAGTAACCGGGTCAACCTTCATGTCTTCTGAATTGATCACACTCGGCTCGGGTAAGAATTGTATTCTTATCCCGGGCAAGTCTGACTCAGCTGACGATACGAGGCGAGCAAGCCGGTCAGCCCTGGTGTTTTCTTCTCTAGGTATCCGAGTGATGGAAAATCCTCGGAGTTGTTTGGATGCCGTTCGGACGAGGGCTAAGTAAGCCATCATGCTATCTTCCCGTGCTTCGTATTCCTGGTTTACCTGATTTACCACGAGCTGGGAGTCGCTGTAGCTTTCGACTTATTGTGCACTCATTGAAATGGCTAATTGTAACCCGACTAGGAGGGCCTCGTACTCGGCCTTGTTGTTGGAGGCACGAAACCCGAATCTCAAAGCATATTCGAGCTGGATGCCATCGGGGGTGGTCAGAATAATTCCGGCTCCACTGCCTTGCTGGTTCGAAGAGCCATCAACGTGTAGTACCCAAGTGGGGATGCCGGCGAGCAATCCGGGCGGTAAGGCCGGAGGCTCGAGTTCTTCGACCGGGTCTTCAGGATACGTAAACTCGACCAGAAAATCTGCGACGGCTTGTCCCTTGATGGCCGTCCGTGGTCGGTAAGTTACCTCAAACTCCTCCAGTTCCAAAGCCCACTTGACGAGCCTTCCGGATGTGTCTGGCCGAGAGAGAATTTTGCGGAGAGGTTGGTCTGTCAGTACTACAATGGCATGGGCCTGGAAGTACGGTCGGAGCCTTCGGGCTGAGGTAATGAGGGCGAAGGCCAATTTCTCGATGCAGGAGTACCGGCTTTCCGCACCTTGCAGCGCTCGGCTGGTGTAGTACACTGGGAACTGTATCCCGTGCTCTTCCCGAATAAGTGCCGAGCTAACCGCCGACGGCGACACTGCCAGGTACAAGAATAGTTCCTCTCCGGCTGTAGGTGTCGTCAGTAGAGGAGGAGAGGCCAGGTACTTCTTGATGTCCTGAAATGCCTCCTCGCATTCCTCCGACCATTGAAAAGCTTTACGGAGGATTTTAAAGAACGGGAGGCACCGGTCAGTAGCTCGGGAGACGAATCTGTTCAGTGCGGCCACCCGTCCGACTAGGCTTTGAACTTCCTTTGTTGACTTGGGAGACCGCATGTTGATGATGGCCTGGATTTTGTCGGGGTTTGCTTCTATTCCCCGTCTGCTGACTAGATGGCCGAGGAACTTCCCGGATGAGACCCCAAAGGTGCACTTGGCCGGGTTCAACCTCATCCTGAATTTTTTCAAAATGCTGAAGGCCCCGGCCAGATGCTCCAGGTGATCGGGTTCATCTCGGCTCTTGACCAGGAGATCGTCCACGTATACTTCCATGGATTTTCCGATGAGGTCTCTGAACATGAAGTTGACCAGGCGCTGGTATGTAGCCCCGGCATTCTTAAGGCCGAAGGGCATAACCCTGTAACAGTACGTGCCTTGGTCGGTGATGAACGCTGTCTTCTCTTCATCCCCGGGGTACATGCTGATCTGATTGTACCCCGAGTAGGCGTCCATGAACGAGAGGAGTGAGTGGCCTGCCGTTGAATCGACAAGGAGGTCTATCCTGGGTAGCGGATAACAGTCCTTGGGACAGGCCTTGTTGAGGTCGGTGAAGTCCACACACATCCTCCATTTGCCATTGCTCTTCTTGACCAGGACAACGTTGGCTAACCAGTCGGGGTAGTGGACCTCCCGGATGGAGTTAGCTTTTAGGAGCTTCTCTACCTCCTCACTTACAGCTTTTTGTCTTTCGGATGCCATGCCCCTTCTCTTCTGCTTTACCGGACGGTAGTCTGGGCTAACATTGAGGTGATGGGACATTACTCGGGGATCAATCCCGGGCATGTCCTCATGACTCCAAGCAAAAACATCCTGGTTTTGCTTCAGGAACTGGATCAACTTTTCTTTCAAGGCGGGCTCCAGCAATGCGCCTACGTTGATCGTGCGGACCGGATGCTCTGGATCCAGCACAACCTGCTCCAATTCTTCCATGGGCCCTATCACGTCCCTCGGGTCCCTGGGGTCCATTTCTTGGACGTTTAGTGTCTCAGTGATTACCCCCCGGTGCAACGAGCTAACATAACAACTTCGAGCCGTGGTCTGGTCTCCTCGCAAGCATCCAGGTCCCTGGGGAGTTGAAAACTTCACGGTCAAGCTGTATGTGGAGACAACTGCTCGGGCCCTGTTGAGGGTCGGCCTCCCGAGGATGACATTGTAGGCCGATGGGGCATCCACTATCACAAAATTGGTGAGCATGGAAACCTGTTGCGGGTAGGTCCCCATGAGGACTGGGAGTTCGATCGTGCCTAGCGGTTGAGTGCTGGAGCCGTTGAATCTGACCAGGGGAGTAGCAACTGGCCGGAGCCGATCCCGATCGATTCCGAGTTGGTCGAATGCTGCTGTGAACATTATGTCGGATGAACTGCCCGTGTCGACTAGTACCCTTTGGACCATATAGTTGGCTATAGAAAGCGTCACCACTAGCGGGTCGTCATGGGGGCAGTGAAGTCCCTGTGCGTCGTCGGACGAGAATGTCAGGATGTCAGTTGGTGAGGAGCCGGTGGATTGGACGTGCCATACATCCGCTCGGGATGCTCTGGCATGCCTCTTCCTAGCCGACTGAGAGTCACCTCCGCCCGATGTTCCTCCGGAGATCACGCTAATATGGCCGAGCGGTGGAGGGGGCTGACCGAGAGCTCGGGCATCCTGACGGGGGCGTCTGTCAGCTGTGACAAACTCTGCAAGATGCCCTTGCTCGATCAGCTTCTCGATTGCTATCTTCAACTTGAAGCAATCCTCCGTCTCGTGGCCGTGATCCCTGTGATAACGGCAAAACTTCTCCCGGTTTCTCTTACCGGATGGGGTTCTGAGTTTAGCTGGCTGCGGGAGCAGCCTCTGTTCCTCCGCTGCGGCCATTACCTCGTGAATGGGCCGGGAAAGGGGCGTGAAACCCATTGGGGGCTGGCTCCTAGGCCCCTAGAATTGAATTAACAAAAAAATGCTCTCAACTTTGGTAACTTTAAATCAATCTACTCTTTACAAAAATTGCTTTTGAAAAATCATGACAACATTTTAGCATCCCGATATATATATATATATATATTTATTATCAAAACCACAAAAATGTATAGTACATACGAAACAACTAGGCTGTACCATAAAATTTTCCACCAAGTTTTTTTTTTTTAGAGTAATTTTCCACCAAGTTGAATAGATCAGAATACGATAAGAAAAAGAAAATTTTAATGGGCAAATTACACTGACCTCTCCTGAGGTATCTGATAATTACAAAGACCTCTCCTATGTTTTCAAAAATTACACTCACCTCCCTTCTATTATAAAAATAATTGTTATACCCTTGGACAAATCATAAAAAAAAATTATCCACTATCTTTTAAAAATTAAAAAAAATAATATTAAAAATTAAAAAAAAAATTTAAAAATCATCGACAAAATTTCAGTATATACCAAATCAAGCTTTTACTAATTTTTTTTAATAAAAAAATGTCAACAGTAAATTTAAAAAACATAAAAATCATCAACAAAATTATCTACTACCGCTTTAAAATGAAAAGAATAATAACAATATTGAAAGAAAAAAAAAAAACATAAACAAAATTTTTTTTTCAAAAAAATGAATAGTTATATTATATTTTTGTCTGTTTTATATTTTTAAAATTGTGAACTTGCTTCCAATATTGTGAATGAGCTGCTCCAATGAAACTTAATTAGTACACGCCTTGCACGGACATTACCCTAGTATATATATATATAAGACTCCACTGAGCATGTTTTTTTTTTAAAATAAAGCTGGCAAAAATGTAATACAACTATTCATTTTTTTTTAAATTTTGTTGTTTTTTTTTTCTTCTTTCATTATTGTTATTATTCTTTTCATTTTAAAGTTGTAATAGATAATTTTATTGATGATTTTTTACGTTTTTAAATTATTATTGATATTTATAAATAAAAGAGTAATGCTACCCTTTCCAAATTTCTTTCCCAAATGTCTTTCCCAACACATGTGACAGTGGACGCAGTTAATTTTGATTGGTTGTGATGTTAACGTGGTTCAACTGTGATCCCACTTCAACATCATTTGAGATGAAAATTTGGGAAGCATCGTATTACTCTAAATAAATGTTCTAATCTCTTTCACCTACTACTTGGACAAAAATGTTAATGGCTTAATATAAAAAAAAACTAAATCTGTAAACTATTGTAAGTTGGGCTAAAGATTATAAAACCTAAATTTGAAATTTTTATAACAAATTTTTTTCAAGCTGCAAATTTTTATAAAGTTGGGGTTAAATACTATAAATCTAAATCTGTAAAAGTTGTTAATATATATATATAATTTTATCTAATGCGCGTACACACACACAAACACAAACACAAACACAAACACACACACACACGCGCGCGCGCGCGTACATATATATATATATATATATAATGAGATAAGGGGTAAATTAGTAATCTTATACTCAAAAGGTCGGTAGAGGGGAGGTGAGTGTTATTTTTCAAACTAGAAGGAAGGTCCCTATAATTGTTATATACCTCAAGGGAGGTCAGTGTAATTTGCCCAATTTTAATATGTGTGAAGACCGACCACGGCGGTGATTGAAACTTTTGATATGATTTCCAGCATGACAGCATGATTAGAGTAAGAAAATTTCTAGTATTAAAAAAAAAAATTAATAAGAAAAAGTCTATCATACACCTATACTGGTGTTGCTGTATCTTACAATTTTTTAGTCCCAAAATATTATAGTGGGGTCCTAAAGTCTTGTATCTATATTAACAAGATGTGGACCTGTGCAATGCATTGCACTGCACGGGAGCGCAAATGAAAAATAAAATATTGTAAAAAAATATTGATTAACTTTTAAAATACAAAAATTACATATACATTTCATATAAATAATTTTTTTTTAAATAAATGTTAAAATTTGAATAAAAAATTGTCACTTAGGTTTTACGTATATCTATTAAAAAAAATTTATAACAGTATTAGAAAAGTACATGATAGAAACTTTTTGAGGTTTACAATTTAAAACTTATTTCTTTAGATATAAATCTGCAAAGAATAACTGTTAAAATTTAAATAATAACAATTTACATTTTCTCAAATTAGATTCAAACAATCAAATTTATATAGATTAAAACTTAAATTTTATCCAACAAAATATATAAACCAAACCAAACCAAGCCTTGTGTCCCAATCAATTGGGGTCAGCTGTATAAATCCTTTTTTTTCCCATTCTGCACGATCAAGAGCTATATGCTCATTTAAATAAATATAGATATATATATATATATATATATATTCATATCTTATTGCACTATATACTTCTAGGCCAGTCTAGGCCTGCCTCTCCCTCTACTATTTCAGACACTACGATCTTATCACTCTTTTGCACAGGTGCATCTACAGGTCTTCGTTGCACGTGGCTGAACCATCTAAGTCTATTCTCCCACAACTTATCCTCAATTTGTGCCACTCCTACAGTCTCTCGAATATGCTCATTTCTAATTCTATCTTACCTTGTCTTACCACACATCTATCTTAGCATCCTCATCTCAGCTAAGCTCACTTTGCTAATGTGTTGTTTCTTGGTTGCTCAAACACTCTGTCCTGTAGAGCATAGCTGGCCTACTAGCTGTCCTGTAAAATTTTCCTTCCAATTTTGCTGGTATTCTCCGATCACATAATACTCCGGAAGCGCTCCTCCACTTAAGCCAACCTACTTTAATTCTATGGGTCACATCATCACCAATTTCTCCATATCTACTTATCTCTACTGATCCAAAAAAATATATAATATATTAAAATTTACATAAATTACTACGTGATAGCTTCTGCTTTCATATATATATATATATGATATTAGATTTATGGCATCATATGCATCCTTTCCTTTTCAGATAATATAATTCAAATTAAATTTAGATATTATCTAGTCTCAGTTATACTTGACATGTAGCTAACAAATTAAAATTTTAAGTATTTGACCTGAGTCCTTCTAATGAGGGATCCCTCATTTTAATAAAGTGAGGACTTCTTCTTAGAATCACAACTCACTTTGATAAAAATAATAAATAAAAAATCACATCTCACTGTATCAAAAAACAAAACAGTTTAAGAGAATAAATCAATAAACAATATCAACTACTACATCAAAAGTATGTATATATAAGCCAGAAGGAGAAGAGAATAGGAATGGGATTTAGGATCATTTTATAGAACAAAAGTTGAATCCTAAGCTAATCTCATTTTGGTAGTTTTTATTTTAAATTCAAAAATAAAATTCCAGGATCATAGGTTTTTTTTTTTTTTAATTCAAGAAGTAAAATTTTATAATCACAACTAAATTTAAGAGCTACATGTTTTTGTTACCATTTGACTTTAAGATATATATACCATGTACGCATGTATATCTAATATATATATATACATATATCTTATCTACTATTTTCATTTCAAAAATCAAATTCCCAAATCATAGTTTTTGTTTTAAATTCATGGACTACAATTTCGTAGTCAGAACTAAATTCGAGAGGTTTTATTTAATGTCATAAATGTATATGTATTAATAATATATTTTAATTTTGAGTGATCAAAACAACATTTATAAGAGTGTGTGTGTGTGTATATATATGTATATTATAATTAAGAAAAATTTAGTGGAAAATCCCATTCTACCAATGTTTGTTGTAATAGATCAACCAATTGGTACTTCCCAATGATAGACCCTATAATTGTAAATGTTGTTAGAGATTAGTCCAAATTTTCCTATTATAGAATTATTAGATGTCTTTTCTACCCCTAACCTATATATACAGAACTGTATATATATACATATATACATATATTTAATTCAGATTTAATGATTGAATCAGTTACCAAATCTGACCAAATCTTATCAAATCCCAATTGATATTGGTTGCAATATATATATAGAAATTTTATCCTAATATTTTAGGATATTACTTTACAAAACGGTTACAAACGAATTTCACCATTTCTAATTCACAGTGTATTGCATATTCAATCTAGACATCACATCATAAACGAGTCTTTCTGCGGGTATTGAATTTTACACTGCAAATAGATCATTTTTATACTGTAACTAGTTTATTAGTGTGAAATTTTACACTGCAACTGGTTTATTAGTGAAATTTTACACTGCGAAATTTCACTGCTTTCATTACATCTGATTTTGACTTGCCATATATACACATTAATTCTGGTAGTTATGATAGCATTTTGACTTGCCAATATCTCATTTTGAATTAATATCCCATAATTATAGTGCTTTCTGTTTTTTGTGTTTGTGACATAAATCACGTTAGGTTTTGAAAAAAAAAATTGCTTCACCATTTCTAATTCATATGTATTGCATATTCAATCTAGATATCACATCATAGATGAGTCTTTCTGCGGGTATTGAATTTTACACTGCAAATAGTTCATTGTTATACTGTAACTGGTTTATTAGTGTGAAATTTTACACTGCAACTGGTTTATTAGTGAAATTTTACACTGCAAAATTTCACTGCTTTCATTAAATCTGATTTTGACTTGCCATATATACACATTAATTCTGTTAGTTATGATAGGATTTTGACTTGCCAATATCTCATTTTGAATTAATATCCCATAATTATAGTGCTTTCCATTTTTTGTGTTTGTGCCAAAATCACGTTAGGTTTTGAAAAAAAAATTGTTGAAAAATATGATCTCCTATCCCTTTATTTTTGGATATCTAATAAATGAAAATAAAATCCCAGGATTTTACGTATCTACATTATGGGTTTGTCACATCTTGCTAATGCCATACATGGGTTTTCTGTTCTACTAATAATCATTCATGACAGTATGTATTATATTGCATTCGTGAGAGTTTTAAGATTGAAGGAGATAACAATAGATCAAGGAGAAGATATCAACTTAATTGGAATAAATGAATGAATTTTTCACTGCGAGTAGTGTGAAATTTCACACTGCTGAATAATGTTTAGGTTAAATTTTTCACTGCGAGTAGTATGAAATTTCAAACTGATACTACGAAAACCCTATTAAGATCAAAAATATTTTACGTACTGCCACAAATCAAATTTGTTTCTCTAAAACAGAAAGATTAAGAACAAATTAATCCAAGAGCCACTCTCAAATATCAATCAAGAGCATAAGACAAACTATTCGACAAAACACCTTGCATGCATCCAACAGGACCACGCTAATCCACCACAACCACATTAAAAAATAAGACCGATACAAAGGCAAACAAATTTAAAAGAAAAGAAAAAACCATCAATCCCACAATGAAACTACAGCAGATAACTCCATTTCAAAAGCACCACTATGAAGCCATCACATCCCTGCGAAGGTTGTGAAAGCCTCCAGCACGTCCAATAGAGAAAAGTAAAAACAAGGCTCTGCCGAATAAAGTTGACAAATCTGTGTTGGTGATCTTCTCCAAGATAGCTGCTTCTTTTTTGGTCTTCATCAAAACCATGCTGCGAAAGAGCAATAGTGTGAAATTTAATACGTTTGCAGTGTTAAATTTTGCACTACGGAATGAACGATCCATCAAAGTCAATTATTGTTGGGGAATTTTCACACTACCGAAAGTTCTTGTGGAATTTTACAAATTTTCCAAACATGCAATAGTTAGTGCTAAATTCCAAACTGCAATCACACGCAAAAACTAATTTTTCCCCAAATATTGTCTTCAATCCCACAATGAATGATCCATCAAAATCATACATCAACATGTAGTACCAAAATTTCACACGACTGAAAAAAAAAACTCACCTTTTCTCCCCATTGTCGTTACTCGTCGGAGCCGTACGGCCGGAGCCTCACCGTCACGCTTTTTGGACGCCTAGGAGGTTTTTTAGCTTGCAATTGAATGTAGAACCCTATATGTTCTTGGATGGAGGTGGACAATCAACTAATATGTAGTACATTTTTCTAGAGAGGGAGAGAGAGTATGAAACGTTGGAGAAGATGAAATATATATATATATATATTATCTATATATAGTGTTTAAATTTAAAAACCCTTGATTTTGGGTGAGTTTAAATGGGAATGATTCTTTTGATGAGTCATAGAGGTAGTTTGGTCACTAAATAAACATATGGACCTATCATTAAAAAGTTGTATGGGTTGGGTCAATTACAACAATCTTAGAGTAGATTGGGTTTATTACTAATTAACTCTATAATTAATGTTTCAAATTATTAAAATTCTATAAAAGTGCCACGTGGCGGAAGTGAAGGCTTCCACTTTCATATAAAAAAAAAATATATATATATATATATATTAGATATAACTTCCAAAACAACGTTTTGATACCAAATTAGGCTAAATGAAATATACAATTAATACCTCTGTGGCTTATGGCCGTATCATAGAAGGTTCATACAAAAAATATTAGAGCCAATTACACTTTGCTCACCTGTGGTTTGGCTCGGTGACAGTTTATCCCCTTGTCGTTTAAAAGTGACTACTTAACTCGTCTGTGCTTTCGGGTAAAGTGTCACTATTACAGAATCTAACGGAGTGTGTGAAGTCCCTAAAATTAGTGACCACTTTACCCCCTGTGATTTGGTACGATGACACTTTACCCCACCTATGATTTGGCCCGATGACATTTTAACCCCTTGTGCTTTTGGGGTAAAGTGTCAACTTAACACTCTCCGGTAGATTCTATAACGGTGACATTTTACCCGAAAGTAGAGGAGGGTTATGTGGTCACTTTTAAACCACATGGGGTAAAGTCTCACCAAGCCAAACCACAGGAAGGGGTAAAGTGTAATTAACCCAAAAGTATATATAGGGAGAATTAATTAACAAGGATTGATTTGGTAGAATATGTAACAACCTAAAAATTCATAAACATTTAATTTCATTGTCATATTTAAATTCAATTTGTATTGTTTGCTTTTATTTTAATCTCAATTCCCATGTGTTAAACTTTAATTCTTGTTTTAATTTTTATTGGGGTCAAACTGTAATTTTCATAAATTTTTATTAGCAAATTACAATTAACGATCAACTCTTGTGAACGAAAAAACTTATAATATGCACATAGAAGTGAAACTTTAAAGGGGCCAGAAGAGAGGATTACAAGCATAAATATCTCAGCTCTCAAAACAGTCAGGATACCTCATAAAGCAAAAATGTATCATTTTTTATACAAAAATTTAGAAAACATATGTATAGCTAGACCCAAAACAAAACAAAAATGGAATTATCTGTATTTTCAACCCATCCTAACCCAAAATTTTGGGTCTACCCTTAGCTACATGTGATACAACTGACAAAGCATTGGATTTAAAGTTTTGGAAGCATAACATTACTCAATAATTATATAGAAAAAATAGCTAAAATTTATAATATGAACAAAATTTAGCTTAATTATAGTAACAAAAATTCATTGAACAGGTCAAATCATCAATTTGGGAATAAAATTTTGCTATGCTAGGTACAAAACTTTGGTACATAACATAACTATTGTTGTTCCTCAAATAACAAAAGTTATTCCAAAAAAACAAAAATCGGGCGTTTTATAGCTTCGCCCAAATTTTATAGATGTGAATGGAATTATCTATACTACTATAGAAAGCCAAAATTACAGTAAAACCTGAGAAAATCAATGGAGAGGAAAAAATGATTTGAGATCATTCCCATTCGTCTTCAATACAGAATATGCTGAAAATATATACAGGGAGAGACCTTTTACATTGCCTAATTACATGCCAAACTATACCAAAAACAAGGGGATATTATTCCCTAAAAACAGCAAGTGAATATTGACCATATATTCCCTAATGTACATGATACTTTCCGATACCCCCCCTCAAGGTGGCGCATGAAGATCGTGAATGCCCATCTTGCGAAGAAGATACTCATATTGTTGTGTTACCAAAGCCTTTGTGAAAATGTCTGCAAGCTGCTCATCGGTTGAAATGAACGAGGGACGAAGGTTACTAGCAATGATTTCGTCCCGAACATAGTGACAATCAACCTCAATGTGCTTGGTTCGTTCATGAAAGACTGGATTTTGAGAAATATGTAGAGCCGATTAACTGCAACAATGGAGGGACATTGGTTGAGGGTGTGGAATGTCGAGGCTGGTGTGGACACCAGCATTTGGGAGGGGGCCCGCCTTTTAGGTTTGAAATTGTTGTTTTGAAAAAGAAAAGAAAAAAAAAGGAGGTCTGTTGAAAACAGATACAGAGTCGCCACTTGGTCTTTAAGGAACCAAGAAACCTAATTTGACTCACCCAAATGGATAAAGGGCACCGGCCTTTCATAACCAAAGAACTTGGCTCGAGGTTTTGGTACGAGAGAGGAAGGAGCCTTTGTCGCGACTAAAACACCCTCAACTTGCCCCGTCTTTCGACGGGCCTCAATTAGCATCCAAATAATCATCTTATACTATGTATGGTTCGACAATTAATACTATGATAATATATTACATCGCACAAGAATTTTGAAATGGAAGATCAAAAGATAAGATATCATTCATAAGATCTAAGCCAAATATCACACAATGCAAAAGTGAAAGATCACACAAATAAACCTAGGAAAAATCGTCTAATCATATATCAAGTAATTAGTTTTCCTAATCTAAGGGGACATGAATTGTTCTTGAAACAAATAATCAAAGAATTCTAAATATGCTTAGCAAGCTAGTATGATGCATGTTAATCTTTGAGAAAAGAAGACCTCTCAATCCCCGGGACGGATGAGAAAGGACGATTAGATCGAAGGGAAACATGACCGTATGATCACATTCATTCCTTATAATCTTCTTAGATTAGGAGTCGCAAAAGCCCCAAATCTTTGCATGGATGCAATGTATGTACCTAGAATGTGTCAAGGTTGTAGTGTGCTTTGTGTTCATGGATTCCTAGAATGACTTAGAAGCCTAGAATGCATATGAATGAATGAAGGAAATCCTCATGGGATGTGTACAAATGTAGTATGAACTACTTCCTAAGACATGAGCTAATTTGGAGTGCATATAAGCATCAAATCAAAGGATGGAATTAAAAGTGTGCTTGCTGTGAATAGTGGACAGAACAGTAGCATGATCTTTTGGAATTTGAAAAGAGGGGTTAGGAGTGTTTTCAATGCATGATTTTTTATGGAGATCTTACTTATTGTGTCTAGAACACAACCCAAAAAGCCAATCTTAAATAACTATAACAGATTGAGAGAAATCATATAAAAAATGGAGGTTACTCAGAAACAGAGTCCGTACTGTCTACTGAAATGTCAACAAATATTAGAAAATGAAAACAAATGATCTAGGGGCCCATGTTATACAGAAAGTTTCCTAAGACACTGAATTTTAAGGAAACAATAAGTTGGGACCACCTCTTTTGGAAAAGTTTTCTGTAAAACAGATTGCAAGTCAGCCAAGCTGCTGTGACAGCACATGCAGAATACCTGGAGAGAATGTTTGGACCAAGATGGTACATTTCCATGCATCTCCAAGTCAAACCAAAAATCATGGGTGTTCCCTAATGAGTTAGGAAGACTTTCCAAGTGGTCTTGCATTCATACTTTAAGTATTGAGTTCTAGAGAAATCATTGAAATCAAATTACTCACTGTTTTGGGAGTTTTAAGACAAAGTTAGGGTTTCATCCCTTTAAATCAACATGAGGGTTCAAGAGGGGGATTTTGAAATGGGGCTTTTGGAAGCATGTTTTCAATACTTGATGAAGATTAAAACCACTTAGAATGTCAACATTTAACTCACATTAAGAACCTCCAAGATTATTGGAGAACATTATTTCCATTTTGAAGATAACCTCAATAATACATAGGAATGTATTGAGGTTATGATCATCATCTATCAAACATGTTTTTGAGGTTAAGAGCTACTATCCATAAGGATTCACTCACCTCAAACTTCATGTCATCATTTAGATGATGATAGACTAGTAAGTAAATAAAGAAAAAACAAAAGAAATGAGGTAAGAAGAGATGAACATATATATAATCAAAGCAAGTAAATAGCAATCAATAGATGATGTTTATGATGATCTTGGACTTGTAGTTTGGTGTTTCACTCATATGTGTTGACATTGGACATGGAAGTAGCTTTCTCTCTCTAAAATACCCACTAGAATGGTTGTTGGGTATATTGAATGTGAAGTAAATAGGAGTAATGAAGTAAAAAACAAAGTTTAGAACTCACTCTTTTGTTGAAAATCAAAGAAGGAAGCTTCTATTTCTCTATTCTAACCTTATCTCTACAACTTTCTCTCTAAAAACTCTTCAAAGCTTGTGTTTAGCACACCCAAAATGAGTAGTCAAAGGGGGTTTTTATAGGCCAATGTGGGGTGGTTTTGGGATTTTAGAAGTGTTCCCATTGGTCCTAAATATCTGAAATCATAGAACTATGTCGTTTTGAATTCTATTTAATCAAAATGGACCCCCAAAAATAATTGCAAAAACATACTGCTCTGGAGGAGAGTGCCGCGGCGGCACTGGGCCAGTGCCGCGGCGGTAGTGGGCCAGTGCCGCGGCGGCACTGCTCCTCAATCATCTGGATAATCCCATTTAGGCCCCCAGAGGTTCCGGTATTCGCGAAAAGGCCCTATTTCGTCCAAAATTCACAGAAAATGCGTACGAACTCCAAATTGAGATTGTGATATACCGTTGGAAAGGTAATGGAGTCTAATTTACATAAAAAAAATAGTTCGGAGATGGGTCACTTTGAAAAGTTTTGCGGTATTCGTAATAAAAGCTGATTTGATCGCCTTTTTCGCCTTCGGAAATTCATAATAAATTCGTCTTAAATCCAGAAATTATGTGCGATATATCGTTGAAAAGTTATTGACCTCTAGTATCTATGAAAAATGTTTGAAAATTATTACGGTGCTCCGGTTCTAAAGTCAAATTTTGGTCAAACTGGTCAAACCTGGGATTCCCGGGAAGTTCTGGAAACCTCTGGGAGCTCCCAGGAGCTGACGTTTTCGTTTGATTTTCTTTTGAAACTCATTTTAATACTTTTCACAGGATCTAGAGTGATCTCCGAACTTTTTGGCAAATTCGGATGATTTTGGTCAAACCTTGGTCAAATCTGGTCAAACCTTGGTCAAACTGGTCAATAGGGACTTTCCGGAAACTTCCGGGACTTCCGGGGGTCTCTGGGAGCTGACGATTTCATCTGGTTTTGCTTAAAAACTTATTTTATGACTTTATTTACGACATAGCATGTCTCCAAGACGTTTCGGTCCAAATCTGGAAGTTTTCGGGCTTTCGGGGGCATTTTGGTCATTCTGAGCATTTTGAGAAATAGAACTAACTTCCAGGAGTCCTTTTGAGTCTTTTTCGATCATTGTGAACCACCAAGCTATGGGTCTCCTAAATCTGATAGCCGACAAAATGGGGTGTCTATAGTTGGACAGAATGGATCTTAACCATTTGAGCTCACAAGTCGTCATGGCCATGGACCGATATTCTGCTTTTGCAGATGAGCGAGCTAGAGACAACATTTTGTTTCTTCGTTTTCCATGAAATAGGGGAACCTCCAAGAAAGACCAACCAACCCGTCAGAGACCGTCTAGTAAGCGGACAACCAGCCCAATCTGCATCACACCAAGCATCTAAGTGCATTGAACTGTGACTACTCAATATAATCCCTTGACCCGGATGTCCTTTAAGGTACCGAACAACTCGGAGTGCTGCCTCCCAATGATCTCGCCGGGGCTTGTGCATGAGTTGAGATAAGACATGTACACAGTAAGACAATTCGGGTCGTGTGAAACACAAATACATTAATTGTTGGAAAAACAGGTTTAAATGGAAAGTTTAAACGCGCAGCGGAAAAATCAAGTTATGAAACTTTATTGGCATGCCTGGATCTACTACTCGTCAATTCTACAGATACGCACAAGAGGGGACACGAGTTATACCTTAGTGTCTTGAACCCAATTCTGATCTTCACTAGATGATCTTCACCCTTATGACTCCTGCGGATGCCTGCCAGAAAGACTAGGATTGGTGGGAACCCTAATGGAGAGGATAGAGAAGGTTTTGGGACTCCAAAACAGTTTCTGCAGCTTCTGACGTTCAAAACGACGAACAACCTTTTCCAGAACGCAGCTGCCCTATTTATAGATTCCCAGAACCGACCTAGACTTCGAGCGATCGAAGTGCCTTCGATCGATCGAACATTCGATCGATCGAACCATCTTCGATCGATCGAACCTTCAGACTTCAATCGATCGAGACATCTTCGATCGATCGAACCTGTCTGGACATCATCCTCAAGCATCTTTCCAAGCATCCTAGCGGAGCTAAGAGTGGGACCTCCTAGGCTCTTTATTGTTGGCTCAGACCAGTTTGTTAATTACCATGACCAAACTCTTTGATCAGCAAACTAACTAACTGGTCAGTTAAAGTTTACTCCACTATAAAACGATAACTGAACTCCAACGCAAAAGAACATATCCGAAGCGATAACTAGACTTGTATGGTGTACTAATGTCCCTCTACCGTCAGCATTCGTAATCATATTCAGGTAATCGGATAACTGTTACTGTCAACCTGAATCATGATTACTTCTTGTATTCCTTGAGTCCCATTCATCTCTCATGATTACCAAACATGTTGATAACTCTTATCAACAAGACTGCAGTACTCAGTAATCGACTTGGTGACATTCTCAAGGGAATGCTTACTCTGAAACAGAGGGTAGATTCTATCTTGACAATATATGTTCACAACCCTATGAACATGACATACCCAAGATACCCAGGTGTTGATCTTTTATAGACCTCACTGATTGGTAAGTCAAAGCAGTCATATCCACAGTCTGTGTTCATAATCGTCTCAAGATTGAGAACACGTACCTTATACAAGTTATGAGTTCCTATTGACTGTTTGACAGTCTTTAGCGTCAATAGGAAACTCAGGTCCGTCAATGCACTATAAGCACTAGCATATCAACTAAGAGCTATACTCTAGTGATTGAGATTAATCACTCCATCCAATGGTAGTTAATTATGCTACAGTGTAGACTTGATGAGGTATCCAGTCTCATCATCCACTGTGACACATTCTAAGTATTAAAGAATAGTAATTCGTATCTCACTTGTGTGCATCTCATACACACACGAATTACTTACTATAATACTTAAGGATTAACAATCATCTCATGAAAAGAACATACACAATGAAATGTAAAGCTGATATCCATATATTAAAATGTCAATGTCTCATACATAAAGTAATGGTTTGAGGGCACAAACCCAACAAACTCCCACTTGCACTCATAACCATTCAGAACTACATCTAAGACCTAGACTATCTAGATGACGATCAAAGACCTTCTGTGGCAAGGCCTTTGTAAACGGATCAGCAAGATTGTCAGCGGTGGCAATCTTGGTGACAGTCACATCTCCACGTTGAACAATATCTCGGATAAGATGATATTTCCGCTCTACGTGCTTTCCCTTTCCGTGGTTCCTTGGCTCCTTGGACTGAGCCACTGCCCCACTATTATCACAATAAAGCGTAATAGGCGACAGCGACGCTGGTACCACCTCAAGTTCCATAAGGAACTTCTTGAGCCAAACAGCTTCCTTTGCGGCTTCACAAGCAGCCACATACTCAGCTTCTGTAGTTGAGTCTGCAATGCATTTCTGCTTAATGCTCCTCCAACTGACAGCACCACCTCCCAAGGTAAAGAGATGACCGGACGTCGACTTCCTCGAATCTTTATCTGACATAAAGTCCGAGTCAGTGTATCCCACTGGAATTAACTCACTACCACCGTACATAAGCATGTAATCTTTAGTTCTTCTCAAGTACTTAAGAATGTGCTTAACGGCTGTCCAGTGCTCTGGACCCGGATTCGACTGATATCTGCTAACCATGCCTACGGCAAAGCAGATATCTGGTCTAGTGCATAACATCGCATACATGAGACTTCCCACTGCAGAAGCATAGGGAACTCCTGTCATGCGATTCCTCTCCTCCTGTGTCTTTGGACACTGGTCCTTGGAGAACGCTAAACCATGCCTGAAAGGTAACAAACCTTTCTTCGAATTATCCATTGAAAACCTAGTTAGCACCTTATCGATATAACCAGCTTGAGATAATCCCATTATCTTTCGCTTGCGATCCCGAAAGAGCTTTATCCCAAGAATATAGCTCGCCTCTCCTAGATCCTTCATATCGAAAGTACTAGCTAGCCAAACCTTGACCGTTGACAATGCCGCTACATCATTTCCAATGAGTAGAATGTCGTCAACGTAAAGCACAAGAAAAGCCACCACTTTCCCTTCACTCTTCTTGTATACACAAGGTTCATCCAGATTCTGTATGAAACCAAACGATTTGACCGCTTGGTCAAATCGTATGTTCCAACTTCTGGATGCCTGCTTAAGCCCATAAATGGACTTTTGCAACTTGCATACCAAGTTACCTTTCCGACCAGCTATGAACCCTTCTGGTTGTTGCATATAGATGTCCTCCTCAAGATTGCCATTCAAGAATGCAGTCTTGACGTCCATCTGCCAGATCTCAAAATCTAGGCATGCAGCAACGGATAAGAGTATTCTGATGGACTTGAGCATGGCCACCGGCGAGAAGGTTTCCTCATAGTCAATGCCCTCCCTCTGAGTATAACCTTTCGCAACAAGCCTTGCCTTAAAGGTCTCAACCTTTCCATCAGATCCTCTTTTCCTCTTGTAGACCCACTTACAGCCAATGGGTTTAATATTGGCTGGAAGTTCTACAAGATCCCAGACCTGATTAGAATCCATAGATTCCAATTCAGCCTTCATAGCTTTAACCCAATGAGCTGAATCAACATCAGCCATTGCCTCTTCGTATGTGGTAGGATCAGATTCAGATTCTATGGAGACAGCTTCAAAAACTTCTCCTAAGAACATGTATCTATCAGGCTGGCTGATAATCCTCCCACTACGACGAGGTACTGGTGCGGAAATAGGTGAAGAAGTGGTGTTTTCCTGATTTACATCGTTATTAACTACGGGTTGGACTGAGGGCTCTCCTTCTATCTCTCTAAGATCTATCCTTCCCTTAGGTTTATGGTTCATGATATAATCATCCTCCAAGAAAATAGCATTCGTACTGACGAACACCTTCTGTTCTCTTGGATCATAAAAATACCATCCATAAGTACCCTTTGGATACCCCACGAAGTAACATACTTCCGATCTAGAATCCAACTTGCTCATCTTTCCTTTTAGCACATGTGCCGGACATCCCCATATCCGGAGATGTTGCAAAGAAGGCTTGCGCCCAATCCACATCTCTCGTGGTGTCCTGGGAACAGATTTGCTTGGTACTAGATTTAGTATGTAAGCAGCGGTTTCCAAAGCATAACCCCAAAGAAATAAAGGTAACTCAGAATAACTCATCATTGACCTAGTCATGTCTAAAAGAGTCCGATTCCTTCTCTCCGCTACACCATTTTGCTGAGGCGTGCCAGGTGCAGTCAACTGTGACAGAATCCCATTCTGTACGAGGTGATCAATAAATTCATTAGAGAGGTACTCGCCACCTCGATCAGATCGGATGGCCTTGATATGTGTGCCCAATTGCTTCTCCACTTCAGCCCTAAACTCTTTGAACTTTTCAAAGGCTTCAGACTTGTGCTGCATTAGGTACACATATCCATACCTAGAGTGGTCATCAGTAAATGTTATGAAATACTCATAACCACCCCTTGCTCTAATATTTATTGGTCCACACACATCAGTATGAACTAATTCCAACAATGCATTGGTTCTATTGCCCTTTGCAGAAAAGGGCCTTTTGGTCATCTTACCCTCTAAACAAGACTCGCAGACTTCTATTGGTTCGAGAACCAAATCGCCTAAGACCCCTTCTTTGACTAGTCTGCCAATCCTATTTAGATTGATATGACCAAGCCTCATATGCCAAAGCTTTGTTGGATTAGTGGAAGGTCTCTTTCTTTTAGATGGTACAGTTACCACTGAGTTATTAAGTTCCATACAAGAATCTTTAGAAATATTGGGAGTAATCACATATAAACCATTTGATTTAACACCAGAACATATAAAAGAACTATTTCTTTTAATCACAACTTCAGTTCCAAAATGAAAAGAATAACCATTATTCGATAAATTAGAAACTGAAATTAAATTACGTCTCATTGAAGGGACGTAAAGTACATCTGATAAAATCAAAACTTTATTGTCTAGAAATTCTAAAACTACGACTCCTATAGCAACCGCAGAAACGGTTGCGCTAGAACCTAGAGTAAGTACGATTTCCCCATCACTGCACTTCCTGGTTGATCTGAACCCCTGCAATGAATTACAGATATGGTTAGTCGCACCAGAATCAATGCACCAAGTGTTTGAAGTATCCGTTATAAAACTTACTTCAATCACATGTGATTCAATCATACCTTGAACTCTTGTAGCTAAGAATTCTGGACAGTTCCTCTTCCAGTGGCCCTTCTCACCGCATTGGAAACACTTTCCTTTGCCTTGGCCACCCACCTTCCCTTTGCCCTTACCTTTTCCCTTAGATTTTGCAATCTTAGGGACTGGTCCAACACTTGAACCACCAGTGCTAGCCTTCTTCTTCCCTTTCTTTCCTTTCGGCATAGATCGGGAAGAGGAAGCGCTTTTCTCAACGTTTAAAACGCTGCCCCCAGGTTTGATCACCCCTTCCGCTGCCAATAAAGAGCTCATCAATTCGCTCATTGAAAAATCCATTTTATTCATATTATAATTCAGTTTAAATTGAGCGAATGATGGCGACAGCGTATTGAGGATCATATCAACTTGGGTCTGTGCATCGATGTTAGCACCTAGGGTCTCCAGCTCGTTTAAATAACCAATCATTTTCAAAACATGTTCTTTGACTGGAGTCCCTTCCGACATCTTAGCACTCATTATCTTCTGCATAGCTACCTGTCTGGCAGGCCTGCCATGCTCCCCAAACATCTTTTTCAGGGATTCGATAATGTCACTGGCGGAACTATTCGACTGGTATTGGTGTTGTAACACATTAGCCATAGAAGCCAATATGTAACAACGAGCCATCCCATTCGACTTTTTCCATTTATCGAACTCGCGTCTAGCAGCAGCCGAAGCATTTGCAGCGGGTTCTTCGGGGCATGGGGTGGTGAGGACATATATGTGATCCTCCGCAGTTAACACGATGTCAAGATTACGTTTCCATTCAGTGTAGTTGTTTCCAGTTAACTTGTTTTGAGTGAGTATGGTGGCAAGTGGACTAAATGCAGATCCAGACATTATGATTTACTGAAAAAATCAAAACAAAATAAATATGGATATCAGAATTTGACAGTTTGAAATAAAAGAATCCTTTTAAAACTCTTATTTTAAAACTAAGTCGCCGGAATATCGAAACGAAAGAATAAAGCCTCCGTGTGGTGGTCAATGTTCGATCTTTCAATTTATCATAACTTATCCGCTATGCAACTCTTGCAAAACAAGTTATGACTCCCGAACCTATTTGATCTCTAAGTTTCTGAATAATGCCCCGTGTGGGATCCCTTATCCATAGCTTAGCTAGTGTATACCATTAACTAAGATCCAATCACAACCGTCTCAAGTAGCGCCTCCGTGTGGTGGTCACCCTCTAACACGTCTGATTGATCCTATCCATAGGAAGTTCACATCTAGTAACCAATGAGTAATGCATCCTCCGTATGGAATGATCACCCCTGGCGAGGTGACACAGAATGCATCACTCATCTTACAGTGAACCGTTAATGGAAGATCGTGGGTGTAATTAATAAGACCCTCTCCCACTAGATTTAGTAAAAAAGGATTTTGCTTTTTGAGAAAATCTGTTTCTACACACTTCCCATAAACATCTAATGTTTACTAATGTGTTGAAAACGGTTTTTGAATTTTATTTTAGAAAACTTGTTTTGCGTGCATGCAACAATGTATTATACGCCAATCACAAACAAAGCACATAAAACAAAAAACTAAAATGAAATAAAAGACATCCAAACGATGCCTCTATCTCCCATGGCTCTATCTCCATAGAACCTGCTTTTGGTTTGATCGCCTCCAGCTCCATCTTCATGGACAACGGCTCCTTGCTCCATCTTCATGGATATTCTAATTCTATTACATTGAACCTATGCCTCTTTTGAAGCTTACAATTTATCTAGAAATAGAAATAGCAACAACAAAATAAAAGGCTAGGGAAACCGGTGCGACTTTCCTTTTCGTAGGATTGAAGTCGCAGCGCCCTTTACATATGCCTTAAAACCAAACCAAACTTAAAATAACACACCAATCTAAAAACATTCAAACACAAAATTAAATGCTCTTGGCGCCATGGGAGATAGCGACTAATCTTTTGCTGCAAAAGGTTAGTTGAACACACATCCACGCATATATATAACAAAATATAACTATTGGAACCCTTAATTGATTCACACAGTATATAAACTCTTTACATACTGAATTAGAACTCAAAACAGCATCTAACTTCTCTGTCATAGTTCGATCGATCGAAGACCGTTCGATCGCTCGAACCTTCGATCGATTGAACACTGTTCAATCGCTTGAACATTCTATTTCACAAAATGATTAAAAATTTTGCAGAATACGTTAAAATTAAACTTTTAATTTCAAAATACTTTTAAAACTGTGAAACAGAAAACCTGACAAAGAGTCTGTCTCGATCGATCGAACTCTATTCGATCGCTCGAACAACAGAAGGTTTCGATCGATCGAAACCTGTTCGATCGCTCGAGTACAGAGCGTTCGATCGATCGAGACTACTTCGATCGATCGAACCCATCTTGCATCCAATGCAATCACAGATTTGTATACTGCTGTGATAACACTGCAGAAACAGATCTGTGACGATGCAGTTTCGAAAGCAGTTCTAAAATCAACATGCAAATCAAAATAGTGTTCCAAAAACGCATCTATAGATCCAAACGAGCGTGGCTCTGATACCAATTGTTGGAAAAACAGGTTTAAATGGAAAGTTTAAACGCGCAGCGGAAAAATCAAGTTATGAAACTTTATTGGCATGCCTGGATCTACTACTCGTCAATTCTACAGATACGCACAAGAGGGGACACGAGTTATACCTTAGTGTCTTGAACCCAATTCTGATCTTCACTAGATGATCTTCACCCTTATGACTCCTGCGGATGCCTGCCAGAAAGACTAGGATTGGTGGGAACCCTAATGGAGAGGATAGAGAAGGTTTTGGGACTCCAAAACAGTTTCTGCAGCTTCTGACGTTCAAAACGACGAACAACCTTTTCCAGAACGCAGCTGCCCTATTTATAGATTCCCAGAACCGACCTAGACTTCGAGCGATCGAAGTGCCTTCGATCGATCGAACATTCGATCGATCGAACCATCTTCGATCGATCGAACCTTCAGACTTCAATCGATCGAGACATCTTCGATCGATCGAACCTGTCTGGACATCATCCTCAAGCATCTTTCCAAGCATCCTAGCGGAGCTAAGAGTGGGACCTCCTAGGCTCTTTATTGTTGGCTCAGACCAGTTTGTTAATTACCATGACCAAACTCTTTGATCAGCAAACTAACTAACTGGTCAGTTAAAGTTTACTCCACTATAAAACGATAACTGAACTCCAACGCAAAAGAACATATCCGAAGCGATAACTAGACTTGTATGGTGTACTAATGTCCCTCTACCGTCAGCATTCGTAATCATATTCAGGTAATCGGATAACTGTTACTGTCAACCTGAATCATGATTACTTCTTGTATTCCTTGAGTCCCATTCATCTCTCATGATTACCAAACATGTTGATAACTCTTATCAACAAGACTGCAGTACTCAGTAATCGACTTGGTGACATTCTCAAGGGAATGCTTACTCTGAAACAGAGGGTAGATTCTATCTTGACAATATATGTTCACAACCCTATGAACATGACATACCCAAGATACCCAGGTGTTGATCTTTTATAGACCTCACTGATTGGTAAGTCAAAGCAGTCATATCCACAGTCTGTGTTCATAATCGTCTCAAGATTGAGAACACGTACCTTATACAAGTTATGAGTTCCTATTGACTGTTTGACAGTCTTTAGCGTCAATAGGAAACTCAGGTCCGTCAATGCACTATAAGCACTAGCATATCAACTAAGAGCTATACTCTAGTGATTGAGATTAATCACTCCATCCAATGGTAGTTAATTATGCTACAGTGTAGACTTGATGAGGTATCCAGTCTCATCATCCACTGTGACACATTCTAAGTATTAAAGAATAGTAATTCGTATCTCACTTGTGTGCATCTCATACACACACGAATTACTTACTATAATACTTAAGGATTAACAATCATCTCATGAAAAGAACATACACAATGAAATGTAAAGCTGATATCCATATATTAAAATGTCAATGTCTCATACATAAAGTAATGGTTTGAGGGCACAAACCCAACATTAATTGCCCCACCAAACACCGATATGCTTCGGGATCATCAAGTTCCTTGCTCGTGGACAATGCTAGTCGATGGTTTTGTTCTATAGGAGTGGATGCCGGCCGGGACCCTAACAAACCAGCTTCAGAGATTATGTCAAAGGTGTATTTACGCTGAGAGAGTGCAAATCCGTCAGGCCCTCGTGCTACTTCTACACCCAAGAAATATTTCAAAACACCAAGGTCTTTCATGTGGAAACAAGTGCTTAAGTAGTCTTTAAACTGCTGGATACCTACAGACTCATTTCCGGATATGATAAGATCATCAACATACACAAGCACATTAAGCCGAGTCTTACCTCGTTGCAAGGTGAATAAAGAGTAGTCGGAATATGATTGGGAGAAACCATACTTCTTTAATGCAGCGGATAATTTTGCAAACCAACATCGGGGTGCTTGTTTAAGGCCATAAAGTGATTTTTGAAGTCTGCAAACTTTGCCGGGAGTACCGACCTGAAAGCCAGGTGGTAATTTCATGTAGACTTCCTCCAAGAGATCACCGTGCAAGAAAGCATTATGAACATCCATTTCATGAACTTCCCAATTCTTGGCTGCTGCAACTGCTAAGAAAGTGCGGACGGTGACCATTTTAGCCACCGGAGCAAACGTGTCATTGTAGTCAATTCCTTCAACCTGATGATTCCCATAGATTACCAATTGAGCTTTAAACCGCTCGATAGTACTATCCGAATTATACTTTATTTTGTAAACCCATTTGCATTCGAGAGCCTTCTTTCCTTTGGGTAAATCGTGCACGGTCCAAGTCTCATTTCTTTCTAGAGCATCGATTTCTTTACTCATGGCATCCTTCCATCGGCTATCTTTAACTGCCTCCTTGTAGCTAGATGGCTCTCGTTCTAGTGTCAAAGCTGCAAGAAAGCCTCGATGTCGTGCAGAAAAATTATCACAATTCACAAAGTGTGCCAATGGATAGGGCGTACCTGAGGAATGCCGTGGTGTGGGTGAGGGATGGGATGGACTTGTTTTCTAAATGGTGTGAGTTACGTAATCTCGAAGACAAACAGATGGCTCCCAGTTTCGTTAACCTCTTCCCAAAATCAGATCACCCATGGTGCCCGAAGCTGGTTCCGCATCCGGGCTGTTGTTCCCACCCATATGCCCCGGCAACGCCCCCCCTGAACTGCTGGAAACAGTAGCCAGTATGGGCTGGCCGTGAGATGAGGGACCCAATATGGGTCGCCCACAATTGGGATTGGACCAGTGTTCTTCCTCAAAGGTGCCCCCCGCATCATCTGGTAGAAGAGTGTTTGGGACAGTTGGATGCTCCTTATGTTCAAGTAGAAGGTTTTCTGCATAAGGGAACACTCCTTCCGAAAAAACAACATCCCGAGAGACGAAAAAAACATGTGTCTCTAAATCATATAAGCGCCAACCTTTCTTCCCATAGGGATAACCAATAAACAAACATTTCTTACTCCTACTAGCAAATTTGTCCTTCGTTGTCACATGCGCGTAACACAAAGAACCAAAGATACGCAAGTGACTATAAGGAGGATCTCGTCCAAATAAAGCACTATATGGTGTTTTCCTATCTAAAATCTTGGAAGGAGTCCGATTAATCAAGTAACCCGCGGTCAATTGGAAGTGAACTCTGAAAACGTAGTGCTCTAGCAACATTCAAGATATGTTGATGTTTCTGTTCGACACGTCCATTTTGTTGAGGTGTTCCCGTACACGAAGTTTCAAACACTATCCCATGATAAAAAAAAATTGTTTTAGGCATGTAAATTCGGTCCCGTTATCGCTGCGCAGAATTTTGACTTGGGTGTTGAATTGTCTTTCAACCATTGCGAAAAACATTTTTAGAGTGTGAGAAACTTCGATTTTATCCACAAGTAAATATACCCAAACGGAACGCGAAAAATCATCAACAATGGTCAAAAAAATAAGAAGCACCACAAGATGAAACTGTTCTATATGGACCCCATAAATCACAATGAATCATTTCAAAAATAACCGAAGCTTTATGTTCACTAACAGGAAATTTATCCCTATTTTGCTTCACCCTTTGACAAACATCACATATCTTATTCAATCTACTATTATTTTCTCCAAAACATATGCCAAGAACTAATTTGGTCACTTGTAGATAAGGATGACCTAGTCGCTTGTGCCAAAGATCAAGAGATCCCATGGATTCTGCCTTCATTGCTTTTATGTCCATCACACCCCGAAAATAGTAAAGTCCATCCCGTCTTTCACCCGCTCCAATCAGCATCCTCGAAGTGCGGTCCTGTATGACACAAAATTTATTAGTGAATTGGACAATACAATTATAATGATCAATCAATTGCGACACAGAGATTAGTTTGCAAGTCAATCCCGGGACATAAAGAGCATTTTTTAAGCAGAAATTTTTATCAAGGACCACTGTCCCTTCTTTCGTCCCTGTAGAATTGCTCCCATCGGGCAAACCGACAGGACAATTAGAAATATCCTCCGAATCTTGTAGATCCTCTTTCATTCCCGTCATATGGTTAGAAGCCCCCGTATCAATAATCCACGGCTCATATGTTCCATGCTTACCAGTCATCTTCTCATTGGTTGGTTTAGAAGAATTCAGAATTTTGAGCAACTGCTGCAGCTGTTCTACACTGAACCCGGACAGATTTTTTAGATCTGTCTCGGCTACTGCAGCTCCATCATCAGTATTCTGGATCGTGTGTGCAGCGTTGGCACGTATGGTGCTGGGTCCGCCACGTCCGCCGCCTCGACCACTAGACTGTCCTCTTCCGCGACCCGCTTTTCTGCCTTCATTCCGAGTTCGGTCGCCCCACCACTCCGGGTAACCATTTAACTCGCAGCAGTTGATTGATTCATGGCCCTTTTTCTTGTAATGTGAGCATATCAGAGTGCTTTTGTCCCTCTCATCAAAACGTGGTCGTGCCGCCAGAGCCACTATTTCTCCTTGATCTTCCTTTCCTCGGGTGATAGTTCGGACTCCTCCTCTTGGATGAGGATGGAGTAGACTTTATTCATGTTTGGCGACGGTTTTTGTGCGAGAATATTACTTCGCACCGTCCCGTACAGGTTATCATCTAATCCCATGAGAAAAAGATAAACTCTTTCGTCTTCTCGGTTTTTCTCCAAAATTGGCCCGAGATTACAAGTACATTTTCCACACTTACATATGACTAATTGTTCAAAATTCCCGAGTTCATCCCAGAGTTGCTTCAAACGACCATAATAGTCAAATATGGTCATCCCTTTTTGTTTACAACCTGCCAGGTCATATTTCAATTGTTGAATCCACGGTCCATTAGTAATGGAAAAACGGTCTTTGATGTCGTTCCACAGGTTTTCGGCCACCTCTACGTGCAAAATAGTCGATCGCAACGTTGGTTCGATCGTGTTTCTTATCCAAGACACCAACAACGAGTTGATTGTCCACCAGGCTTCAAGATCAGTTGAGTTCTCGTTAGGACGAGGAATGGTTCCGTCAATGAAACCAAACTTCTTTCGGGCCCGGAGAACCGTTCGAAACGAACGTGCCCATTCATCATAATTTTCGCCTTTTAATTGTGCTTGGGTAATCAAAATACCAGGGTTATCAAGAGAGGTTATGTCGTACGGTGAGATCGTCCTCCGGGAGTCACCGGACGTTTTGTCTTTGTCGGTCATGATTTAGTGTTTAGGTTTATGAACCTGGCTCTGATACCATGAGAAAATCAATGGGGAGGAAAAAATGATTTGAAATCATTCCCATTCGTCTTCAATACAGAATATGCTGAAAATATATACAGGGAGAGACCTTTTACATTGCCTAATTACATGCCAAACTATACCAAAAACAAGGGGATATTATTCCCTAAAACAGCAAGTGAATATTGACCATATATTCCCTAATATACATGATACTTTCCGATAAAACCGTTACACTTTATCTTCCTAAACAACATTAGAAGGGTACTAAATGTCCAATCATTAAAAAAAAAAACTACTTCAACAAATGGGAAAAAATTGCCTAAACAACATTAGAAGGGTACTAAATGTCCAATCATTCAAAAAAAAAAAAAAACTAATTCAACAAATGAGAAAAAACTGCCTAAAACAGTTGGCTGAAAAAAAAAATATATTTTTGTCTAAAACGGTTATGCATCAAAAAAAAAAAAAAAATTGACCAGCATTACGAAATTGACCAGTGCGAAAAGGCAAGTGGTGTGTTCGTGATTGATATTTTTGACTTTTTGGTTTGCCATTTGTTTAACAAGGGATTTTTTTGGGAGATTTATTCGGTACAACAAGATTGTTTGAGTGCACCCACGGTATAGTAGTTTTGGGTAAGAAATATTTGTTCTGTGGTAAAAAAACATTTACCTCTAGTCCAATGGCAGACTCAGAATTTTGTGTTAGGGGTGGCCAATTAAGTTAAAAGGATTTGAGTCCGCTACTAAACAAGTTCCATGCAGGGATTCACGTGCAGCGCTCCCAAGGCGAAATTTTTTGGTCTATTTTTGCATATTTTTGGTGCGAGACATAAAGTCAACAGAATAGTTTTGTGGATTAGATTTATACCATGTTTTGTCTCATAAAGCTGCATAAGCTGGGTAATGAGGTACACTATTGGTCCACGTCGCTGCCGCCCACTCCAGCTCCGCCACCCTCTATCACTCCACTGCCGGTCAGCCTCTTTCTCTCTCTCTCTAGATCTGATCATGAGCTAGGGCTTCGTTCCTGCTTTTTTTTTCCCCAATGAAAGATTGAAATTTTTTAACAATCATCTTTGAAAGATGGAAATTTTAGAAACAGGTCTGTTTATTTTGGAATTTTTAGTCCTTGCTTGCTTATTGAAATTGAAAGTTGCTATGAACATTTTCTCACTTATTGTTTATTTAGTTAATTTATGTCCTGAAACATATAAGAATGGGTCTCTATGAGGTAAATTTCGTGTTTGTTTTGTGTGTGTGTGTGTGTGTGTGTTTTGTTACTGGAATGAGCTGTGCCTCTCAATTTTTTTTATTTTAAATTTGGTGAGACTTAAGGGGATATTATGTTTACAGGGTTGTACTCATTGGAAGATTTTAATTGAAAATCTCTGTTGCACAATATTTTATTGAACACTGCTGATACATTATGCTGTTGAAAATATGAATCTTATGTAGTGCAAATTGTCATGGGTGTTTTATCTTTCTTCATCCTCCTCTTCATGGTTTATACATTTTTTAAGTTCTTTCCCTCTTATGCCTTCAATTTGGTTGTTTCATATGTCAATTAAAAATAATTAGTAATGCAAGTCAGTTTTGGCGTTCCTCATAGCTTCAATCTTTGGTCCCACCCAATATGTGGAAGGTACACATTTACTTCTTTGGCGTCCCATTATGTGCAAGGTACACATTTACTTGTCTCATACATGTCATCGTCTCTTTGTTAAAGATACAAACTATATGGTTTGACTATGGTTTGCCAATTTTCAATAACTTAAATGATTTTGAGATTCTATTTTTCTATTTGTAAGGGGACTATTTGTATTATTAAGAACTGTTTGTGTCTCGATTCTTTTGTTTAATTGCTATTTATTTAACAATTAATACACAGGATACAAAAGGGCGATTTGCTCTTTGTTTTAGTTAATGAGCTTTGCCAATGGATTTGAAATTTACAATAGAAGAGTAATGCTATGCTTCCCATCCCAAATGCTTCCCAAACCTACACTTAATCGAAATCCTTTTACTCCCAATTGACCCACTTGATCGTTTAATCCTCTTTTCAAAACTACACTTCCAATTGGATTGTTTTCTAAACTCATTGAAATGTCTCCATGATTTTTGGTGTAAAGGGATTTTGCCATTTGACAAGGTTTTGAGACTCAAACTTCAATGACCCAAAATCTGCCATTTTTGGCAGATTACTAAGCTTCTGTTCTCAGAGCATTTTTGAAGTCTAAATGAACTGAAACTCATGTTTTCTGTTTTTTCCCTAAATATTCATTGAGTTAGCTTTCTGGAAATATAAAGTTTGCCTCTGAGATTTGATTTAGGGCTTCTGAGTATTTTTTTAGTTTTGGTTCAGAGCTTTGTTGTTGGCCATCAAACAAAGAAGATGTAGATTGGGAATCTCTCTATCTCGGTTCCCAAATGTTTCAGAGGTCAAAGAATGGTTGCTGTTAAGAACATCTTGGAAACACTTCTATAGCTTTCAAGAGACGAACCATTGCAATTTTTGCTATCATATTAAAAAAATAATAATAAATAAATTGTTGCAATCTCTAAGTTCTCTTTTGGGAAAATTTAGTTGTGTGCTGAATTTAATTATACATACATCCAGTACCACTTTCCAAAATTTATTTGTTTAATTATACATATGTCAAAAGATGCTAGAAAGTAAAAGTGTTACTCTAATGTCTACCCACTTTCCACTATGGTCTATTTTTTTTTCCCCTCGAAATGCTAACTTCTCTATATATGTACTCGCACAGATATGAGTTTCTTGTCAGTACAAGAAAGTGGGCCTTTTGTGACGAATGTTTTTATGACGGATCAAAATCCGTCACAAAAAATATTTTTGTGACGGATTCTATAACGGAAATATATGCGACGGAAATATATGCGACACAAATAATGTTTTATTTGTGACGAAAATGTACCTATCCGACACAAAAAATAATTTATTTGTATCGGATTAATTGACCTATCCGACACAAATAGATTTACACCAAATTTTTCCGCAAAATTTTTGTGCCCGCCTAGATTGAAAAGCTGAAAAAAAAAAAAAAAAAAAGGAAAGAAAAAAAGATGAGTTATACTCGTTTCAGACTCGGTATTCATTTGATTGATTGAGAGAGAGAGAGAGAGAAAGAGAGAGAGAGAGGGGAAAAGAAGATGGAAGAACCGAAGAATAAGAAGAAGAAGAAGAAGAATAAGAAGAAAGAAGAAGAACGAAGGACCGAAGAAGAAGAGGAAGAAGAAGAGGAAGAAGAAGGAGGAGGAAGAAGAAAGGAAAAGAAGAAGGAAGAACCGAATGAAGAACCTGATTTGTGAAGCTGAACCGATTAGGTTAGTTATTTTTTCTTCTTTGTTTATGAAGTAGTCTCTGAAACGATTTGTGTCCGAATCTGAACTTGATTTATGAGCTAGGGTTTTCAATTTGGGCCTTTTTCAAATTACATGAAACTGATTATGAGCTAGGGTTTTCACCATTAGTTTTTAAACGTATACCCTGAGGTTTGTTTGTTCTCTACTTTCTTCTTCTGCATATTGAAATTCCATGGAAAAGGGTACATATGAAATATCACATGATCATGAGTATTTCTTATATAGTTGTTGTATAATGTCAAAAACAACAATTATATGTTTTCCTATTGTTTGATATAAACTTTAACTGATGTGGATATTATATACTGCAAATTTTCCTATTTTGTCTTTGAAGATCATATTGAGCTGTAACTGTTGACCCTATCTAGACTCGCAGGGTTCTGGAGACACTCTTTTAAGAATTTAATGAATCAGCTCAACTGCTGCATAATTGAACAAAGTGCTTTTAGATTGATTTTGTGACTTGGGTACTGATCGGCGACGAATAGTTGCTGTTTATAGTCCTAAAAATACGCTTTGTTAGCTCATTTCATGTAGTTATTAAGTGATTTTTAATAAGTATTCTATATTTTGTAGGTTTTGGAGCTTTAATATGAAAATGCACAAAAATCCAATGATTAGTGGCTTTGGAAGTCATTCTGGGCTCAAATGGTGATTCCGGTGAAAGCTGAATGCAGTAGAAGTCTCGGAAAATTGCATTTTTGACAAAGGATACTTTGGATTTGAGAAATTTCTCTAGAGATATAAAATGTAGATCTTTGAGTTACGGACGCGTGGCTTCAAACGGCGAGTCAATCCGAGTTCCGAGCAGAAAGTTATCGCAATTCTACGAAAGTCGCGCAGTGCAGCGAAAAGGACCTCGCGCGAGCGGGTCGCGCGAGCGACCTGTGCAAAAATCAAAAACACGCATTTTGTTAAATTAAAGTGCCCAGCGAAGGTGGTTTGTGCATATGACGTCCAGATTACAAAATATAGTAGTTTTAGTGCGATTTGGCTTAGGAAAGCTTCCTAAATCCTTCCAAACTCTATATAAATCCTATTCTAACTCAAATTTAGGATTACACATCATTACACAACATTAGATACATCAATATACACATATATTTTCAGCCATTGAAGAGAGGAAAGCAAGGAGAAGAAGAAGAAGACCAAGGATTTACATGGCCTCCTCCATCAACCTCTTGCTATTCATCAATTCTATGGCCAACTAAACCTAAATCTAGGGTTTCAATGAAACCCTAGCCAAGTAATAGGGTTTTATTTATGTTTTTATGTTAGTTTTATTATGTATGGATGATGATTACATGTTTAGAGGATTTTTATAAATAAATCGTACTTTTATTGATTAAATCATTACTTTCAAAGTTTATTCTTGTCTTAGATTTATTTTGACTGTGATGTGCTCAATGATCTATATTTGCTGTGCTTGTATAGATTGTTTACATGTAATGGTGCTTTATTGAATTGTGTTATCAAGTATCCGAATAGTCCATGCCTAGATTAGACGGATTATACCACAACCCTAGTTTAGTGTGGGATAATTCGTGCTAACCGAAGATGGATTATGTTGGTGCTTGAACCATGATTATCTTCTTGTCGGAGGAATTGGGCTTGTAGCTACAATTCCCCATTATCATCCAACGTAATAAGCTAAAGTAATTCATAAATATTCCTATTATGAAGCTAGTGGTGGATTTGCAATCCTAGGTTCCCTTAAACATCATTTAAACAACTTTAATTGCTTTCATAGTTTAGATTTATTTTTATTGTTATTAGTTTAATTAAATTCAAATTAAAATCCGTTTTCATAATTAACTAAAGTTAGGTTTTAAAATTAAGTCGCTGTAGTTAATCAATCTCTGTGGGTTCGACCTTTACTTCCACACTGCAAATCTTTTGAAAAATAAAGAACACTTTTTATATCTTGATTCTGACAAGATCAGGTACATAGTTTTTTGTTCCTATTTTATTAATAATAGGTCTCTTCAGCATAGCCCTGCTTAGATTAGAAGATTCAAAGGTGGGGCTGGAGGGTTTTAATTAAAAAATTTAATCACCATTGCCCTTTTGATTAGCTTCTCATTTTGCTTTTGGCGAAACGCAAAAGCCACATTCAGTCCAACTGAGCTCTTAATCTATTTGAAGTAGCGCACACACATGCACACACACACATATACATATCTACACACACACACACACACAAATGCATATGAAGAATAATTCCTTTGATTTGGAAAAATATAAAGTAGATGATGATTTGTTCATTGCTTTGCAATTATCAATCTTTTTTGTCAAATTGTACTAAAGATGGGAAAATACTGCAGTAATTACTGAAAATTCTCTAACTTAAGAAATTGGGTGTGAGCTTTCCCATCCATTTTCCTAGCCAAAGTGTATCTAATGTAGTCAACATACTTGATAGTTTTGTACATTATGGGGTTATGAAAATCATCCAACACTATTTCAAATGGGCCTATTTCCACTTCATCATCTGGCATAATTTCTGCTTGATGTACTTTCTGTTGAGTGTTCTCCGCCAAAAGTTTACTTGTTTAATAATTTCTACCTCATGACATCTGGAAATTTGAAAATATGTGAAACTTGCAATGCATTAGCTAACTTTTATATATATATATATATATATTGCATGACATTGGTCGTTCAAGATATTGGTGTACAAGCTTGTAGTTACAGTTACTTTGGACCCAGACAGATTATTGAAGTTTCCAGACGCCAAGCTAAAGTTAGCTTTTTCACAGCTTTTTGAAACATTTCAAATCACTTTTAAAGCTAAAAATAGTTTTTCTAAAAAGCTCCAATTGCAGCTTTTTAAATAATCCCTTATTCCAAAAAAGTAAATTTTAAAAGCAAATCCAAACAGGCTCGTAGTTCGATAATGTGAATAAAAAAACTTTGAAGGAATTGCCAAAACTTGTGGCTTTGGAGTTATGGCCTTATGTGTCAGAGTTGGTCAAATCACAACTTGTAGCTAACTTCGGATCAGAACAGGATTTCACTAAACCAAGTCCCATTTTGTGGGTTTTGGATGGATTTCTGGTGTGGACCACTTTGATGCAATTGCTTCAACATAAAGGTCATAGCAACTACAAGTTTTATTTAGGCTTCCAAGTTTCTTTACCGTACAATATACACTAATGCCTTATATAACTTGATTGGAGATATAGATGTTAATAGAACTACATGATGACAAATTTTTTTCTCATACAGTTGTACAAAGATGAAGAACGTATCCATAACTTTATAGTTTTTTTTTCTTCCACTTTTTAGTTTTATTCCATCTCTTGTGTAAATGGTTTGGCTTTGATGTTTGAGATTTTTTGGGCAGAGGCTATGTGCTGGGTTTTGGGGCTGGTATCAAGTTTTCTTGGGGATGCTTTTATGTGATTTGTTAAAATGCATAAGAAGGTAGTAATCTTTCATGGTGGTGTTTTTTTTTGGGGGGGCAAACCAAGCCCAATGTTTTAGTGAAGATAGTACGTTCCTAACATCAATTCGAATATTGAAGAGAATGAATCCTAGTAAAGGATAGAACCCCTATGTTCAATTAACTTCGTTATCTTACTATTTGATGGTCTTGCACAGGAAAACACAGTTACTTCTATACTTTGAGGAGCGTCTGATAATACTGGTTCAGGCATTGCTCGTCGATTAGGTAGTTGTGTTTTCTTTGAATTATTTTTGCTTTGTAGCATTTGGATCCATGGGCCGAGACACGATTTTTCTCACAGTTTTAAAGACTGGTCTTAATGTAATACTAGCTTGCAACATTCCGAAGAATAGCCCTGTGCTTGAGGTGACTCTCTCTCACTCTCTCTCCCCATTTATGTTTTATGTCCATACCTTGCACATCATCTTCTATTTAATGGTTTGTTTGTTAAGTACTATTTTTATTTTTCTGGGTACGGACTATTTATATTTTTAATTGAACTTTCGTTTTCAGTTTCAGGTTGTGGCCAGGGATTAGAGGATTAGAGCATAATTTGCCATTTTTAATTGAATCAATTATGACTGTAATGACTTTATTTAGACTATTATCATTTTTTTTATTTCTACTAATGTCAGGTATGAACGTATACTTTATTGTCTCTTGTTTTATCTTTAATTAATATGCTTTCAAATTTTATGTGGTTCTTGTCGTTAAAAATAAGTATGGCATAATTTATTGTGGTGGAGAAATAATGATTTTTGGTGATAATATATAAATTTCCGTCACAAATAATATTTGTGATGGTTTTGGTAATAAGTGTGGTCACATTATTTTAAATTTCGTCACAAATTCTATTTATTCCGTCACAAATACCATTTGTCCAAAACCATCACAAATAGTATTTGTGACGGTTTCGGGTTGACACAAATAAAGTGTCTCAAATCAAATGTGACACTATTATTTGTGCTGTACACTAATCCGTCACAAATACTATTTGTGACGGTTTGGGTCGACACAAATAAACTGTCACAAATTATAGGTATATGTGACACTATTTTTTGTGTCACACACAAATCCGTCACAAATACTTTTTTGTGACGGAATTTGACCGACACAGACTTTTTGCGACGCCCTTAATTTGTGTCAAGCTCAAATCCGTCACAAAAGGTGCAATTCCGTCACAAATAGTATTTGTGACGGAATTGTACCTTTTTTGTGACAGATTTTTTCCGTCACAAAAGACATGTTTTTTTTGTAGTGGGTTCACATAATTGGCTATGGATCCTAATGATAGGCATGGGAAAGGAGTTCAAGTTCTTCTTACCAGCCTTGAACCCTTGGCCTGTGATTTGAGAATTAACCCAAATACCAACTTGGCTTAAGGTAAGCCAGTGGAGAGGAGTTCAATTTGATTGGCTTTCTTCTACGCTTAAGCTTTCCTATTTTTCAAACAATTACTCATTACTTGTATGGGTATTGGGCACACTCCAAAGCTTATTAGATTTGTTAAATAGATAATTCCATGGCTGTTGTATTTTGTATTATAAGCTCACATTTTATATTCATTATTGACTATTCTATAATGAATGAAACAGTGAGGACTTTTTTTCGGGGGAACTTAGGCCATGTTTGGCAGGCCGAATAAGGGGGTCGGATAGGATATAAGTTTATCCTATACTGTGTTTGGTGCACTATCGGATAGGAGAAAAACTAATCCTAAAGAGCTTTTTATCCCACTCAGCTTGGGATAAGTCCAACCCATGGGGGTGGTATTAAGTCGGATAAAAAACCTTCGGATAACTCTTGGGATTTAAAAAAAAAAAAATGATCGCGATCAAACTGAGAAAAACGAAGGAAGAACGAGGAAGAAGAGAAGCCGCCGCCGCCTTCGCCTCGTCCTTCGCCGTCGCCGACGCCATTACCCACTGTCGCCCACCATCTCCACCGTCGCCAGGTAAGAATCGTAAAACATGGCCACAGATCTGGATCAAACTTTGCCAAATAAATTTCTTTTTTCCCTTTCTTTCTTTCCTTTTTTTTGCTTAGATCTGATGATGTTTTGAACTTTCATGGCAAACGAGGCCTTAGATCTTTGTGGTTGTGAGTTTTATTCTCAAACTTTGTGCATAGATCTGATGATGTTTGAACATCCAAGGCAATCACGGCTTACTATTAATATTCAAATATTCTACCATATATTCCTCTGCTCTTGAGTTTCCATAAATTGTTGTGATGAGATTTTCCTTCGTTTGAATATTTAAGTACCAAAAGTCAATTTGGTACAGTTGGGTTGCATAAGAAAGTGCCATTACAATTTTTTATTGCTTTTTCCTTTCTCTAGAGCTTTGTCAATTCACATTTGTGCTAACAATCCGTGAAGGTCTTTGATGGAAAATGAGAAGTTGCACATTATAAAAAAAAATGTGCAAGTACTTGCTATTCAAACTTGCTGCATTGCACTTGTAAATACTTTCTAATGTGCCCAATGTTTCTATTACTTTGACACTTTTTTTTTTTTTTTAAATTCTTGGAAATTCTTGACTATGTTAAATGTTGCAATTTTTTGTTCCTACTTTTTTGAGTATGTTAAATGTTGAAACTCGACAGGATTGTTTTTGCCCAGTGCATCCAAGTCCATCCTCAAATGTGATGTGGATGAATGGTTTTTTATTTGGCCTTACTGTTGGTTCAATTGTTACGGCTGTGATTGTCCGTATTTTATTTTAGATTGACTATCTATTATGTCATGTACTTGTACTTGTGACTCTAATTTCATCTTTTGAAAACCATCTATAGACATGGTTAATGAACAATGTTGTCTTAATTAAATGTTTCAAATTTGCAAGTCTAGTTTTTTTTTTTAAAATGGAAAATTGGCGGTCTATTTTATAATGTTTTTTAATCCATATTTGGAATTTCTGTGGTAAAAACAAGAAACTGGTTCTCAAAAAATATATCCGACAGTTTTATCCAGACAATACCATACATAGGATAAGGATATAAATAGCTTATCCGACAGTTTTATCCAGACAGTACCAAACACAGGACAACATAATAGCTTATTCGACATGATTACTAATCCAATCCGATCCTGCCTTATCCTATCCAATCCGACAGTTTTATCCGGCCTGCCAAACGAGGCCTTAGAGACTTATAGTTGACTCTAGGTCCTCTTTTGGCTAATTTATTTCTACCTTTGTTTTGTATAACTTTTTTTCTGTATTGATTATTGATGTTGTCATGTTGGTCTTTTTTCTATTAGTTTGCCTTTTCCTTATGGCAGGTTATGAAACTCCTAGGCTATTTATGTTTTATGAGCTTGGTAACTTGAAGAGCCTAATCAACTTGGGAGCTTGAGAACTCGAAAGTATTGTTCTTGTGAGTTTGATCCTATCTCGTTGTTTAAATTTATGCTTTATTAGGGTACTATCTTGTTCAAATGCACATGCGCACGTATATAAAAATTCCTGGACTATTTATTCAAATAGTTGGTTCAATTGCACAAGCACACATATATTCAGTAAATAGTTCAATTTCATTGAAAGGTAAGGCTTCGAATGTAAAATCATACTTAGATTATACATGGTATAAAAATGGCTAGTCGGCTTCATGGAATCACAAGATTATTTATATTTGGATGGAATATTTAGGAACTAGAATCCCCAATCTAGCTTTTTTGTCAATTTCTTTAATGTAAAAACTATGATGTTTGCTGTTCCAAATTACTAATTTCTTTTTTTGCCCATGGCCACGGTTTTTTACTCTTTTTCCCCTTCCGAGTGCTCTTTTGATGTTATCATTTTTTGTATCAAACTTTACTATACAAGTGTGTCTCATTTTTTCCCCTTCCAAGAGGCTTTGTATCTAGATAGCTTACTCGAGTAAAATGTTGTGTGCTCTTAATGCGACACCCAAGTATAGGTGATTGTGCAAGTAGTAGATTATGAAAGGTGGAAAGGTCCTAAACTAATTCTTTTGGGGGCTTTTTGTTGTAAACTAGATTAATAGACTGAATTAAAACTAGTGAAACTAAAGTAATGTAAGGAAATATGAAAGAAATAAAACTAGGTAAGACCACTTGTTTAAACTACAGCTTAATGTTATCTGAGTAGGAAGTAAGCAAACTTACAATTTACCTAAGTTAAACTGAAGCAGTGGATTAACAAGAATACTAAAAAACAGTGAATTAAACTTACTATGAAATTAATCTAAATACTAATATAGAGAAATATGAACTAATAAGCTAAAAACAGTGAATCTATATGTGATATTTGACAGAAAATAACTTCTTCAATCTATATAAATAAAGTACAGGCAGATTTGAAGAATTGAATTTAGAAACAAACGTGCAATAGACTTATAGGAAGAAACAAAATGATTACTCTAGGTGTGGATTCCATAGCTTGAAACGTCAAAAAACACTCACAATCGAGGTTTTACACGGCAACTTGGACAATCGGCCGTCTGTCTGCCACCAAAACCATGCTCCCATATAGGGTACGACTAAATAGACATGTAGGAAGAAACAGAATAAATAATGGACTGCCGGGGCAGAATCCATAGCTTAAAACGTCGAAGAAGTTTCGAAAAACACCTATAATCAGCTTTTTACATGGCAATTCGGACAGCCGACTGTCCGGATGCCACCAAACTTATACTCCCACCTCGGGTACGACTAAATATACTTATAGGAAGAAATGGAATGAATAATGGACACCCGGGGTGGAATCTATAGCTTAAAATGTCGAAAAAGACCCAAAAAATAACTATAATCGGTATTTTACATGTCAATTGGGACAACCGATTGTCCGACTTACACCAAACCTACACTTCCACCTTGTGTACAACTTAAATTAGACTTATAAAAAGAAACATAACGAATAAAGGACTCCCAAGGTAGAATCCATAGCTTAAAACCTATAAAACACTCATAATCGAGGTTTTACATGGAAACTCAGACAACCGATTGTCCGTCTGCCGTCAAACCCATGCTCCCACCTCGGGTATATGACTAAATAGACTTGTAGAAAGAAACAAAGTGAATAACTGACTCCCGGGGTAGATTCCATAAATTAGGACAATTTATAGCTTATGTTTAAGAAAAACTCAACTTATAACTATTTTATATTTCACATATTTTATGATCTTTCACTAACATATGAGATATTAATGATTTTCGTTGCTTTCATGCAGATTGGGTGTCAACATGGTGGATCTGTAGATTGTCGGTGACATCTTATTACTTTTGTTATGTAGTCGGACAATTTCTTATGTAGTGAACAATGTGATATTACTTAGTTACTTTTTATTTCTTTGTTGGGCTAGTGAACAATTTACAATATTAAATCTTGTTGCATAATGAAGTTAGTCGGGATCATTGGATATTTTTGTGTTTAACACGATTGCGTTTCTTTGTTATTGAATATTATTGTGATCAACAGGAACTAACATGATAATAATATATTTTAGAATTACTATTTACTAAAATGAACATTAATATTGTACATTTGGCGACAAAATTATTTCGTCGCTATAGCATTTGCTAAAAATGAATTGACGACGAAATATTTCGTTGCCTTTGCTATAACATATTTTATAAATGGGTTTTGGCAACAAAATATTTCGTTGCCTTTGCTATAACATAGTTTAATTAATGGGGTTTGGTGATGAAATATTTCATCGCCTTGCTATAACATATTTTAATGAATGAGTTTTTGTCGCCTTTGCTATAATATATTTTAATAAATGAGTTTTGGCGACGAAATATTTCGTTGCTAGTGCAAAGGTAGAACAAAAAATATGACCCTTTTGGCCACAAAATGAGTATCAATGGCGACGAAAAGTCTGAAATTTGGCGACCGCCAAATAGTGTCTATGGCGACAAAATTTAAATTCATCTCCATGAACCTTTCGCGACGAGGCAAAGACGACAAAATTGGCGACGAAATAAATTTCGTCGCTAAACCATTTAGCGACGAAAAAGGGACTTTTGGCGATGAAATTTGTTTGTCGCCAAAGCACTTTTTTGTTGTAGTGTGAATGGACAACTTAAATTGATAATTTATTTTGAGCTTATGTTGTCACGATGTATGTTCTAAGGTTATTTTGTATATATGTGAAAAACAAAGCATCCCTATTTTATGGCTATAAATGTAAAGTGATGATGAGCGTTTTATTTTATATTTTGGAAAAGCATATTTGTAAAGGGATGAATTTCTTTGCTTTCACAATATATGCATTACTACTTTAGCATGAGCTCTAGATTGTCAATTTGGGCCCACGTAGGGCCCATGCTCATTCATGTGTGTATGACTCAATTATACTATTATTGTGGATGATGTTAGATAGATCACGTACTATCTATGCATGTTTGTTTTTAGAAAATCAGTTATAAAATGATTTTTTAAGTTACAAAAGTAAAGCGATGATTACAAGCATTGTAGATTTTCGATCTTGAATGGTAAGAGCATCTGCAGTGGGTGGGTTGATACCACAAACTTAAGGAAACTTTGCAATGTACACTTGCAGTGGCGTAGGTAAAACACTAAACTTAAGGGAAGAAACTTAGTGAAACTTAACTTTGTTGTTCGCTTAAGTTTCTCTATTGTACAAGGCATACGGCACAGAGTGTGCCGTAAGACCCCAAACGGCACACACAAAACCGTGCGTCATGAAACAATTTGTACACGGCACAGACTGTGCCGTCTAATTCTTCCACACGGCACACACTGTGCCGTCTAATTCCCAAACGGCACAGTGTGAGCCGTTTGGGCCTTTTGTTTTTGTTTTTTTTTTTTTTTTGCGTGTGTTGTGTATAAATATATTACTTTTCGTATAAAACGACGCCGTTTTGTCTCAAACGGCTTTGAGAGTGCCGTTTGAGAGCTACACCATTGCAAGTGCTCACAACTTGTACAACAAACTTAAGCTAAGTTTTGCTTAAGTTTGTTGTACCCATTGCAGATGCTCTAATGAGGGAATTTTTTTTTTTTAACTGGATTTTAAAAACAAACATTTTTTTTTTGGAAAAATGTGCATCATAATAATGTCAACCTCTTGTGTATATTGTTGAATGTAGAAATTGGCACCAAAAAGTAACATATACATTTGAAAGAGCAAATATCTCTTGGAGAACTTATCTCAATCAATGATCCAACCTATTGATCCCAATTTGGACCTAGGGCCCAATATTGCCAAAGACCTTAAGGGCCTATAGAATTTAATTCTAGAAAGATCATCATAAGCACCTTATTTTGATAAAGCAGCATGGACGATGATCTAATTTGGGTATATAAGAACTACCCACTGACCTATGAATATGGAATAAGCTCGAATTTGTTTTAGAGCACATCCACTACTAGATTGAAAAATCTGGTACTGAAGTTCGAAGTGAACTGGAAGGATCCCAAACACTTGATGACTGAGAATCTAAGGTTGAAATCCGATATGATTCAAGATCTATTAGGTTTCTGGGACTACCTGTACTGGTGAACATCAGGTTCACGCTGTGATATGTTTCTAGTCTACTCATGGATACACATGAAATAGGTCATAACATAGAACAAGAAAATTAAGATTTGTTCTTATTATTCTCGGCATGTTTACCTAGCAGAAAACCGCCATAAGGGAAGTCGTATGCATGACCAGTATTTCCATAAGTGGAAGAATGCGAAAGGCTGGTAGGCCTATGTTTATTAAGCAGGCTAAAAGGCAGGGTGGGACTGACAATAGGATGGATATTATGTTACATAGTACATTTTTTTGGACATGGTTATTTACGTAATAATTTCTTAAGAGTTAAAATGTCAACTATGCTTCCTCTGTTTCTTAAGTTACTGAATCATATGTTGATTCTATGACTTAGCATGCTAAACTCAGACACATAGGACAGGATGACTCGATTAGCTTGTAGAGGCTTGTGGGCCCACTAGCTAAAGTTGACCTACCTACGCATGAGTCTTGCTTAGGTAGCAAAGCATGCCAAAAGCCTTTCAGGTAAGGTTTTAAGAGATAATCAACCTTTAGAGCTAGTTCACTCACACCTTGGACCTATGTTTGTAAAGGCATGTTATAGTAACTCCAAATTTTTCACATTGTCATCTCACCACTATAAAACATTAGATTACATCAAATGTTTTGCAGCTGAGGTTGAGAATCAGATTTGAGAAGACTTTGGAGTCATCTCGTACACCAGTATTTCTCTGATTAGTTCAGAGGAACTGTGTGAGGACAAATGGGGTACATATACAACTTTCTGTTCCAAGAAATTCTGTAATAAAATGTTATTGTAGAAGGAAGAAATAGAATACTTCTGGATAAGTCTAGATCATTGACGGTATAATCTAGCCTTCCAATTTGGAAGGATGCACTCTTAACTGCTACCTACATATGCAAAATTGTGCCTTTACAGCCAGTGACTTCCAATCCTTATGAGCCAAGAACAGGCGAAAAGCCCGACTATGGAGTTTTTGTGCCCAAAAGACTCAACTGGTCATGTTCACAATACTTCCCATGTAGTATGGAAAACTGGGCCCAAAAGCTAGAAAGCGTATTTTTAAAGATATTCTAATAGCTCGAAGGTCCTGTTATGTATAGTAAACAACCAGAAGTTGGAAATAGCTTGTTTGGAAATGTTTTTGCAGTATTGACGTTGCTAAAAGAATCTTGACCTCTATGAGTTGGAGGAAATTGTAGACAACATACCATCTTGACCGAGGGTGTAACGATATTGAGATTCCACATCCAGTAGTCACTAAAATGGTACTAGTCTGCAGCTGAGTGGGTGTACACCGCTAGACACTAGTGTGAGTGTGCCAAATAGTGGGAGTGCACCACTGGTTACTCAAGACTCTTAGATAGCACAATGCAGTTGACGAGGATGAGTTCTCCGTTAGTGTTTTGAAATCTGCAGGATACATTTTTCTATGCACATTAGTAGATGATGTCGCGACAACTTCTTATGTAGAAATGCTTTGTTCATCTACTAAAGCTGAGTGAATAGTTGCTATGAAGGATGATATGAGCTCTATGAACAAAAAATAAGGTTTGGGAGTCAGTTGATATTCCATCCAAGTGTAAGACTAGGCGGATGGTTCAATTGACAAATATAAAGGCGTACCTAGTTGTGAAAGGTCAAACCCAAGAGTGGGTGTAGACCTAGAAGACACAACCTCCCTAGTGGTGAGATCTTACTTCCATCTGACTTATCTTAGTTATTGTCGCATATTTAGTTTTAGAACCCTTTTTCAAATGGATGTTGAAACTGCTTTTCTCGATGGAGAGCCAAACGAAGAGATCTATATGGATCAACCTATTGATTTTTACGACCGATGGGAATGAGACAAAGTGTGGCATATCAATCGATCTATTTACGATCTCGAGCAACCATTTAGGCAATGGCACCTGAGGTTTTATGATTTGATCGATCTCTTTTCATTGAGATTATTAAAGAGGACCAGTGTGTGTACATTGAGCAGTCCATAAAAGGTGTTCTATTACTTATATTGTATGAAACAATAGCCTTTTTATTTAGATAAAAAGGGCATGGGTCAAACCAACTATGCGTTGGGAGTCAAGGTTGTGAGAACCACTCATAGACCTATTTTGTGTGTCTCTAGAGACTTACATAATAGAAGATTCTTGAACACTCTAGTATGCAGTACTCGAAACCCATAGATGCCCCAGATGGAAAGGGAGAACCCTTGACCCTAGTTCAATGTCCAGAGAATGATGAGGAAGTAAATATCCAAAGTGTCATAAGCATCTGCAATAGGAAGCCTGACGAATACTATGTTGTATTCTTGTTCAGACATTTGCTACGAGATTGGTTTAGTTAGTCGTTACAAGAATAACCATGGTCCAGTTCACTGGAGTGCTTTCTGCAATATGTTCGCATGACTGTGGATCTCGCCTTATGGATGGTAGAGTTTTTGAAGTCACAAGGACGATGCGATGCTCATTGGTTTAGCGATTGAGATGAGTGCATGTCCATGTCTGCCTACGCATTCACATTGGTTGGTGAACGTTCGCTTGTTGTAATGAGAAGCAAACATGCATCGCCTTATCCATAATGGAAGCTGGGTATGTAGCTTATTCTACAGCCGTTTAGGAGGCTGTGTGATTAAAGAGGTTCTTGCACAACGTAAGCTTCTTGCCTTAGGGCAATGAAGCATTGTTGGTCTATTGTGACAACACGTCAGCTCTAGCATATGCAAAGGACCCTATGTACCATGAGAAGTCCAAGCACATAAGCATCTGTCACCACTACATTCGAGATATGGTTGCACAAGGGGAGGTTGTTTTAAAACACATCTTTACTAGTGATATTATGGCTGATCCTTTGACCAAGCCAATTGACAGAGATTCGTTCTTGTCCCACATTAGTAGTATGGGACTCTGTAGGTTCTGATGTACTTAAACAACTTTATTCTTGACATTATTATTACCAAATACTTATTGTGATAATAAAATCTATGGTTTTCCAAATTCATTAGTTATTAATTGGATGAATGCACATTTTTTCTTAAAGTGTCACCAGGCTTGAATCGACTTGCTCACACGGGTGGTTCACCTTGGTGCCAAGATAGCAAACTATGAACAAATGTGTTCATAGCGCTTGGAGCAAGATGAAACATTTGTGTTCATGGCGCTAAGAAAGCGAGCTAGAACACCTATATCTGTGGGGTATAAGAGCCAAAAGCAAAATACAGACACTATTACTTATATGTCGCCATAGATGGGTTCTAAGCTAGATGAGACCAGTATCTCAATGCTGAGTCAAACATAGAGATTATCCACGACTCTATGTAGCCTGTTTATAGCCGAATGTGAGATTTTAGACAAGCGCCAACAACTGTGCTGAAAAACTCAGGTTAGACATTTGTGTAATGTCTAGACTAAGATTCGTATGGCGTTACTATCACCATATAGTGACACATCCATTCTTATGGAAGAACTCCATGACATACACATCATACTGTATGTGTTACTTAGCGATCATATTGTGGAGCAATGGATTAATCCCCATTTCATTGCTGTATGAGCCACGTAGTTTTCCTGTAATAGGGATTCTACACCATTTGACTTATGACCTGTGACTGTCATGAAGAGGACATTTGATGGCACTACTTTAGCATATCTCCTAGGGGCGAAGCAGTAAATTCCGTTCTATGGAGTATGTCTAGGAAAGCGGTCAAGTTAGTTGAATTGACATTAGTAGGTAGGGAAGACTAATTTGATAACACACCATGTTCTGTGACTCATTAGCTGGCTAGCGGCTATCGTATATGTACTGATTGTCATGGGTACATTACATAATTGGGGTTTAGCACTGTTTTTCGAGGGATTAAATAGTGCTAGATCAGGTGTGGTTGAATTAGTCTGGGTAAATACACGAGAAGCTTCCGAGTGATGCGTTTTGTTAGTTTAGTGATTGACTTAGCATCTCAAATCTTGTTGTTGTACGTTCTTTTTGCGAGGTTGCACGTTCTATTTCCCATATGAAGAGATGATAAAAGTTGAAGTCTAAGAGATGTTGTTTTTACATGAAGCCCTATGTGGGTGAGTGGGAGATGTAGGAAATATCGTGGTCAGGCCACCCACATACATTAGACCCAGGTGCTGATTGGGCCTTCTTATTATCTAAGGAGCCCACGACTTGGAGACCTAGTAGAGTTACACTACTACAAGTATATATATATATATATGTGTGTTATATATACACACAATAGAATTTTGAGTTCAAAAGAATTGATCTCTCTCTCTCTCTCTCTCTCTCTCTCTCTCTCTCTCTCTCTCTCTCTCTCTCTCTCTCGATCGATCGATCGATCGATCATCTCTTTCTCTCTCTAGCCTAATTACAATGGAGGCTTGGGATTTAGCACGTGAACCAAGGGGACTACTCTAGTAGTCGTTTTCATGTATAAGATGTACACAGAGGCTAGGTATTCGTGGTTGGAGGATTCAAAGTTGCGAGCTCGTAACAACACCATTCTTGATTCGATCGGGCTATTCCGCTAGGTAACAAACCTAAACCCGATCCTTAGTGCTTGTGTGCATGTTTTCTTACACCACCCTATAGTAACTTCTTCATCAAAATGTCCCCCTCTATGGATTCATTACCTGAAAAAGGGTTTTTAAAACATTAGGAGAGTGTGAGCAGAAGGCTCAGTGAATATTCATAACCTGGATGACGATCATAAAAGGATTTATATATCGATGGAAAAAAGACAAAAATATATATGTGGAATCTGAAATATCATGAGAGATTCAACAATATTTATATGAAAAGTATTTTTGCATGCATGTCAAATTACCAACTACCCACTTACACACACGTTCATTCTGTTATATTACATGGCACATTGATCAAAGGCATCCCTAATAGGCGGGTATATGGATCCAAAAGGAACAGCTACTCGGGCTTCATTACATGGGCTTAATAGGACCAACCACTTAGGCTATACTTCATAGTTTATCGTAGCGGTAATTGACATTGGTCAATATTATAACAAATCTGAATAATGAATGAGTTGTACAATGACATAACAAATCTGAACATAATCCCTTTTCCAGTGGAACCAAAAAAAGTGTTCCAGAACATTTATAGTTAATACAGTAATAAACAAAGAGATGGAATCAAATTCACTCCTAGATAGTAGAAGTAGTAAAAGGAATATAAACACTCACCTTAATATCTTAGTATTTTATTGGAAAATTTGATACTTTACAAGTCTTACATAAATACATGTAAAAGAAGAGGAATGCTAGGCACACTTTGAAATTCACACTGAATTTGACATCTTATGCTTTAAATACATGTACCTTGTGTTGTGTGAATTTTTTTACACTTTTCTATGCACCACTTATACAGCACATAGTACATGCATTTAAAGCTAGGTGTCAAATTCAGTGTGGATTTCAAAGTGTGCCTAGCATTACTCGTAAAAGAACTACCATCTAAGTCTAAGTTATAAACATAGGGGTAAAACTGTAATTATATCCTTCTTGAGGGTAATTCCATAATTTTACCCAAATAAGATCTAGCCTTACGAAAATGGTCCTTTTATTAACGCCATTAATTAGGGTCAATTTCGAGTTCATTATAATTAAATATGCCCGTTTAAAGTTTAGGGGTAAAAATATCATTTTACACATACAAGACTCAACTGACTTTTTCATACTTATTATTTTGTCCAAAAACATGAAGCCAAAAATCATGAAGAAATCCATTGTTTTTCATGTAAATAAATATCTGTTTTACATTTGGGTTACTTACGTAATTAAACTAAAATTAAGTATCAACATGAAAATATCTAGAAAATAAGTATCATATAATATATTTTTGTCTAAAATAATTTATCTAAGATTAGTGTTTAAAATTTGATAATATAACATTCGTTTAAACGCTTTGGGGGAAAATATGTAATTATACTAAAATACAGGGATTATACAAAAAAATTTCAAAAATTGTAAAATTTATAATTCAGATTATAATAAACAATATTAGAAGTACCATGTTCGAAACCGTGATCAAATCTGACATCGGTAGGCTTTTCTACATCCATTTAAAGTTTAGGGGTTAAAATGTAATGTCAACGGGGTGGAGTGGAGTAGGAGTCGCCATACTCCAACTCCACTTATATATAGGGCGGCTCCTACTTCACACAACTCCTACTCATGAACCATACCAACTCCTACTCCATTTACTCTAAGAGTAATGCTATGCTTTCCAAATTTTCCTCCCAAATCCCCATCCCAAATGACATGGCACTGATGTGATAGCAGACCACTGTGACTCACTTTAACATCCTCCAATCAAAATTATGTGATACCACTACCAGATCATTTAGGATGAGGATTTGGGATAAAAATTTGGAAAGCATAGCCTTACGCTTTAATATTTCACACTCCTACTCTATTTACCAATTTATACTTCAATTTAAAAAATCAAAAACTACAATCAAAATTCCATTCACAACAAAAATAAAACATATGATTAATATTAATATATATATATATATATATTGAGAAGAAAATAAAACATGATTAAAATGTTGCAAAATATAGCAAATCATGGCATGATTAAATATTTAAAACACAATAAAAAAATTTAGATTACAACAAAATACACAAGTAATATATGAATCTTCACTAAACCCAAAAAACAGTCTTCAGGCAGTCAGAGACTCAGACTCCTCACAAATCTTGCAAACTTTCATCACCACTTTGATTCAAGCCATCATCATCATCATCATCATCATCATCATCCTCATCCTCAGTATCACTCCAACTTATTGAGCTAGAAGATAACACAATATAGTAAAATTCATTAGTAACATTTACAAGTATTTACAAAACTAATGAAGTAAAAACTTTAAATTGCAATGCCATTTACTTCACTAGGCAACCAACTTTGAGCACGCATTAAAGCCTCCGAAGTTGATGCCTTAAGTCTGCGACGATGTGGACTAACAAGTCGACCACTAGTGTAGGTACTTAGTAATTACCCATATCATTAAGGGTATTTGAGTAAATTAGCAATATAACCGGGTCAGAGTAGGAATTAGGGAGGTATTCCCAAATCCACTCCTCCTATAGGAGTTTTGTGTGTTCATACCAACACAATTTTATTACTCATTAGGAGCGGATTACCAGTTGGGGGGGCGTAAATTGACATTCTGTTTAATGCCCTGTTTGGATAGCTTACCATGTACAACTTCAAACGACCATATAATGATTCAAGTGCCTATCTTGTATGAAATTCCGTGTACAATCCAAACCCAGATTCGGTTTTATCAAATTCCAAACATAGAACATAAAAGTACCATTTTACCCTTTTAAAACAAACTCAAATAAAACTCAAACGGTACATCCAAATGAAAAACTATTTTAAGGGTAGTTTTCTTTGAAAACTCTAAGTGATCAGAGTAAGAAGATATAATTGTTTTACCATTTCGGGCCAAAATCAGCTATATTCCTCATTCTAATTCAATTTAATCACAACACAATTAAATCAATTGAAACTAAACAGTAAACATTATAAAAGTAAATAATATATATATATATATATATGAAATGCTCACAGGATCTAAGGCTTTGTTTGGTGTACTAAATATAAATTTTAAGCTAAAACTAAATGAAAACTCGAGAAGATATTTTACCATAATTTGCTTGGAGAAAATAGCAAGAATTCTCTCTTTCTATCTATTTATCTCTCCTTGCGTGAGAATGTGAGTGAAAATCCACTAAACATGTGAGGGTATTTATAGATAAAATGTTAAGAATATCATTGTTTTAATACTCAAAAGAATATGTAGTGAAAGTAGGAATTTATTAGATAATGAAATGAAATTAGAAATTTATTCAAAAATTGTGGTGGTAGAATATGTTAGAAGTTCTCCACTCAATAAGTTATCTAACGTAATATATATGTTGGTAAACTAGGTGAAAGATCAATTGTAATTTGGGAAAATGTCCAAGGTTTTGTTGATTCAAAATATTAATGTTACAAAGGTATTTTAGTACCACAAATTAAACGTTCAGCTAAAATTAAGTCAATAAACGAATTCAAAAATTCGTAGGATTTAAAGAGATAGTATGGAATGTTAATAGGACTAATTGTAAGTCTACAATTGTAATTTAAAGCACTAAAAAATAGACGTTTTGCAAAAGTTATTTGTGAAAATTCAGGTTATAACAAGAATGGCCTGGGCAACGGTTAGAATGAGAGTTCCTCTCGCAACCAAGGATATCAGCAAAAGCTTGTCTCTTGGATCCGTTGACCTCCAACTCCAAGGAAGACCCATATTTTATGAATTTGTTGGGACCTTCTTGAGACCAGTTTCCCGAAGGGTAGTACATCCATGTAGATTCAAATGTGTCATTAATACCCCTTATGGTTTGACTAATGTATAATTGTTAGTAAATCTGTTAAATCTAAGAAGACAGAGCGTGCATAGGGATGTATGTGAAAAACATGTTGGGTGTATCTGTAGTCAACCAAAGAACAAAAATTTACAGTGTAAATTTCTACTATTCCGTTAAATTTAACAGATTTACTAACTTTTACACATTAGTCCAAACCACAGGGGGCTTAAGCAACACATTTAAAACTATAAAGGACAAACTGAAAAAATATACTAACCACAAGTAGTGAAAGGGCCCACACGTCCCCCAATAGAATATTATTATTTTTTTTTTGGGGGGGTGGGGGGGGGGGGGGGGGGGGGGGGGGGTTATATTTATGCAGTCTTTAGGTCGATTAGTACGTATTGTCACTTTTTTTCGATGCCAAAGCTTGGATTGATGTTAAACCATTTTCGATTGGGCTAAACAGAGAAGTGAGAAGAAAATGAGTTAGACCAATATGTAAATTAATTTCAAAACTTGACAATAACCATACATACACAATTTATTCCAAAAAAAAAAATTATAGGGTCAAAATATCCATAATATATATAATTATTATAAATTTATAGATAAAATTAAAATGTGTGCAAAATTTTGCAGGACCACGCTCACTAAGTTCCTCCCCCGGTGAAAGATATACTTTTTAAATGTGAGTACACCAAAGTGAAAGGTACTTTTTAAATTTATAAGGAAATCCTCTCCTATGTGCGCATGAGAGCGAGAGAGAGAGAGAGAGAGAGAGAGAGAGAAAGGTTTTTTGGAAAAAATTGTGGTGGTATTGCATAGTGGTTTTTTTAAGTTATAATTTTTTTTTTTGTCGATCATGTTACACTTTTTTGTCATTGTGGTTACAATTTTTTTTGCCATTATGGTTACTAAATTACCTTTGTTACAATTTTTTTATGATGGTAACAATTTTTTCATCGGTTACAATTTTTTCTCATGACGGTCATAATTTTTGCCATCAAGTTATAATTTCCTTTATTAAACTACAATTTTACTAATCAAAGTGACATGTAGCAACACCACAACCTCGCATTTCACTCTCTCTCATCCGTGCAAACCATTCGAGCACCACATTAAATTTTATAATTATGTAACTACAATTTTTAGTTCTTGAAACTTTAATCGCAACCTAAAATTTTTTTTAGTATACTTTTTTAGTCTTTTAAGTTTCGGTTTCATCAAACCCAGACAACCAGTGCTTAAAAAAATAAATAAATAACTAAAAAGTGCAAATTGAAACAAACATCGACTCTATTCGAAAAAATCAAAGAAGAGAAAAAAGAACAGAAATTGAAGTTAATTTACTTGCACTTGTCGAGCGGAACGACGATGATCTCCAGCTGCTCATTTCCCTTGTCCCGTTGTTCTTTCAGAATTTTCCTTGCAGAATAACGAACAAAGCTGCAACACTTAATCACCTCAATCGTCTTTAATGTAGGTATATCACCCAAGTCAGATGGAATCTCCTTGAGATAGGCACAACTGTTCACCACTAGACGCTGAAGGCTGGGAAAGTGATCCATGGAAGCATTCCATTGTTTGATATTGAGCGACTCAAATTTCAAGAACTTGAGTTTAGGGAATGGTTGGAAATTAGACTCGAGCAAACTTGTGTCCATTGAAATATCTTTCCAATCAAAGCTAAACTTTGACAAAGTTATCCGTTCGAGACTCGCAGGTAGATCAAAGCGCAAAGAATTAGGTAATCTTCTCTGATGCAGATAGTAATTTTCAGAACTGGTGAAGGTCATATCTAGTTTTTCAAGTTTCACGAGAAACCCCAATCCACGAATCGGACCAATGTCACATAAACATTTTAGTTTTCGAAGATTGGGGGTACCAAGTAAAAGAGTATAGTCTCTATTGGGGAAGAAGATTGGTGTGGATATGCTTTGTAAGTCGGCCAATATTTTGAAGTCCTGCCATTGGGGAGGATAAAACCTGCCTATGTGCAGATGCCTCAACTTGATCATTTGGAATATATCATCATTATCTAATTCAGTTGGTGAACTTAGTCTTGGCAAATCGAGAATAAGTATTTCAAGCGACTTGAGTTTGAATACTGATGGTAGAAAAGAGTACGTAAAAAGTCGTAAGTACCTCAAATGAACAAGTAGTCCTATTTCTAATTCAGAGGGTACATCAACCAAATCCAAAACTCTAAGAAATTCTACATGTAATTTTGAAGGGAGCGAAAGATAGAAGGAACTGGCAAAGTCAAGTAAAGAGCATAATTTTTTTGTTTGATTGGTGCCACAGGGCCCCTGTGGCCGGGGGTTAGTAGGATTAGCAGTTAGTAACACACACACACAAACGGGGCGCGAAAGCACAGGGGGAGCCAAAGCCCTCATTAAAGAAATACTCCCTAATGCAGCCCCAAGGATTCGAACCCACAACCACCCACTTGGGGGTAGGGGTCCTGGCCATCTCATCTAAGTGAGATGGTTAGTAAAGAGCATAATTTTAAACGGCAGTCAAAAGGGATTTCAAAACAATTATCATCACAGACAGACAATCGATTGAATTTATTTCCAATTGCGCTTGTAGAAGAAAAAGGATTAAACCGGTTTATTATTTTCATAAAGCTCTCCTCCTCGGCTTTTCTCAAGCATAAATCACGCAATAGATCATGTATATGACATGATTTTACCCCACCGACAGACCTTCGATTGGCAATTAACATTAGACTTCTTTCAATTAGATCCATTAAGTACCTCTCTGCAACATCCTCACCAGTTTCAGCCCCAGCAGCACTTTTCTTTATAAATCCTTCAGCTATCCATAACCAAATCATTTTGGAGACATAAATTTCAGCGTCTTCAGGAAATGCTCCAAAATAGAGAAAGAGTGGCTTCAAGTGATCGGGTAAATGATTGTAACTCAATTCTAGTGTCTTTGTCACTTGGTTTGAATCACTAACAAGATATGACGCTATACTTTCTCCAACTTGCGTCCACCACTCTTTGGTTTTCTCTGTCTTTGCTAGAAGTCCGCCCACTGTAACTATGGCAAGGGGTAGTCCATGGCAGTTTTCTGCAATATTCTTTCCAACCTCCATCAACTCTAGAGGGCATGTTTCTTTGTTAAATACTTTCTCTTGCAATAGATCCCAACTTTCATCTTCAGATAGAAAGCGCATATCATGAGGAATACTATTAGCGCGCAAAGACACATCTCTTATACGGCTGGTGAACATAATCCTGCTTCCATTGTTGTCATTTTGAAAACATCTTTTCAGGTATTCCCATGCCTCAATATCCCATATATCATCCAAGAAAATCAAATACCTATTTCCCTTTAAGCGTTTATACAACTCTTCTTTTAACTTCTCATCACTCTTCTCATCACTCTTCTCACTCTTCTCACTCTTCTCATCACTCAGATCACATTGGGTGGGAATTGATCATATGTGGAGTTCTTAAAATTCCCAACAATAAATCCCTTTTCTCGTATACTTGAGAAACAGGGATCCATCATCGAATGTAAAAATGGTGTGCAATATAAGGATCATTATACACTTTTAAGGCAAGAGTTGTCTTACCAATTCCGGGCATCCCCACGATGGAGATAACATCTAGGTGCTTTGGCTTTCCAACAAGTCTCTCCATTATCTTCAGAGTATCTTCTGCAAATCCCACAACTAGTGGAGGACCGAAGACATGTAGTAACCCGTAAATTTTGGATTTATTTCTTATACCTGATAGTACATAATATTGGTTGGGGGTAAGACCTACCCTATCAATCCTAGCCGGATTTGTTGAATTTCTCCTTATTAAACTGCTCCCCATTGGCTTGTCGTCGATATTGTTCTCGTTAAAAATTCCTTTTGATTATTGTACAGAGTTCGCTCAATCGAACTCTTTGAGCGATATCCAACTTCTGTGGAATAAACTCTCTGCCCAAAGTTCGCTCAATCGAACTTTTCTCTGCTTGATCCAACTTCTGTAGAGGGAATTCTCTGCCCCGAGTTCGCTCAAGCGAACTTTTTTGCTTGATCCAACTCTCATCAAAGTGCACAGATTAAAAGCATAAGACCCCTATGCGATATCAAGGGTTAAATGAGTCCTCCTCCATATATTTTAAGACCTTGTTTTCAAAGTTATTATTTTTCCAAAAATGTCCCGTGGAATAAATACCTGTAAGTATATTTAAGAGAGTTTAATTTGACCAAATTGGGTTCATTTAGAATAACAGTTGGATACACATATGTGTGTATATGAGTGGGTTGTGTGTTTTTATACATAACTAGATAAATGAGTAGGGGTGGGACCCAACACCACACCCCTCCCACTATATCTCCCACGTTTCTCTCTCTCTCTCTCTCCTTCATTTTTCTTTTCTTCTTTTCCTTCTTCTCTTCTTCTCCCTCTTTCTCTCTCTCTAAATGGAAGACAATCCCCATGGAAGCTTCAACTTGAAGCTTCATTTGGAGGACCTTCAAGCCATTTTCGGAGCAAGCCCGTAAGAGCAAAATTGATCACCTCGATAAGGGCTACGCTTGGGTGCCATTTATTTTGGCATTCATGATCATCTCGGGATTTCTCTTCTCTCTCCATAGGGCTTGTTTGGATGCTTCTTGTTCAAGGACACCAAGGGAAGCTTATGGATCTCGGTGAGGGCTCTCTAATGGTGTTCTTGGAGTTCTATTTGGGGTTATTTTGGGTAGTGTGATTTCGTCAAATCCACTAAGGTGGGGTTTAATTCCATTCTAGTACCCTTAACCTTGATTACTGCCTAAATTTGTAGCTTATAGAAATATTCTTAAACCAAGAAAATGATATACTTGTTAGGTTTAGTTAATATTTGTGATTAACTAGATGAAATTTATGTATTTGTGTTAGGGCAATAATTATGAGCACCATGGGTGGTCATTTGGTAATATCATCAATTTGTGATTTTAGATGGTAATTAATTTAGCCTTATAATTGATGCTAAATTAGGTGATGGATGGGTTGATTTGTGTGTATGAGTTTTATGTAGAATTTTCCTACATAGGGTTGTTTTCTAGTGTAATGTTAAATGTTAATTTAGATTACTTGATTGGATTCTTATAGGGTGATTTGAGCTACTTGGGTATAAGTTTTAGTATCCATAAACATATGGATGCTTATATATATATATATAAGGTTGAATAGCCTTGAGTCATAATTTTGTGGTTATAATCACTATAACTATACAAAGTTGGACTAGAGCACTTCGTTGATGTATAAGGATTATATGTAAATCACTTGAGGTCAACACTACTAACTTAGTGATAAGATTAGCGTAATGGTATTACCAAATGTGAATCGATACGAGGTGTAGTCTAGGGACTCAATGTTGGCTAAGGGTATGTGTGATTATCGGTTTTGGTCCGAGTTCTTGAATTAACAAGTACAATATTGATGTTATTTCTTGATTTTGATAAACCACTTATTTTGTGGTCACGGTTTTACAGTTATCTTATTTTGGAGCAGTTTGAATTCTTGGTTGATTATGGTGATATGGATATTGAGTTACGGAAATTAGTTAGGAAGGGGTATAGGGTAAGAGACCCAGAACTTGATGGATAAGTTTGGTGATGCCGTAGATTTGTATACATTAATTATTTACCGACTTAGGCTTGAATTCCTGATCTATTATTTGTATATGAAATTTTATGGCTTGACATTGATACTGTCCTATTTGCTACGGTTCATAACATAACTCTTTTGATAATAACATTCAAGGTTATCATGCTATGAAATGTGTATTGGCATGTCATTGAGAAGGGTTCCTAGATTGGAATATAGTGAGCACTTGTTGATATATATTAGCTCACCCCCACACAGTTTTTGCAGGATGTTCTAATGGAATGCGAAGTTTAAGGAGCTTGAGCTTGAGGTTGACTGCCTCAAATTTTGAATTCATGCATATTCTCTGTTTTAGTAAATTGAACTGTGTAATTCCATTTTAGAAATTGATAAATCTTGTATTATGGTTTTTCTTGTAAAAGAGAAATTTGTAAACTGTAATGGACTTAAAATCCTATTATTTTGAAACCATGTTATATTGAGGCATCTTTAGTCCATTTGTTTTTGTGTCAATGTGCTTGGGTCGGCTAGACTTCTCATACGATGTTTTATGTCGAGTTCTGATATTAGTTTCAGACTTGTTCCAACACTTAGAATGTGTTGAACTTGTGAGATCAGGAACGGAAACTTGGTATGCTGGTGAAGGTACACTCGACCGGTTGAAGGGGGCCCTACCAGTGAATAGAAATCTTTTTAAGAGTATGGAAATGTCTACCAAATATTAAATCGGATTTTCAAAGTTTCTTTTGTTAGGAATCTCCAAACATGTTAGTTTTCACGTGAAGTCCTAATGAGATTTTAACGTTCTGTTTTCAAAATGGGCTAGTATTTAAACATTTGTACTCTAAAATATTTCAAAATTTAAATAGTGCCTGTTGACCCTCACTGACCCCTTTTTAATCCACGTGGGTTCAACATTTGAATTGTTGACCGTGTTGGTAATCCACAGGATTTCTTGTTGCTTCCGCTTTGTTGGCCTGGTCCACGTGAGACCTTTGCCTTGCATTTGACTCTTGGAACTTGCCCTCGTGTCGTTTAGTATTCGGGGCGTTACAGAATGGTATCAGAGCTAATCGGGTTGGAATACCTAGGGACTATGGGAGTTATTTGAGCCTATATGTGGCATATAGAATCGAGTAAAGGTGTATCCGATAGCATGAGAACTATTTTAGGTTATATGCCTACTTGATTACAAGTTCTCATAACTACGTGCTTACTTGATCTGTGTTTAAATAACATGTGCTTATGTGGTAGATGAGATTAAATCACTCGAGACCATAGTGTTATTTAGTAATTTAGCTAATTGCTTAATGTGTTATAAGTGCTAAGGGTAAGTAGATGACGGGAATAACATTTAGTTATTTGTTAGTGGATTGCTGAGTGTTACTTTTTGTGTAACTAGCGTATACACTCCGTACCACTTGCCTTGTTCTATTAACTTGTTAAGTACAAATTCTTGCTTGTCATACGTAACTTAATTTACATACTTTCTAATTGTGACTACTTGTCAAGCATATGTCTTATCTGCCTTGTGCTTGTGTGACTTGTCTTTTAATTAAGGTAACGCGTTATTTATTTTGTGTTCCTTGGGAACATGTGAATGATGGATTAATGTATCATCTAGAGTAATACTTTAGGGGCTATGGGTGTTTCCTTTTGGGTTTATCACTTTTTTGTTTGTGGTTACTCCGCGCCTACTCCTTATTGCATTCTTCGTTTGAAGCATTGCGATGCCGTGTGGGCATGCGTATGTATTGAGTGCCTTCGAAACTTACGTGCTCCCAGGTTAAAGAGCTAACATGTTTGATATACCATTTGTGTTAAGTGCTTACGTGATAAATGTTTACATGTTCAAGTGCTATGTGTTTTCCCATCTATGAATCTTATGCATTATGTCTTGGTGTGAATGTCTGATGATATTTAACTATTGACCGTGAAAGGCTTAAAGGTATATATATGAGGGTTTCCTTGTTTGGATTATTCGCTCGACGTACTATGCCTGGCAGGGTTGGTGGTTAGGTGTCGATCAGTGCTTCACACCGAGCTGTATGCTTAAGGACCTCTGTTGTGTTTATAAAATTTACGTTACTTGCTATTTCCGTTTACGTTGTTGAGATAGCATGTTTAGTTATTGCACGATATAGTGCACATGCAGACTCTAAAGAAATGAGTACTTGGTGTTGGTTAAGCATTTGATAAAATGCTATTACTTGAGAGTTTTACTTTTCAATACTTTAAATATAGCATTCGATATAATATGCTTTGTTGACGCCTTGGGATTTGAGAAAGATTATAATTACTATCAACTACATGTCATCACCACATTGCATACATTGCACTACATTATGTGCATTGCATATGCATGTTCTGTGTGATTGGGTACCTGATTCCCCCGGTAAATATAGCCCGGTAAACAGGACATAATCTGTGTGATTGGGTACCTGATTCCCCCGGTAAATATAGCCCGGTAAATAGGACATATGCTGTGTGATTAGGGATCTGACTCCTCCGGTAAATATAGCCCGGGAAACAGAACATCGACATCATATCATGTACATATGACATTTGGTGTGAGGCATTATACTTCTTGGATGCGATGGTATTACTAGATTACCCATTGCATTGCAACCCACTACCGGAGTGTGTAGACATGAGCCGTGCCTTCCCTTGAGCCGTGAGAATCTAATTCCTTCTCGTATGGGAGGAGGGTGTATGGGATCCAACACTTACGGGAGAAAATGTTTTTTTTTTGAAAGACCAAAAGCAATCAATGTGTTTTCAAAGATGTTTTTCGAAAGGCAAAAGGACTAATGTGTTGCAATTTCGAAGATGACATGTTTATCCAGCTTGAGGGCTGATACAGGTTTTGTTGAGTAGTGATGTAGCAATAAAGTATTGCTTGGACATCCGCTCTCATTGTTGACTTGTGAAATTTACAAGATTTCATAGGTGTTCAAGTAAGTTCCATCTTACGTCATAGGCAATACTGGTGAAGCGAATAGGGTTGCTAATTGGTCGAGTGATATCTGTAACTTTCGGTACAAGACCGAGAAAATAACGAATAACGGTACTTGTAACGATGCAATGAGGTATGTCAGGTTAGGTGACTGAATTTCGGGACGAAATTCTTTTAAGGGGGATAGAATGCAGTAACCCGTAAATTTTGGATTTATTTCTTATACCTGATAGTACATAATATTGGTTGGGGGTGGGACCTACCCTATCAATCCTAGCCGGATTTGTTGAATTTCTCCTTATTAAACTGCTCCCCATTGGCTTGTCGTCAATATTGTTCTCGTTAAAAATTCCTTTTGATTATTGTACAGAGTTCGCTCAATCGAACTCTTTGAGCGAAATCCAACTTCTGTGGAATAAACTCTCTGCCCAAAGTTCGCTCAATCGAACTTTTCTCTGCTTGATCCAACTTCTGTAGAGGGAATTCTCTGCCCCGAGTTCGCTCAAGCGAACTTTCTTTGCTTGATCCAACTCTCATCAAAGTGCACAGATTAAAAGCATAAGACCCCTATGCGATATCAAGGGTTAAATGAGTCCTCCTCCATATATTTTAAGACCTTGTTTTCAAAGTTATTATTTTTCCAAAAATGTCCCGTGGAATAAATACCTGTAAGTATATTTAAGAGAGTTTAATTTGACCAAATTGGGTTCATTTAGAATAACAGTTGGATACACATATGTGTGTATATGAGTGGGTTGTGTGTTTTTATACATAACTAGAGAAATGAGTAGGGGTGGGACCCAACACCACACCCCTCCCACTATATCTCCCACGTTTCTCTCTCTCTCTCTCCTTCATTTTTCTTTTCTTCTTTTCCTTCTTCTCTTCTTCTCCCTCTTTCTCTCTCTCTAAATGGAAGACAATCCCCATGGAAGCTTCAACTTGAAGCTTCATTTGGAGGACCTTCAAGCCATTTTCGGAGCAAGCCCGTAAGAGCAAAATTGATCACCTCGATAAGGGCTACGCTTGGGTGCCATTTATTTTGGCATTCATGATCATCTCGGGATTTCTCTTCTCTCTCCATAGGGCTTGTTTGGATGCTTCTTGTTCAAGGACACCAAGGGAAGCTTATGGATCTCGGTGAGGGCTCTCTAATGGTGTTCTTGGAGTTCTATTTGGGGTTATTTTGGGTAGTGTGATTTCGTCAAATCCACTAAGGTGGGGTTTAATTCCTTTCTAGTACCCTTAACCTTGATTATTGCCTAAATTTGTAGCTTATAGAAATATTCTTAAACCAAGAAAATGATATACTTGTTAGATTTAGTTAATATTTGTGATTAACTAGATGAAATTTATGTATTTGTGTTAGGGCAATAATTATGAGCACCATGGGTGGTCATTTGGTAATATCATCAATTTGTGATTTTAGATGGTAATTAATTTAGCCTTATAATTGATGCTAAATTAGGTGATGGATGGGTTGATTTGTGTGTATGAGTTTTATGTAGAATTTTCCTACATAGGGTTGTTTTCTAGTGTAATGTTAAATGTTAATTAAGATTACTTGATTTGATTCTTATAGGGTGATTTGAGCTACTTGGGTATAAGTTTTAGTATCCATAAACATATGGATGCTTATATATATATAAGGTTGAATAGCCTTGAGTCATAATTTTGTGGTTATAATCACTATAACTATACAAAGTTGGACTAGAGCACTTCGTTGATGTATAAGGATTATATGTAAATCACTTGAGGTCAACACTACTAACTTAGTGATAAGATTAGCGTAATGGTATTACCAAATGTGAATCGATACGAGGTGTAGTCTAGGGACTCAATGTTGGCTAAGGGTATGTGTGATTATCGGTTTTGGTCCGAGTTCTTGAATTAACAAGTACAATATTGATGTTATTTCTTGATTTTGATAAACCACTTATTTTGTGGTCACGGTTTTACAGTTATCTCATTTTGGAGCAGTTTGAATTCTTGGTTGATTATGGTGATATGGATATTGAGTTACGGAAATTAGTTAGGAAGGGGTATAGGGTAAGAGACCCAGAACTTGATGGATAAGTTTGGTGATGCCGTAGATTTGTATACATTAATTATTTACCGACTTAGGCTTGAATTCCTGATCTAATATTTGTGTATGAAATTTTATGGCTTGACATTGATGCTGTCTGATGTTGTCAAAATCAAGATATAAAAAGTATTCTTTACTTTTCTAAGGATTTGTAGTGTGAAAGTAAAGGTCGAACCCACAGAGATTGATTACTACAATGACTAGTTTTAAAACCTAACTTTAGTTAATTAAGAAAACGGATTTTGATTTGGATTTAATTTAAACTAATAATAATAAAAGTAAATCTAAACTATGAAAGCAATTTAAGTTGTTTTGAATAAATATGTAAGGGAACCTAGGATTGCAAATCCACCACTAGCTTCATAATATGGGTATTTACGAATTACTTTAGCTTATTAAGTTGGATGAATATGGGGAATTGTGGCTACAAGCCCAATTCCTCCGACAAGAAAATAATCATGGTTCAAGCACCAACATATTCTATCTTCGATTAGCACAAATTATCCCACACCAAACTAGGGCTGTGACATAATTCGTCTAATCTAGGCATGGATTATTCGGATACTTGATAGCACGAATCAATAAAGCACCATTACATGTAAATAACCTAAACAAGCACAGCAAGCATAGATCATTGAGCACATCACAGTCAAAATAGATCTAAGACAAGAATAAACTTTGAAAGTAATGATTTAATCAATAGAAGTTCGATTTATTTATAAAAATCCTCTAAACATGTAACTGTCATCCATACATAATAAAACTAAAATAAAAACATAAATAGAACCCTATTACTCGACTAGGGTTTCATTGAAACCCTAGATCTAAGGTCTAGCTGTCCATGGAAGTGATGGATGGCAAGTAGTTGATGGAGGAGGCCATGGGAATCCTTGGTCTTCTTCTTCTTCTCCTTGCTTCCCTCCCTTCAATGGCTGAAAGTATGGTTGTATATTGTGTGTATAATAATTGCCAACCCTATAATTGAAGTAAAATAGGGTATATATAGATTTTAGGCAAGTTTTGGAAGCTTTCCTAACCCGAAACGGACTGAAACTGCTATATTTTACAGTCTGGACGCAATTAGGCTGTTTCGTTTGCACAGGAGTCTTCAGTATACTGAAATACGTAACTTTGCCTTTTGTACGGATCGCGCGAGCGGACCGCGCGAGCGCGACATTTGGGACCTCGCACGCGCGGATCGCGCGAGCGATTTCTGGATTCTCGCGCGTGCGACTTGGCTTTTTCAGCTTCTTTAGCTCTGCTTTTTCACCCTGTTTAGCCTGGTTTAGTTGATTTCTTCCAAATCCTGTCAGAAACTAGAAAACGAAGTAAAAATACACAAAAACAGAATAAAATGGTCTAACAAATGCGCGTTAAGGCGTATATTTAGGATTTGTTCTCTCCCGATCACACCCCCAAACCTACATTTTGCTAGTCCTCGAGCAAAAAGAAAATAAAACTACAAATAATAAAATTCCTAATCCATTTTCGTATGGATAACGATTGCACTTAGCCTGTGCAACAAGCCTTTTAAACCTCTAGGTGTCCCTAGTCGGACGAGTGAAGTCTCGTGAGGGTTCTCGTCAACAAGTCACCCACAACCATCTTTATTAACTTAAAATTTTAAAAACTTTTATTTAAGAAATGAAAAACATATAGTCAATACTCCTTATCATAAAACAATGACTCGAAATAGAATAACGAACAACAAGAAATGGAATCAAATGTTCACCTACATTATGAAAAACAATCAAGTACATACATCGTATAAATCAATAGAGTTTCTCATAAAAATTGCACGTGTGTGATATGGTAGTCAAATGAACACGAGCATGTTATGAACATGGAATATAATTCAGATAACCATCCAACCATGCTTCGACTACGAATCTCACAATGTTAATTACATTCTCAAATGAAACACTCAGAAACAAGTGTAATTTTTCTAATGTATGGGAGCAATGGAAATATGTTTTCAAAATGAAAAAATGCTCACATATGACTCGAAAAAGACGCATGACACGAAAGAACAGTAGTCTCATGGATAGGATGCCAACAGTCAAGAAAAATTAGTCATTACCATGTTTTAATCCCCTCCCATCATTTACATATCAAAACCATGTTTTCTAGGATCAAATAGGACTTTTTAAAGGTTGTAATGTGGCTCGGGCAGTGAAAAATGATAGAACGGATATATCAAGTAGTTTCAGAATGGCATTGTAAGGCATGTTCGATTTCTTTCATTCATCTCTTCTACCAACTTTCATATTTTTTCTTTCTCTTCATTCCTTTTCATTCATTTTTCTTCTTTTCTTTCATTTTTTCCAACCTTCCTCTTCTTTATTTTGTTTCTTTCTTTTCCTTCCTTTTCTTTCATTTTTTCCAACCTTCCTCTTCTTTATTTTGTTTCTTTCTTTTCCTTCCTTTTCATTGCTTTTTCGCATAAGTAATCATCAAAATACAAAGCAACTATCCCAATAGCATCTTATTTTCTTCTTCTTCTTAAACAACACATCGCCTTACTACCACTAAAAGCTGATCATTCTTTCAATGGTAACCTCCAAGTTGGCCAAATTGGAGCAAAAAAGGATAATGGTAATTAAAGAAAAAGGGCATTTTAACGGCTCAAAGGGGCGAACTAAGGAAATTTTATCATTTATCGGTCAGTAATAAACAAAGAAGGCCTAAAATCATGTCCTAGGGTGATACGGTTCTTCAATGTTTACAATGGAGGATTATTTAGCATGGTAACAAACATTTTAACTTGACGATCAACCAAAACAAGAATAATGAGACTAAACTACGAGTAGATGCGTTATTTCAATGAAATTCGACAAACACAATATGTATTTATAACCCTCTAAAAAGAAAAGATAGGCTCAAAACCTCACCGGGTCTAGTCTCCACCTTGTGTTTTCTAGAAATCCGAATCATATTATAGTTCACAACCAACATGCATTCAAGTGACTACGTGCAGTGCATAGGTTTGTGTGCAAATCTATGATATAAAACTACGATTCTAACGATACATAACTTAAAATGTCGCATCATGACTTCAGCAAATATTCAATCACCTAATCTCATGTTTATCATTCTATAACAACGCAAAGTTATCTAACAAGAAGTATCGAGTTGAGATTGCAAAAAATATAGGTAAAATCATTTATTTAAGCACAAGAATCGAAAATTTTTAAAATTTTGGTGCATAATAATGATTTTGGTGCATAATAATGATGTGCATGAGTGCATACCCCCAAACCTAAACCGTTCATTGTCCCCAATGAATCAACAAAACGAAAGAAAGGAGAGTACGTAAGGAAGGAACGATAGTACCTCGATCTCGGCAATGACAAACAGGTGAACACAAAAGAATAGGATAAGAATGCGCAGTGTAACCTGTTAAAACTTTTAACAAAAGAAAAAAAACTAACAAAAGAATATTAAAAGTAAATGAAACCGAAACATGTAAGATAAATCGATAAACTAAGCTAAGCTAAACTTAAACGAACAACCGGAAAAGAAATAAAACGGAAAATTATAAACGAAACAAGGAAAACAACAACTAACTCGATCTAAAATGACCTAATAAACAAAAACAGGAACGAAACACAAATAAAACAGGTAGGGGGAAGGATATAGAAAACAAAAGGGAAAAAACAGGAAACTGGGAAATCGCGCGAGTGGGTGCGCGAGCGGCCGTCGCGCGCGCGAATTCGGTTTTTTTTCCATATTTTGGTTAAATTTATGTATAAAATATCAAAATAAATTAATTCCGACCCCCAAACCTGTCCAGAAAAACTCTAAGACTGACCAAAACGACTCAAAAACGACCAAAAATAAAGAAAACAGACGAAATTAAGCTTGGGTTGCCTCCCAAGAAGCGCTAACTTTTACGTCTTCAGCTAGACCATTCTAGCTCAAGATTCATGGAGGTCGTAAATTGGAATTTGTACCCCTTAAGATGTCAGGAAGAGCCCGATGGTAAGTTGAAAGCATGTGGCTTTGAATTAATTCAATCGACGGTTCATCCTTATTATGTTCAAGTCGATTTTTCACCTTCTGAGTAAATTCATCATTAGGATCCGTATTATTCAAATTCATCCGCTCATCACTCATCGTAGTATTCCCCTCACTTGTATTTATGTCGTTATTAAGTTCAACAGTTCTCCTCACCTCACTACCCTCTACATATTGATAATCATCATCTTTGGGAGGTTGATCAGCAGCATTAAAAACATTTAATTTTAATTTCAAGTTCCCGAACGACACTTTCATCACCCCTGTTCAACAATTGACACGTGCGTTGGCCATGGCTAAGAATGGACGACCGAGAATAACAGGAGTGTATTTTCTAGCATCTAGCACTGGTTCGGTATCAAGGACCATAAAATCAACGGGATAGAAGCACTGATCAACTTTAACTAGAACGTCTTCGACGACTCCCCTAGGTACTTTAACAGAGCGATCCGCTAATTGAATAGTAGCGGCTGTGGGCTTGAGTTCACCTAGACCTAGTTGTTTATAGACATAATAGGGTAAAAGATTAACACTAGCACCTAAGTCAAGGAGAGCCCGATGAATGATAGTGTCACCTATGACACATGAAATCGTAGGCGTACCGGGATCCTTATACTTCGGAGGAGCGTGTTGAAAAATTGAACTTACTTTTTCCGTGAGGAAGACCTTTTTAGGAGTATGACTGCGTATTTTGCGCTTTTGCGTACATAGGTCTTTTAAACATTTAGCATAAGCGGGAATTTGTTTAATAGCATCGAGGAATGGAATATTTATTTTAACTTGTTTAAATACCTCGAGTATATCCTCAACCTTTGACTTTTTCTTTGTAAGATTCGACGGTTCCTCAACATTAGGTGGAAAAGGTAACTTTGGAATGTAATTAGTTGGGACCGGTTCCTTATCTTTTTGAATTTTACTCTCCTCACCCTCCTTATTCAAATTAATGTGCACCCCTTTCTCATTTTTATCCGGAATTTCAACAATTTCCTCATCCCGAATAGTCGTCCTAGTCGATACGGCGTTTACTTGTTCACTTGACCCCTTAATCTCATATTGTCCCTTAGGATTTTGAATAGTTTGCGCAGGCAACTTCCCCTCATTTCTACGACTCACCGCAGTAGCTATTTGTCCCATTTGGGATTCAAGCTTCGCAATGGATTGTGTATGAGAGTGCACTATTTGTGCTTGTGCTTGGACTTGAGTTTCAATATTCTTAAGGGAAGCCAACACCGTCTCCTCAAAAGCGTTAGTCCTTGGGGGATTAGGATTAGGAGGAGGGTGTTGGTATTGATTTTGTTGAAATTGGGGTCGATAAGAATTAGAAAAATTAGTCGACCTAGGAGTATAATTATTTTGTGGGAATTGTTGCATAGCATTTACGTGTTGCTCCACAAATTCGGGAAACTGAGATGCCAATGGGCATGCAAGTATAGAATGTGAAGGATCAGAACATAGTTGACACACTTCATGAGCGGGTGCGGTTGTCGCTTGATTCATTGTCATAAGTCGGTCAAGTTTTTTAGATAATTCTTGAAATTCAATAGAATGACTCGACTCAAACTTCACCTCTCGTTTGGGTGGAGGAAGATATCCTTTCGAACGTACCGACACAGCCTGGTGCATCGAGTTCTCGCTTAAAGTTTCAAAAATTTTCCAGGCCTCGTCGGCGCTTTTGTGTAGGAAAGTTCCCGCGCAAACGGCATCGACGGTATTACGGACAGAGGGAATAAGTCCCTCGTAGAAGACCTGAACAAGTTGCCACTTAGGAACCTGATGATGTGGGCAAGAACGTAATAATTCTTTAAATTTCTCCCAAGTGTCATAAAGTGTCTCCCCATCTTGCATTACAAAATTGGTTATAGATTTCCTTATTCGATCAAAATTGGTTATAGATTTCCTTATTCATCATCATTTAAATTTTGGATTTTCAAAGTAGAGCATATATCCTGAAAATCTCCTAAGTGTTGATATGGGTCTTCATTTAGACGGCCATGGAAAGATGGAAGTAGCGAGATCGTAGACGATTTTATCTCAAAGTGAGATGCTGTCGCCTCCGGTAATTCGATACCGGCTTGTGGCGTGTAAGTAGTAGGAATAAAATAATTTATAAGTGGAGGAGGTGGCGGTATATTAAGATTATTCATATTAGCACCGTCGTTTTGATTGTTATTGTTATTTTCGCCATCAACCATTTTAATCGGTTCAATTTGAAAAGTTCGAGTTTTCCTTAACCGTTCACGGGTACTTTGAATTTCGGCCTCAAAAAACGATGACGGAATCGGAGTTGACTCGTCGTCTTGCAACCTAGCTCTAGAAGCTTGGGTTTTGGACTTACTAATTCTTAAGGTACGTTCAAGTTCAAGATCGAAAGATTTTAATTCTGGTTTATTTGAACGTGTACCCAACATAAACTAAAAGAAAATAAACTAAAAACAAAGACTGACTCAATAAAAACAAAAAGCAATCACGCAAATAAGACGACAAGCAAGCACACAGTACTACTATGATGCATGAATATTATCCTATAATGCAATGACCGCGTCAAGCCCAGTGCCCCGGGTTTCCTAGCTAATGCAGTGATCACTCCACAACTATCCTAATGCAAGTAATTGCGTCTCAGCGCCCTGACTTACAGTGATTTGATGTGAAGTTAAAGCGAGCAATTTACTTAATTAAATTTTATTTTTATTTGCGTAAGCTCCTTTGATGTAATTAGCTACTCCACTCGGAAACGTTGGAATTGATGACTCGATAACCTATAAAATAAAAGAAAAGTTAGCAATTTAAAAACAAAAACGGAAAATAAGAAGAATAAAAACTAATCTAATATTTACGAATTAACTAAACTAAGATTATGAAACTAAAGGTAGTAATGCAATCCCCGGCAACGGCGTTGTCAAAATCAAGATATAAAAAGTATTCTTTACTTTTCTAAGGATTTGTAGTGTGAAAGTAAAGGTCGAACCCACAGAGATTGATTACTACAACGACTAGTTTTAAAACCTAACTTTAGTTAATTAAGAAAACGGATTTTGATTTGGATTTAATTTAAACTAATAATAATAAAAGTAAATCTAAACTATGAAAGCAATTTAAGTTATTTTGAATAAATAAGTAAGGGAACCTAGGATTGCAAATCCACCACTAGCTTCATAATAAGGGTGTTTACGAATTACTTTAGCTTATTAAGTTGGATGAATATGGAGAATTGTGGCTACAAGCCTAATTCCTCCGACAAGAAAATAATCATGGTTCAAGCACCAACATATTCCATCTTCGATTACCACGAATTATCCCACACCAAACTAGGGTTGTGACATAATTCGTCTAATCTAGGCATGGATTATTCGGATACTTGATAGCACGAATCAATAAAGCACCATTACATGTAAATAACCTAAACAAGCACAGCAAGCATAGATCATTGAGCACATCACAGTCAAAATAGATCTAAGACAAGAATAAACTTTGAAAGTAATGATTTAATCAATAGAAGTTCGATTTATTTATAAAAATCCTCTAAACATGTAACTGTCATCCATACATAATAAAACTAAAATAAAAACATAAATAGAACCCTATTACTCGACTAGGGTTTCATTGAAACCCTAGATCTAAGGTCTAGCTGTCCATGGAAGTGATGGATGGCAAGTAGTTGATGGAGGAGGCCATGGGAATCCTTGGTCTTCTTCTTCTTCTCCTTGCTTCCCTCCCTTCAATGGCTGAAAGTATGGTTGTATATTGTGTGTATAATAATTGCCAACCCTATAATTGAAGTAAAATAGGGTATATATAGATTTTAGGCAAGTTTTGGAAGCTTTCCTAACCCGAAACGGACTGAAACTGCTATATTTTACAGTCTGGACGCAATTAGGCAGTTTCGTTTGCACAGGAGTCTTCAGTATATTGAAATACGTAACTTTGCTTTTTGTACGGATCGCGCGAGCGCGACATTTGGGACCTCGCGCGATCGGATCGCGCGAGCGATTTCTGGATTCTCGCGCGTGCGACTTGGCTTTTTCAGCTTCTTTAGCTCTGCTTTTTCACCCTGTTTAGCCTGGTTTAGTTGATTTCTTCCAAATCCTGTCAGAAACTAGAAAACGAAGTAAAAATACACAAAAACAGAATAAAACGGTCTAACAAATGCGCGTTAAGGCGTATATTTAGGATTTGTTCTCTCCCGATCACTGTCCTATTTGCTACGGTTCATAACATAACTCTTTTGATAATAACATTCAAGGTTATCATGCTATGAAATGTGTATTGGCATGTCATTGAGAAGGGTTCCTAGATTGGAATATAGTGAGCACTTGTTGATATATATTAGCTCACCCCCACACAGTTTTTGCAGGATGTTCTAATGGAATGCGAAGTTTAAGGAGCTTGAGCTTGAGGTTGACTGCCTCAAATTTTGAATTCATGCATATTCTCTGTTTTAGTAAATTGAACTGTGTAATTCCATTTTAGAAATTGATAAATCTTGTATTATGGTTTTCCTTGTAAAAGAGAAATTTGTAAACTGTAATGGACTTAAAATCCTATTATTTTGAAACCATGTTATATTGAGGCATCTTTAGTCCATTTGTTTTTGTGTCAATGTGCTTGGGTCGGCTAGACTTCTCATACGATGTTTTATGTCGAGTTCTGATATTAGTTTCAGACTTGTTCCAACACTTGGAATGTGTTGAACTTGTGAGATCAGGAACGGAAACTTGGTATGGTGGTGAAGGTACACTTGACCGGTTGAAGGGGGCCCTACCAGTGAATAGAAATCTTTTTAAGAGTATGGTTGTTTATGTCTACCAAATATTAAATCGGATTTTCAAAGTTTCTTTTGTTAGGAATCTCCAAACACGTTAGTTTTCACGTGAAGTCCTAATGAGATTTTAACGTTCTATTTTCAAAATGGGCTAGTATTTAAACATTTGTACTCTAAAATATTTCAAAATTTAAGTAGTGTCTGTTGACCCTCACTGGTCCCTTTTTAATCCACGTGGGTTCAACATTTGAATTGTTGACCGTGTTGGTAATCCACGTAGGATTTCTTGTTGCTTCCGCTTTGTTGGCCTGGTCCACGTAAGACCTTTGCCTTGCATTTGACTCTTGGAACTTGCCCTCGTGTCGTTTAGTATTCGGGGCGTTACAAGACATCACATTTGTTCTCGTCCATGGTTATTGAGGAAAGTTCAGAAAATTAACTTGAAACTGTGTTCTTGAGGAAATAACTTCAAGTATGTGACTATGATGGTAAATGATAGTCTGTGAATATGCGTTTGCCTTTTGGGGGAACCTACTTTACTTTTCAATAAGATTTTTTTTTTTTTTTTGATAGAGAGAGAGATGCTTTTCAACAATATAATACGAGTAAGATTTTTTTTTTTTTTTTTATAATGAAAACAATATTACAAATAATACATAGTTTTTCCTTTTTATTTTGAATTTTTGAATAGATTTTTGTTTACTTTTTAAGTAAAGTAGTACTCTCACCATCCTAAAATAAGTGTTTAATTTAATTTTGTTTAAGAAAATTATGTTATATTAATTTTTTGGATTCAATAAAGAGTCACTTTCTAAATATGTCCTTACTTGGATGTAATGAGTGTTTGACTTTTTGCTTATTTTCGGACCACACATAAATGTTATTTTGTTTTTATTATAAAAGTAGTTTTGGAAAGCAAGTAAAAATTATATACCAATTTAGAAAAGTGGATACTGATTTTGGGACATCCAAAAAATGAAATGTGGACACTGATTTTGGGATGGATGGAGTACATTATACATGGATGGGACTCTTGTTTTCTCTCTCTAGAAGTGTCTGGTTTTTTCAATTATCTGTGTATGTCACAAGTGTATTAGAGTGATGAAGAAGAAGTCTTTTTGGTTATTTAAGCAATTTGTTTTGATTACAGGGGGTAAAGTGTCACAGAGACAAACCACAAGGGGGTTATGTATTACATTTTAAACTACAGGGGTAAAATACCACAGAGACAAAACTACAAAAAGAGTTATGTGTTAATTTCAAACCACGGGGTAAAATACCACAGTGGCAAAATCACAGGGGATAAAAGGTAATTTTTTTTTAGATGTACCTACCTAGATGACTCACGCCACACACACACACGCACGCACACACCCACACACACACACTATCCAAGCAGTAGAACCCAAGAGATAGACCCGACTCAAGCACACGGGGTGTTCTATAATGAAGGAGGGGAAAAACCCCTCCCACTCCCCTTGGGGAGATTTGACCCATCCACTCCCACTTGGGGGAGGGGATGTGATGCCACTTGACCACAAAGGTCTTGGCGGATAAAAGGTAATTTACCCTTAAAAAAATGCTTCCCAAAAATTACTTCAACATTTTAGCATCCAAAATATTTTTATCAAATGTATAAGAATGTATGGTACATCCTAACAATTTGGATGTATTATACTCCCTCCGTCCTATTTTATGTGTCTAACTTTTTTTTTGGGTGTCCCAAAATTGTTGTCCACTTTCCTAAATTAATATGCAAAATTTACTGAGTTTCATAAACTACCATTTCTTACAATCAATACCAAAACAAAATAAAAAAAGAAAGTGTAATGATTATAAGCAGTTGTAGAATGTAGGTATAAATTCTTTTTATCCTCTTAAATAATTAAATTCCCCAAAATAAACACATAAAATAAAACGAAGGGAGTACAATTGTCCACCAAATATTAAGCAACAAAAAGTCATTGAACAATAGGAACACAATGTTGGGAACTTGAGAAGGTACAAAGATCCAAATGTGGCCCGTCCCATGTGATTTGGACAGACTTTTCTTTTCTTTTCTCTGGGAATTGGGAAGGTATGAAAAACAAATGTGTGCCCATTCCATGTGAATTGGCAGAGATATTTATTCTTTTATCTCTCTTTCTCTAAACTTCCCCTTCTTAAAGTTGTAATGGCCGTATGATACGGTCATCTTGTCTTCCTAATGATGAGATCTGAACCCTACAATACACCTCCTAAAAAAAAATGGTGTATGTCAACCCCAGTTGTTACAGGGCCGGCCTGAGATTTTGGGGGCCTTAAACGAACTTATAAAATAAGGTACTCTGTATATAAGGATGAACCAGTTATCAAATTTAGAAATATAGTTCCTAAAGCTATTTGGGACTATTTAGGAAAACCTAAATTATTTTTTTAGGAAGGAGACTGCTCTAAGAATTTGAGTGTTTTAGTACAAAGATACCCAAAAAAAACTGCAAGTAAGCTCAATAAATTTCAAATATTCAGTTCTATAAATAAAATGTAAGGAAAGTGACCAAAAATATTGAAAAATCGTATATTTGGGAAAGTTGAGAAAGTATTTTTTTTTATAGGGAAAATTCTAAGTACACTAGTTTTTTGCACCTAATGAGTAATTTTTTTTCCCCAAACAAGCCCCTAAAAGTGGATAAGTCCATTGCAAAGTAGCTGACTTCCTTGAGTCTTGGGGTTTTTAGGTTGTGCTTAGGGCCTTTGGGCTTAACAATTACTATTCAGTGTTTGAGATTAGGGGCCTAAAATTATCCAAATATTGGAGCTTTAGGCGGGAGTCTACAATTTTGTATACCAGGGCCGGCCCTGAGTTGTTATGAGAAATGTGGTTCTGTTATGACCAAATTATGACCACAATAATTTCAGTTGGTTATGAGAAATGTGTCTTTCTTATGAGCAAATGTGGTTCTGTTATGACCAAATTATGAGTAATGTTATTGTAGTTATGACCCAGTTATGAGAAATGTGATTACCGGAAAAATGGTCAAATTTTAATAGTTTTTTTTTTATTTTATTTTTTTTGATGTGACACTAATGTGACAGATTTTGGGCCACATATTTGTGGGTTGACATCAACCCCTTTTTCAGGGGTGTATGCTAGATTTTCCCCAGAAGCATTCATTGAAAAACAAAGTGGTTTTGGAAACCACGGCTCAAATTTGGCTAAAACTTCTATACAATAAATATAAAGTGATTTGTTGTATGGTACAATTAAATGATTTTAATAAATAATGTTTGTACATTTAGTAAGAGATATTTGTTCTTTGTAAGAGATGTTTGTACCTATCAAAACCACAAATATCTCTCTTATCAAATAACAAATATCTCTTACCAAATATACAAACATTCCTTATCAAACTTTAGTTGTATCATATAACCAAACCACTTGATTGTACAGAAGTCTTAGCCCTCCAACTTGCGTAACAGGTAACAATTGCCAAGAAAACTTGCATAGCCTGTTGTAAAGGGTGTCACTAGGGGTGTAAACAAGCTGAGCCACTCAACAAGGGCTAGAAACTCGCCTCGATAAAGGCTAGGCTCGGTGCGCTCATTTGAACTCGTGAACACGATTGATTAAGGCTCGCGACCAGGCTCGTGAAAAAGTTCGTTAATAGATTTGATAAGGAGCTTGCATAGTGTCTTTTATATATATATATATATATATATTTATTTATTTATTTATTTATCATAAAACTACATAATTTTAGAAAAAAAAAATGAAAAATCTCGTAAATATGTTTGATAAATGATTATTTTATTATTAAACTATATAGTTTAAAATGGCGCGCGAAAAAGCTCGTTAAAAAGCTCGCAAACACTTGAAAGCTCGGTTCATTTGAGCTCGTGAGAAAGCTCGCGAGCTTGTGAGAAAGCTCGCAAGCAGACTTGGGTCAGTTTGTATACACCCCTAGCTGCCACCATTTTTTCTCTCACCACTTTTTAGCCACAAAGTTGTTAATTGTACTCTCTCTCTCCCAAAATAAGTTTCTACATTTTTTTTTAATGTCTCAAAATAAGTGTTCACTTTTAAAACTAATAAGTGTTCACTTTTGGGATGGGGGGGCGTAGTATTTATCATTTTATTTTATTACACTTATAATTGTATTAAAAACTAATTAATCTCTAATTTGGTTCCTCAATATTTTATTAGTTATAATATAATCAGTGCTATGTAGTATTATTGATAAATGTCACAGCATTTGGTATAACTATTGCGTAATAAAATGGTCCTAAAAGTATTGATCTGTCATATTGTAACTTGATTTTCTAATTAAAGTAGTTTTTAAAGTTATAATATTTTAAAACCAAATTATAATATTTTGGTACTAAATTAAGTTGTATGACACAACTAATACCTCTGTGGCTTATTGTTGTATCATAGAAGCTCTATGAGAACTAAAAAAAAAAAAAAGTCCCTAAGAGAACAAAAATCTCAGTTCAAAAAGGCAACTGGTGCGTGGTGATGGGTGTGACCGTGTGAGTGATACTTATGGTTTTGGTCTTGTCATATTGTTTCTTTCCGCTAACAATAAGTGCCGAGGGCCCGAAAGCTCCACATCCTCTAAACAAAGAAAGAAGGATGCTAAAACGAAGTTAAGAGGAAGTCACTGTAAGGGTCGACGCCGAGGATAGCATTCCTTTGTGCTTTGCCCTTTTTTCACTGAGTATTTCTTTTGGGCTTTGGTTCTAGCCTTCTGGCTTTGATAGATAGTTTAGTTGGAGTGGCTACTGGGATGTTTCCCAGATTTGCCTCTTTCTTTTTCTAGCATGATGTTGAGCTTATTGTAATATTTTGGGGTCTGCCCCATTGTACTTTGTACAATTCTTAATTAACCAATTTTTCTGGAAAAAAAAAAAAAAAAAGTGCCGAGGAGAGATCACATATTCCATGTATACAGTAGAAAAATACACTATAAGATTGTGTTTTTTAAATTTGGGAAATACTAATGCCAAAGCATCATTTGCTAATTCAGAGCAAATTCTAACACTTCCGGAAGTGTTAATGCCACAGCATCGGTAGAAATATCCCAAAGTGTTAGAATTTGCTCCGGATGTGTAAGAATTTGCTCTGAATTAGCAAATGATGCTTTTGCATTATAATTTCCCTTAAATTTGAATTTTGAATTTTATCCTTAAATGTTTTATTAGTTGTTTCACATGTAATAATATGTAGTATCACATGTAATAATATGTGGTATCACATATCACTACAACAACATATAGTATAACTGTTAAAAGCATTTGAAAACCAATTTTATAACAAATTTTGAAGCATACCATTGTTCTATAATCTATAGAAATTAAACAATGTACTATTGCTACACTCTCCAAATTTGAATCCCAAATTGGATTCCCAAATACTCCACACCAATTGTTACAACTGACAAAGCATTGGGATTTAAATTTTAGGATCATAGTATTACTCAATAATTATATAGAGAAATTAGCTTCAATTTTTAAATAAAGATATGGTGAATAAAAATTAGCTCAATTATAGAAACAAAAGCTCATTGAACAGATCAGATGTTCAGAAAGCGTGTACACGAGCTGAGCCAAGTCGAGACGAGCTCAAGTACGTTTGAGCTTGACTTATTTATTAAACGAGCCTAAAATCTAGGCTTGGGCTTGGCTTGTTTATTAACGAGCCAAGCTCATGTATGCTTGAGCTTAGCTTGTTTAATAAACGCGCCTGAAATTGATCAAGTCCTTCATCAAGTCTATTTACAAGCTTTCTCACGCACCTACTAAAGAGCCTGAAATTCAAGCCCTTTTAAATAAGCTTAGCTTGTTTGTATCTTCTAAAACTACATAGTTCTACAATAGATTTATATATACAAATCATTTATCAAGTCTATTCATGAGCTTTTTCACGAGTCTACTAACGAAATATGTTCACGAACTTTTGTTAGAAATTCCTTAATATGAAAGGTGGAAACATACAATTGTATAAACCTAAATCTAACAAGGCCTAAATCATAAATTCCTAAGATCTTGATCTTCATGATCTCACAACATAACAATAATAAAACTGTAAATAATATACCTTAATCGATAGCAATAAATCTTAAGAAACGGAAGATCTTCTTTCTTGTACGGTTGCCTTTGGAGACGACGGATTGGACTTTGCAATATACAAAGTTTGGACTTTGGATTTCTCCCTCTTGCCCTATAAACCATTCTTAATGTGTATTTTGTGTATTTACATATTGCAGGTTTCTGATGGAACCACCTACTTATTTATAGCTAGGGAGAGAGAGGACCCAAATCCTAATCCCAATAGGACTCCTTTAATTCTACCTTCCATCATAGTAGACTTAGATTAGGAAACTAATTCCCCCATAATCCTTATCAATATAGACTTTCCTAATTATATTCGTATTAGACCTATATTATTATATGGACCACATAAAGTTAGGAAAGAGAAATAATTCCAAATTTACATTAAACAAAATTAATTCCAACAGTCTCCCACTTGATCCGTATAATAATCCTTATGATCTAATTCAAGGAACATAAGGCACGCATAAAATCAGATTAGTCATTCTTAATTGTACACCTTAATCAAATAAACCACGAATGTGAGTCGTGGCGGTTTCATACTAATTTAAGAGTATCGTCCCTTCCATGTACTACGACACTAATGACTCATTCAACAAAGCTTGTAAATTGGAGATGTACATTAATGGTCCCATAATGTCTTTGAAAAAGACTATTTTTGTCAAATTCATTCATTCACACGAGATGACAACGTGAGAAAATTGGAGTTACTATAACATGCCTTTACAAACATAGGTCCAAGGTGTGAGTGAACTAGCTCTAAAGGTTGATTATCTCTTAAAACCTTACCTGAGAGGCTTTTGGCATGCTTTGCTACCTAAGCAAGACTCATGCGTAGGCTAGTCAACTTTAGCGAGTGGGCCCACAAGCCTCTACAAGCTAATCGAGTCATCATATCCTATATGTCTGAGTTTAGCATGCCAAGTCATGCATAGAATCAACAAATGATTCAGTAACTTAAGAAACAAAGGAAATATAGTTAACATTTTAACTCTTAACAAATTATTACGTAAATAACCATGTCCAAAATATGTACTAAGTAACATAATATTCATCCTATTATCAGACCCACCCTGCCTTTTAGCCTGCTTAATGCACATAGACCCACCAGCCTTTCGCATTCTTCCACTTATGGAAATACTGGTCATGCATACGACTTCCTTTATGGCGGTTTGCTGCCAGGTAAACATCTCCGGCTTCCCACAATTAAAACATCCCTCGTCACTCAGTGGTGGGGCAGTAAGCAATGCCTGAGGTTGCGCTCCTCACTATTAATATTGCTAGGGTCGAGGATAGCTTGATTGAGGCTTCCTGGTTCTATCCCAGGTTCTCTTGTTGCCTTGAAAGTTACCCTGATGTCTCCACTCTTGGATATTCCTCGGCGGCAGTTTCTGGAAAGTTCTAATAAATATTTTAAAACACCCTAATAAGTAAGCCATCTGGCATTAAGTGCAATAGTTCTAGTAGTGTTGCAACTCAAATCTCAAGAAATTAAGATCTTAGAGTCATTCCTGCCCATCTCATACTTTAAGCTCTCCTCATAGAGAATAGATCACTCAAACACACATAAAGTAAAGTGATCTATCAATTCAATTGTGTGTTCAAGAATTGAATATGAGAATAATCGAATTTGTTCATTTGACAATGGACGTAAAGGGATAAGGGCATAGGGTAAAAATGTCCTAGAATGAAGGATTAATGAAAATGTCACTTAATGATATGGCAATAAAGTTTCATTTTCTACATGAAAATGTCACTTAATGATATGGCAATAAAGTTTCATTTTCTACAAGAAAATGAGACATATAAAAGTAGATACCCTATATATAAGAAATGACTCAAGAAGAAAATATAATCTTATGTCTCTTATTTGTTATGATTTTCCAAACTAGAAAATACTCATCTTGATGTTAGGTGAATTACTTCATGTACTTTATTTCACAATGCCAACATTATATTGGGTTTCTCAGCCTAATGGGATGTGTTCACACATCGATGATGTAGAAACAAGTTTTGAAAATTATTTTGGGTGTTGGGAAAACCATTATTGAAATTTGGTTCCTTTCAAAATTGACATTTTGATCTGGGGTCCAAAATATTTTGTTAAAGAATTTTGTATCATGGGTTTGAGATTTTGGGTCCTACTTTTAAAAATGGTTTTCTAAATCTTCAAATAAATATTGACACTAAGGAATTATAATAGATGAGACCTCCTCTACACCGAAGGATAGGAGATTGGTACAATCTTCTTAAAAGTAAAAGTAATTCAAGTTGGAGTCTTGAAAGAATTTAGATCTCTTCCAACCTTGGCACTTGTGTGGACTGCATGAAGAAATGGTAGACTAACAAGTCCAATAAAGTTGTAAGGAGGAATAATTTTTTTTTTTGAATCATACACATACCTTATGAGAATTGGTCATATCTTTTGTCTAAACAATTTAGAGACATTCTATCTCATTTATTGACGATCATTAATAGTTAATGAATCTCCACCTTCTTTTGACAATTATGAGGCAGTGAATGCCATTAAAGAGTGTAAGAAGGAAGTTCTCGTGTGTTTACCCAGACTTATTTAACCACACCCGATCTACCACTATTTAATCCCTCAAAAAATAGTGCTAAACCCCAATTATGTAATGTACCCATGACAATCAGTACATATACGATAGTCGCTAGCCAGCTAATGAGTCACAAAACATGATGTGTTATCGAATTAGTCTTCCCTGCCTACTAATGTCAATTCAACTAACTTAACCGCTTTCCTAGACATACTCCATAGAACGGAATTTACCGCTTCACCCCAGGGAGATGCTAAAGTAGCGCCATCAAATGTCCTCTTCATGACACAGTCGCAGGTCATAAGTCAAATCGTGTAGAATCCTTGTTACAGGGAAACTACATGGCTCACACAGCAATGAAATAGAGATTAATCAATTACTCAACAATATGATCGCTAAGTAGCACATACAGTATGATATATATGTTATGGAGTTCTTCCATAAGAATGGACGTGTCACTATGTGGTGATAGTAACGCCATACAATCTTAGTCTAGACATTACACAAATATCTAACCTGAGTTTTTCAGCACAGTCGCACCTCCTGGCGTGTGACGACTTGACCCCAAAAAAAAAAGATATAAAAATTGGATCAATGGATAGTTTTCTAATATATATTTCATTAAAAAATTACAATATGATAATGTACGTAATTTTGAATTTATGATACACTCAATTTTTAGATCCCAAATTGGAATAACAAGGTATCTTTATAAATTTTAGAACCATTTAGTAATAACTTTAATTTCTAGGATACTGGCTTGGTGGTAACTATTTGGAATACCATTTGGTTAATAATATAATGTCACTTAGTAATTCCTTTATGAACCATAGAAACACACATTATTTTGTAAACATACAATCTCTCTTGTATGTAACATACATGTGTACTTCCACATATTTGGATCAAGTTAATGTTGTGCACGTGTGAGAGTGAGGGATAAGAGAGAGAACAAGATAAAGATAAAGATTAAAAAAGAAAATACAATTAATAGGATAACTATGAAATGAACTTGGTGATCAAGGAATAGATAAGAGTAAGAGAAAGACTTAGGGCCGTTTGATAAAACTGAAAATTAAGTACTGAAAATTAAGTGCTGAATTTTAAATACTGAAAATTTTAAGTGATTGAATTTGTAATACTAAGAACAGTGTTTCAACTACTGAAATAGATTGCATTCAGTAATTATTTTCAGCAGAATTTTTTCACTTAAAGTTTTCAGTGATTTTTTGGCTGCTTTTTCAATTAAGTGGTTATTATCAAATGCACTGAAAAAAAATTAAGTGCTAAAAGCTTTCATTTTCACCACTTAATTGGGTTATCAAACACACCCTTAGTAACTAAGTCTTGTTCGTGGGTATATATAGGCAGTATAGGAGGAAGTAGAGGAAGGGGTAGCCAAGATCCAGAATAAGAAATAAGATCAAGAGAGGAAGAAAAATAAAAAGAAAAGAATAAAGAGAGAGAGAGAGAGAGAGAGAGAGAGAGAGAGAGAGAGAGAGAGAGAACTATATGGCCTGTAGTGGGTATGTGGCTGGGAAAAAAATAAAGCACCCTGGTGCTCAATTGTGCTGGAGTATGTGCGTGTGTAATATCGGCTAGGGGGGAAAAATATGTGGTGTATGCTTTCTTGTGTTAGTTTTATATATGTGGTTTAAGTAATATGTTAAGTATGTGTACTAAGCCACTGGAGACACAAGAGAAGGACAAAATGTGAGATAATAAATAAAAGAGAGAAAAATAGTGAAAGAAAAAAAGAAAGGAAAATAAACGAACCCAGGCTCGGGTTGAGCAAGAATTCATATGGTGAGTAAATCTCATTTATGTCTTTTACTCTTAATTTATATTGTGCAAAATATTATATATATTTGAAACTGTGATCCACTTTCAGGTAAAGCAGGTACATAATTTGTATAAAATTATAAGTTGGTCATTCTTTAATTGCAATATTGCGACCATACAAGCATGCACTCATAATAATAATTAATAATGTTAATGGTGACACTGGTTGTGGTTGAGACCCATGATGGTGAAAGGATTGAGGTAATCCATGTTGAGATGGCTGGGATTGAGATAGTCCTACAGTTAGTGCACTAATATACTATTCCATTTCGAGCTGGGCTGGTGGGTAGTATACACCTTTCGAGCTGGACTGGGGTGCTGTGGCCATGTGATTGTATACATTTCGAGCTGGGCTAGTGAATACAGTTGTGTTGGTAACCTATTGTGGATTTGATAAGAACCAATATCAAAGAAAGATTATTGCATTAATTACTTCATATACACTCATTGGACTATCACTACAACAAAAATGTGCTTTGGCGACAAATAAATTTCGTCGCCAAAAGTCCATTTTTCGTCGCTAAAGGCTTTAGCGACGAAAAAATTTTGTCGCCAATTTTGTCGCCTTTGCCTCGTCGCCAAAGGCCCCTGGCGACGAAATTTATCTTTTGTCGCCATAGACAAAAATGGCGACAAAATATTTTCGTCGCTATTGATCAAAATTTTTGTCGCCATTGATGCGCATTTTGTCGCCAAAAGAATCAATTTTTTGTAGTAATTTTGCATTAGCGACGAAAATATTTCGTCGCCAATTCATCATATGCAATGGCGACGAATTATTTTTGTCGCCAATTCATTTTCATCATATGCAATGGCGACGAAATAATTTTTGTCGCCAATTCATTTTCATCATATGCAATGGCGACGAAATAATTTTGTCGCCAAATATATAAAACTGATTTGCTTGTATTAGCGACAAAAAAATTTCGTTGCCAATTCATTTTCATCATATGCAATGGCGACGATATAATTTTGTCGCCAAATATATATTCTAATAAATAGAATTATTTGAATATGCTATAATCCTGTTCGTTCCTGTTTATCACAATAATCTTTAAACCAAAAGAGACAATCATATTAAACATAAAAAGTCTTAATGTTTCTAAATAACTTCATTAAGCAACAAAAATTAATATCGTTAATTGTTCACATACCCAACAAAAAAACTAAAGATTAACAAAAGTATTAACACATTGTTCACTACATAACAAAATGTTAGACTACATAACAAAAGTAACAAGATATGTCCGACTATATACCCATCCACCATATCCACATCATTTTTCACTACATACAAATTGTTAGACTACATAACAAAAAATAACAAAATGTGGCCGAATATCTACTGATCCACCATATCCACACCTAATCTGCATGAAACCAATAGAAAGCATTAATATCTTTTTAAGTTAGTGAACGAACATAAAATATGTAAAATATAAAGTAATTATAAGTTGAGTTTTCAGCCATCAAAGATGAAACACTAATGGAGTATTGTGATGATGTTGATGAATTAATCCTAACTGATGAAGATACTGATTTAGATGATTGATAATGTACTTTTATGTTATTTAGACATTAGTGGTATTTAGTCATATGCGAATGTGTATGTTTTATTAAGTCACATCAATCAATTGCCAAATATTGTTTTATATATATGTTACTATTATTGCTATTGCATGTGTTACGGGTGAATACACAAAATAATATCCCTAGGCCTTTTATAGCTATGTTTGGAGGTTTTGGGGGGTCGAAACGAGTTCTGGGGCTCGGAGAGGCACGAGACTAGAACTCACACCTCACACATGACCAACTAGACTTGCGGGAACAAACGGCACGCAATTCCTACACACGGTTTGCAAGTTACGCGATAATACGCAAAATAATAACCTTAGGCTTTATATAACTAAGTTTTGAGGTTTTGGGGGATCGAAACGAGTTCCGGCACTCGGAGAGGCATGAGACCAGATCTCACACCTCACACACGACCAACTAGACTTACGGGAACAAATGGCACGAAATTCCTATCCACGGTTTGCAAGTTACGCGATAATACGCAAAATAATAACCTTAGGCCTTATATAACTAAATTTTGAGATTTTGGGGGGTCGAAATGAGTTCGGACACTCAGAGAGGCACGAGATCGGATCTCACACCTCACACACGATCCAACTAGGTTTGCGGGAACAAACGACACGCAATTCCTACGCACAATTTGCAAGTTACGCGATAATACGCAAAATGATATCCTTAGGCCTTTCATATCTAAGTTTTGAGTTTTTTTCAGGTCGAAACGAGTTCCGGCACTTGGAGAGGCATGAGATCGGATTTCAGACCTCAGATGACCAACTAGATTTTCGGGAACAAACGGCACGCAATTCCTATATACGGTTTACAAGTTACACGATAATGCACAAAATAATAACCTTAGGCCTTATATAAATAAATTTTGTGGTTTTTGGGGGTCGAAACTAGTTCCGGCACTCGGAGAGGCACGAGACCGGATCTCACACCTCACACACAACTAACTAGACTTGAGGGAACAAACGACACACAATTTCTACACACGGTTTGCAAGTTACGCGATAATACGCAAAACAATATCCTTAGGCCTTTTATAAATAAGTTTTGAAGTTTTAGGGAGTCGAAACGAGTTCCGGCACTCGAGAGGCACGAGACTGGATCTCACACCTCACACACAACCAACTAGACTTGCAGGAACAAACGGCACACAATTTCTACACACGGTTTGCAAGTTACGTGATAATACGCAAAATAATATACTCATGCCTTTTATAACTAAGTTTTGAGGTTTTAGAGGGTCAAAATGAATTCATAGTAAGTTTAATTCACTGTTTTTAGTATTCTTGTTAACTTGCTACTTTAGTTTAACGTAGTTAAATTGTAAGTTAACTTACTTCCTACTTAGATAGCATTAAGCTCTAGTTTAAACAAGTAGTTGCTTTGTCTAGTTTTATTTCTTTTATATTTCCTTGCATTACTTTAGTTTCACTAGTTTTAATTTTATGTTTTAATTTACCTTTCCACTTTTCATAATCTATTACTTGCACGATCATCTATACTTAGGTGTAGCATTAAGAGCAAACAATTAAGAGATAGTATCATTTAAGTCAAAAAAATCCCTAGGAATCAAAATGTAGCTCACTAGTACCAATTGTGTGTGTGTATGTGTGTGTGTGTGTGTGTGTGTGAGAGAGAGAGAGAGAGAGAGAGAGAGAGAGACATACACCTCCATGTAGCTCCTTGGTTATGATTGAGGATCCATTAAAATATAGCTTACCTCGTCAGAAATTTAGATCTGTGTTGACAGAGGAAAAAATTAAGAAGAAACTGGTAGAAGCTCTTAATATTTTGCAGGAATGCCACTCACATCTCCTATCATATATCCAAGTTTATAAGTAACTTTCAAACAAATATCAGATTGAATTAACGTGGTGCACTACAAAGTCGAGCATAATCATACCCTCTAAAGTAAACTGAGTGTCTGAGGTCAGCCTCACCATAATAAACAAAGACAAAAGATATATGGTTGAAGGTGTAGCTGCCATAAAGATATTCTTGAAAAGATGTTGTTTTCCTTGCATAAAGTAAAGAGATGTGAGATGTAAAGTAAAGAGCATATGAGATGTTCCACTTAAACCAAGGGATGATGAAATCCATAAAATAAGCACAAAGGAAGAAAATAATGAGTAATTTTGTCCAAAAGTATATCATGTGTATCTTTTCTCCATGAGTATGTTCCTGCTATCCAAAAAAATAATTTTGACAAGCCACACTACTGAGCAATTCAAATTTTGGCCGAAGCAAGTGGTTGAAATCACATACAATTTAAGAAAGCAATTGTAATAATTCCACAACCAAGTGACCAACGTAAATACTTGTGTAACCAAAAAGATGTTCAAGACTAAAACTTGAAAATCTCCAAAGAAAGATGATTGAATGCACTAAAAATAGAAGAAAACACCAAGTGATTTTCTGGAAACTAAAAAAGGAGAAATCTTCACCTTCTCTCACTTTAGAGCTTCAATTTGGATCTCTCTAGTTTCTTCAGCTTCTATTATATAAAACGCTCCTGAAAAAAGCCAAACTAGAAACTTTGGAATTTTCTGGCAATTCAGAAGCAACCACCACCAAAAAGATTGAAAAAATGTTTAAGAAATGATTTTAACAATAAATGGAAAAGGGTAGAAGTAAAACACATCACAAATGGTCGTAAAATTTGGTTCTAGTTTACCTCTATATCATTCTTGGGTCTCTACAAATGGGTGTTTGTTTATTCTGTAAAATGAAACTAGCAAATCAGTTAGAAAAGGTGTAGCATAGAGGATAAAAAATCATTCCAGTAGCAAACTGAATGTAACGGACCCTCGCTTTAATGTCTAAGAATCTCAGTGCACGTAAGACTTCGTGTGCTAGTTAGTAGGATCAAAAGAAATCCTCACTAATACTTAATAAAACCTTCTACATTTCAGCTTTTCTACTGGGATAACACAAGGTACAAATAGTTTGAAAAAAAAAATTGAACCTTTTGAAATTAAGGCCACAGACTATGTGAATACAATAAAATTGTATGCCACATCCATTATAGCTCCTCCTGACGGAACTGACTGTGATGGTGTTATTTAGTTAGCCATACCAAATTCTTACTTCATCTGAAGTTTCCATTTCTTCTATAAATAAGGATACTCTGTTTTATTCTATCTTACTCCACTGCCTAACCATTTGCGCATGCAACATTTATGATCTAGAACAAAAAAAAATTCATTTCCGTGGCTGACAGATCCAATCTCTACCCCAACACCATATCCAGCACCATCTACTTAGCACCAAACTAGTAGTCTCAAGTTTTCCAGACAGCATTCGTCATAATCACATTTTGCAATCTGTTTTTATCTTTTTCATCAACTTTTGCGGTGAAAGTTTTCCTTTTTACTTCTTTCCTAATACTTTAACTTCTGATACTTTCACTTTGTTGACATCTCTAGAACTTTTTCAATATTCAAGAGTCTAAGACTTTAATACCCTCTCAAAATTTATTTAAAAAAAAAAGGCTAGAGTCTTTCATTATATAGTCAAATGCCATTGTGACAGAGATTCTTCAGCAATCAAAAATCCAATGTAGTTTAAATACAAAAAAAATTACCAAAACTATTCATTCAAATCATCATAGTTTCTCCATGCTGAATGGCTTGCTTTACCACCTTGTTTCTCTTAGCTTCCTTTTTCCACTAAAAATGTCAATGCTTAACAAACTCGTAATAAATGACAAAGTAAATTGCAGCAATAGTATATAAGGTACCTTGCGTATGACCTCATAAATAGGAATTACAGCATCCCTCAAAAATGATTCTTCACCTCGTGGAGCTGCCTAAAGTGTGCCTCCAAATGAAATTCCATGAATCTCGCTTGCCATCTTAACATTTGAGAAACAAGAGAAGGGTTGGTCAATGTACAAGCCTAATTCACAATAGGGGTCAATCACTGCACGTTAGCTGAACACCGTGATTGATGAGTGGGTCCCCCCTGAATGAAGGGTTAAAAGTAACTATAGATAATAATCAATTAAACTAATTGTAACAAATAGCAGTGTCTTCCCCATACATGATCCTTAAAAAAATAGTTCTGGCAATGACTATCTTGCTACTATTATCAGCTGAGTCTTTGACAACAAATTGATAATCTTTTTCACAAGTACTTGTAGGTTTAATACAATTGAGGTGTTCTTATTCTTCCTTCTCTAATTGCTATATCCACATGTACTAGAAGTCTAGAGCACTTGGGCAAATTCATATGACAAAACTCCTAGTACAGCTTCACTATGGTTGCAATTCGACAAAACTCCTAGTTTCAAGAAATGGCTTTCGGTAAATGTTTGAGCTGTGAGTGGTTCTCCCTGTTTAATTTCACAATTATGTGGGTTGAGGTGGTAGTGGAAATTAATTTATGGGTGGCCAAAGTTATATTAAATGTAGCACATGGCCTAAATGTTGCCAAAAACTAACATAGAAGGAAACTTACACTATGGAAAATATAGCAAATGCATTCAGGCATAAATCGTATATTTGAAGCTTCACCCCAAATAAGAAGATCAAGTGCAATATAAAGAAGCTCTAATTGTTGCCCATCAGAATTGTGCGGAAACCTGCAAAAACAAAATATAGAAAACAAAGTATACTAAAAAAATGTGCTTGTTTCTTCATAACTCAATAAATTTCCAATGTGGGGCTATTTTGAGAGAAATCTTAGTAATTTCACTTTAGTTCGAAACCACAAGGGGGTTAAGTGTCTACTTTTGAACCTCAGGGGTAAAGTGGAAATGAGCCTAACCACAGGGAGGTAAAATATAATTAACCCTTAAATATAAGCTACTTATTGATGTTCTGCACTATTGATTTGTTTGGAATAACATTTTAAGAATGCATATCTGCCACTTATAATTATATTATTTTCTGTTTTTTCAACTAACTTAAAAGATTCATTCTAAGGCAATTCTTACTTTTTCACAAATTAAGTCGTACTTCTACTTTTAAGTTGGAGATGGGGTTTCACCTAGAACGGTGAGTTGTTGGTCTATAGACCCCACCCTCAACCATTTTTAGTGAACATATTCTTTTACATTCTGCTTTGATTTAAACCTCTCTCATTCTCGCTCTACGTAATTGAAGTGCATTTATGTCTGTACAAGTGTTTGGTAATCATATACTTTTTTCTTTGTTCTTTTACTGAAAACGATACGAGATGACGAAAACAAAAAGTGGTTCTCAGTTTTCATTTTCTGGAAGGGGGGAAAAACAAACAAAAAAACTAGTTTCCATTTTTAAATTTTAGAAATTGAAAACTGGAAAAGTTACCATACATGCCTAAGTGTTCAGGAAGTAGATAGTACCTCATGACAAGATGACAAGTCCAACGTAAATGGCTCCACAAAGAAATATGAAAGATATCATTCCCCTGCAAATTTTACCCATTAATGAAGATTAAGACATCGTTGTACCATTCCATAAGAGAAAATTGCCTTATAACTATTATATCTTCATGTTACTTTTCTGAAAAGTTTACCATATGACTCCCCAACTCAAAATCGAACATGTGCATTCATATAATCAACCCTCTCCAAAATTCTACAATAGGTTACGCCAAAGTACCACCATGACAGACACCATAATAGATGTTATTGCAGAAGATAGAGAAACAAAACACCTTGGATTAGTAATTGAGAACTGGGAGTGTCCGTGACTGTTCAAATACAACATCATAGCCTACATGTTCCGGCATCAGCTTGACCATTTTAATCAAATTTCCTAAAAAGATAGCTAAAAGCTAATCCAAGTAGTCACAGCTTTTTAAACAATCAATTATAGGCAATTTTCATTACCAGATCGATAAAGACATTACTAAACTGTAACCCATAACAATTTATTTTAAATTCTTCGATGCTAATTACAAAAGGCATATGCTACAATACATACATTATGTTCATTAATTTTTCTCTCTGCTATTCGAAAATTATTTTAGACACTCATGCAAGCAATTGTCCCACAGTACATCACAAACACTGAAACATTATCACCACTGCGGGAATTGGCTATTTGTTATGCTTGACACCCAATAACCATGTGATACCAAAACAGAGATTACAATTCCAAAACATAATATGAACTAAAATAGTTCCATAAAAACAACATCTATAAATAATCACCGCTTCAATTAAGATAAAAGAATCAGCTTACTATGACGAGCATCTCGTGCTTCCAAGTGCTTCTGCTCTGCAGTAACAGATTCCAATGCCTCCATCAGCTCAGTAATTCTAACATATATAGGGTCCAAATGTTCTGCAACAAACCACAACATAAAGGTTATTAAACAAAACTAGAAAAAAGATATAATGTAGGTGGACTAGGATTTAACATACTACTTTGGTAACAATGTAAAATTTTGAGATCAAGAGTTCAATTTTTATCAACACATCTCAGATCTAGCCAAATACAAAGGGTTGATTAGGTCGAAATTTTGAGATAGTGAGACACACACACACACACACACACACACACACACATAGAGGAAACCTGAAATTAAATCTAGGTTTAGAAATTGGGGCAAAAAAATACCTTTGCTAAAATCTTTAGTTCCAAAATAAATACCTTTGCTAGTGCATGTGTGTGTGTATGTTTTGTGACTTGAGAGAGAGATGAGAGATGCATAGATAGTTATATATATACAACTATACATAGATATATATATATACATATATATATATAGACATAGAGAGAGAGAGAACCTGGGGAAAGGGGGGGCAATTGCGGAATGGGGGCAAGGTGGGGGCGGCGGCGGCGGTGGGTGGGGGGAGGTGGGGGAGGCGGCGGCGGCGGGGGAGGTGGAGTGGCGGGGTGGGAAAGGGAATGTGGGGCGGCAGGGTTGGGGGGTGGGTTGGGGTGGGCTTCCCTTTCTACAGAGAGAGAGAGAGGGGGAGAGAGTAGAGTGTGTGTGTGGGGGCTGGGAGGGAAATAATTTTGTGGTAAAAAAAGCGGGGAAAATTGGGGGTTGGATTGTCATTGTCTAGGGGAGCAAAAATCAGAGTGACAATTTTGCTATTTTTGTAAATTGTGTAGTGAAATGATGTGGTAGTGGGGTCAAGTAAATAACTTCCATTCTAAATTTAACTGATCTCACTTTATTGGAAGATGTTAAAGTGGTCCTACCATTGTTAAATTTGATCCCACCATCACACGTGTTGAGAATTTGGAAGGCATAGTATTATTCAAGTTATACATTAACAAATTAATAACCTAAAAACAAAATATTATATAAAAAATTTGGTTCCCAAATGTTTTTACAACTGTATCACATGGATAGATTAATGCTATGATTCCCAAAATTGTATCCCAAATGTGACTCCCAACACATACGACAATGGATCCACTTGATTTTCATTAGAGGATGTTAAAGTGACCCCACCATTGTTGAAAGTGATCGTACTGCCACACGTATTGAGAATTACATTTGTGATTAAAAAAAATTGGAAATCATAGCATTATTCAAGGTAGATATATATTAGAAAAAAAGGAAAATTATACATGCACATACATATATCTGTATTATTTCTAGAGATAAAAAAATAGAAAATAAATAAGAAATATATAGAAAAGTGGAAAAACTCGTAGAGCCGGCACGTGACAAGCGTCTTATATTAAATGTATTATAAGAAATATATTATATGTATTATATGATTTATATTATATGTATTTATACATTGCCGACAATCAACCCCCGAATTTTGACTGCTAAATGTAAGGTTTGGGTATGACCCATGCCTGCTGGAGGGAGCTCATCATCAGAGAAAGAAATGCAGTTGGGGGCCAGAACCATTTCGACCATGTCATGGAGTTTGTCAGGGGAGATGCTGTGGGGTACATAAGCTTCATTCAGAATCCTTAACAGGGCTGACCTATGAGTCTCGGAAGTCATAAGAATTGATAAGATTGAGGATTGAGCAGGTGTCTTTGCCAGTTGATCAACTACGTTGTACTCACTTTTCTTCAATACTGTGAAAATGATATGCTTTTCCCAAGAAAGGGTTCAAAGGATCGATTATGTTAGGGGAAGGTGCTAGGCACCCCTAAACATCCCTCGAAAGGGTTACCACGCTACTTTGGTGTCATATCGACTTTTAAATTTAGCAAAAATTAAATTGTATCAACAAAAAAAGGTTTTTGTTGGTGCGACCGAACCCTTCGTGGATTGCCTACGTATCTCGAGTTTAATTGAGAATCATGTCATGCGTAGTTCTCTCTATTAAGGGAGGAATTTAAAAAACTGAAGTGGGTTTGGTTTTCCTGTTTTCCTCGACCTGAGGTAACAAAACCACAAGTAAGGTGCGGTTTTCCTGTCTAGATCGACAAAACCGAAAGTTAAATATGGTTCTCCTGTTAACCTCAGGGTGAGGCAACAAAACCAGAAGTGATGTTTTGAAAGTGTGCCCAGAAATATTTTGAAATCATTCGTACATTCATACTAGATATAATATTTTGAAAGTTTTAATTTCTAACTAACAGTTCTTCAAAAATACATTTATCTAATTGACAGTGATGAGAAGATAATTCATGGTTCCGATGCTTATTCTTACGTCTTAGTAGCAACTAACAAACTTCTTAGTAGCAACTAACAATAAGAAGGAATAATGATTTAATGACTCGACATCTAGAGAGAGAATAATGATTTCAAACAATTCCCAACTCAAACCTTGAGAGATTCTGGCTTCCTAACCTTCGTCGATGACGGTAGCCAGCGACGATGATGATGAACAGTGAGGACGGCGGCGACGAACGACGACGGTGGCAGTCGCGGCAATTTATAGGGAGCTTCGCGCCTCTCTCTCTCTCTCTCTCTCTCTCTCTCTCTCTCTCTCTCTCCTCTCTGTATACGACTGAATGGTTTCTAATGCCCTAACCCCTTTTTTGGTTTTCTTTTTTTATTTTATTTATTTATTTATATATTTTTTTATGTTTATTGTTTTTTTTCTTTGTTTGGAGAAGTAGAATTTATTAATTTTTATTGAATTCAATAAAATTAAATTAAAAAATCTAATCTATTACTATTTAAAGGGATAGGGAGGGGTACTAACATTATTTTTTAAATTTTATATAATTACAGTAAAATCATTACACTTTATTTTCTTAAAAAAAATTAGAAGGGTATTAAAATGTCCAATCAATTAAAAAAAACTACTTCAAAAAATGGGAAAAAACTGCCTAAAAAAATTAGTTAAAACATTGCAACTCGCTTTAGGCATCACTTTTAGCGACGAAATAATATTTCGTCGCCATAGGCATCATTTTTGGCGACGAAATAATATTTCGTCGCCATAGGCTCACATTACAACTCACTATAGGCATCACTTTTAGCGACGAAATAATATTTCGTCGCCATAGGCATCATTTTTTGCGACAAAATAATATTTCGTCGCCATAGGCATCACTTTTGGCGACGAAATAATATTTCGTCGCCATAGTCATCACTTTTGGCGATGAAATAATATTTCATCGCCATAGACATCACATTACAACTCACTTTAGGCATCACTTTTAGCGACGAAATAATATTTCGTCGCCTTAGGCATTACTTTTGGCGACGAAATAATATTTTGTCGCTATAGGCATCACTTTTAGCGACGAACTAATATTTCGTCGCCATAGGTATCACTTTTGGCGACGAAATAATATTTCGTCGCCAAAATTGACACTTTGGGCGACGAAACAGAATTTCGTCGCCAAATTTATGTTTTTTTCAGCATCTTAGGCGACGAAATTTAATTTTGTCGCCTAAACTATACTTTTGGTGACGAAATTTAAATTTCGTCGCCATGTTTCGTCGCTAAAGCCCATTTTTGTTGTAGTGTATGTAAAATTAATATGTATGTGCATAAAATAAATGTGCGATATGTAATTTGTGCTACAGATAGCAACTGAGTACTGCAAATATGAGATATTTGAGAAATTATACATTTACATACACTTTAATTAATTGGGACTTCTAATAATGATATAATAAAGGCTTTTATCGTAGATTTAAGATTAAAAATCTAATTTTACATAAAATAGTAAATGTGTTTTACTCACTGGGCACGTGGCGCACTATTTTTATTAATTTTTTTTAGGTGAGAGGGAAGCAGCAATTGAGCCGGGTAGCATAGTTGGGCCTACTATCAACTAACCATGAATATGAGTTGGGACATAGACTTATCTGTATATTTTTATTGGTTAGAGAAAAGTAAGACTTGTAATATTATTAACTTATTATGAATAAAATCTTTTGAGTATTATTATTATATATTTTCTTTTAATAGACTATCATGTCTTATTGTGTGGCAAAGTTAGACACGACTTGAGTGTTGACTGGGTTGACCCTCGCATCCCGGGTTGGGCGAAATTCGGGGCGTGACATGGCGCTTGTCTGAAATCTCACATTCGGCTATAAACAGGTTACATAGAGACATGGATAATCTCTATGTTCGACTCAGCATTGAGATACTGGTCTCATCTTAGAACTTATCTATGGCGACATATAAGTAATAGTGTCTATATATTGCTTGTTGTTCTGATACCGCACAGATATAGGAGTTCTAGCTCGCTCTCTTAGTGCCATGAACATAAATGTCTCATCTTGCTCGCCGTCCAAGTGCTATGAACACATTTGTTCATAGTTTGCTATCTTGCCGCCAAGGTGAATCACCTGTGTGAGCAGGTCGATTCAAGCCTGGTGACACTTTAAGAAAAAAATATGCATTCATCCAATTAACAACTAATGAATTTGGAAAACCATTGATTTTATTATAATAATAAGTATCTGGTAATAATAATGTCAAGAATAATGTTGTTTAGGTACATCAGAACCTACAGAATCCCATACTACTAATGTGGGACAAGAACGAATCTCTGTCAATTGCCTTAGTCAAAGGATCAGCCATCATATCTCCAGTAAAGATGTGCTTTAAAACAACCTCCCATTGTGCAACCATATCTCGAATGTAGTGGTGACAGATGCCTATGTGATTGGACTTCCTGTGGTACTTAGGGTCCTTTGCATATGCTAGAGTCGATGTGCTGTCACAATAGACCAACAATGCTTCATCGCCCTAAGGCAAGAAGCTTACATTGTGCAAGATCCTCTTTAACCACACAGCCTCCTGAACGGCTGTAGAATAAGCTACATACTCAACTTCTATTATGGATAAGGCAATGTATGTCTGCTTCTCACTACAACACCAACCAATGTGAATGCGTAGGCAAACATGGACATGCACTCGTCTCAATCACTGAACCAATGAGTGTCGCATCGTCCTTGTGACTTCAAAACTTTACCATCCATAAGGCGAGATCCATAGTCATGCAAACATAGTGCATAAAGCTCTTCACTGCTCTCTAGTGAACTGGACCAAGGTTAGTCTTGTAACGACTAACTAAACCAACCGTATAGTAAATGTCTGAACAAGAATACAACATAGTATTCGTGAGGCTTCCTATTGCGGATACTTATGACACTTTGTCCATTTACATCCTCATCATTCTCCGGACATTGAACTAGGGTCAAGGGTATTCCCTTTCCATCCGGGGCATCTATAGGTTTCAAGTACTGCATGCGAGAGCGTTCAAGAATCTTCTATTAAGTAAGTCTCTAGAGACAAAACAAAAAGGTCTATGAACGGTTCCTACAACCTTGACTCCCAACACATAGTTGGTTTGACCCATGCCCTTTTTATCTAAATAAAAAAGATATTGTTGTCATACAATATAAGTATTAGAACACCTTTTATGGACTGCTCAATGTACATACACTAGTCCTCTTTAATCATCTCAACGAAAAGAGATCGATCAAATCATGAAACCTCAGGTGCCATTGCCTAAACAGTTGCTCGAGATCGTAAACAGATCGATTGATATGCCACACTTTGGCTCATTCCCATCGGTCGTAAAGACCAATAGGTTGATCCATGTAGATCTCTTTGTTTTGCTCTCCATCGAGAAAAGCAGTTTCAACATCCATTTGAAAAAGGGTTCTAAAACTAAATATGCGACAATAACTAAGATAAGGCAGATGAAAGCAAAATCTTACCACTAGGGAGATTGTGTCTTCTACTACACCCACTCTTGGGTTTGACCTTTCACCACAAGGTATGCCTTTATATTTGTCAATTGAACCATCCGCCTAGTCTTCTCGGAAGGAATATCAACTGACTCCCAAGCCTTATTCTTTGTCCATAAAGCTCATATCATCCTTCATAGCAACTATTCACTTAGCTTTAGCAGATGAACAAAGCACTTCAACATAAGAAGTTGTCGTGGCATCATCTACTAATATGCATAGGAAAATGTATCCCGTAGATTTCAAAACACTAACGGAGAACTCATCCTCGTCAACTGCACTGTGCTATCTAAGAATCTTGAGTAACCAGTGGTGCACTCCCTCTATTTGGCACACTCCCACTAGCGTCTAGCGGTGTACTCCCACTTGTGGACACGCGGCCTCCGTGAGTCCACCCCCGTCCTTTCTCCGGGGTTTCGGAATTGATTTTCCTTTGGTTTGAAATTAATTTGAAAGAAAAGAAAAAAAAGGTCTGTTGAAAACAGATACAGAGTAGCCACTTGGTCGTTAGGGAACCAAGAAACCCAAATTTGACTCACCCAAATGGATAAAGGGCACCGGCCTTTCATAACAAAAGAACTTGGCTCGGGGTTTTGGTACGAGAGAGGAATGAGCCTTTGTCACGATTAAAACACCCTCAACTCGCCCCGTCTCTCGACGGGCCTCAATTAGCATCCAAATAATCATCTTATACTATGTTTGGTTCGACAATTAATACTATGATAGTATATTACATCACATAAGAATTTTAAAATGGAAGATCAAAAGATAAGATATCGTTCATAAGATCTAAGTCAAATATCACACAATGCAAAAGTGAAAGATCACACAAACAAACCTAGGAAAAATTGTCTAATCACATATCAAGTAATCAACTTTTCCTAAGATAAAGGGGACATGAATTATTCTTGAAACAAATAATCAAAGAAAACAAGGAATGCAAAATATGCTTAGCAAACTAGTATGATGCATGTTAATCTTTGAGAAAAGAAGACTTCTCAATCCCCGGGATGGATGAGAAAGGAAGATTTGGTCGAGGCGGAGGGAGCATGAACGTGTGATCAAGTTCATTCCTTATAATCTTCTTAGATTAGGAGTTACGAAAACCCCAAATCTTGTATGTATTCAATGTATGATCCTAAAATATGAAAAAGGTAGTGGTGTATTTGTGTACATGGACTTTCTAAAGTGACTTAGAAGTCTAAAATATGCATGGATGTATGAAGGAAATCATCATAGGATATGTACAAATGTAGTATGAACTACTTCCTAAGACATGAGCTAATTTGGATTGCATATAAGCATCAAATTAAATAATGAAACTAAAAGTATGTTTGCTGTGAATAGTGGACAGAACAGTGAGTTGATCTTGCAAAATTTGAAAAATGGGGTTAGGAATGTTTCCAATGCATGATTGTTTATGGAGATCATACTTATTGTGTCTAGAACACAACCCAAAAAGCCAAACTACAATAACTATCACAGATTGGGAGAAATCATATAAACAATAGAGGTTACTCAGAAACAGAATCCGTACTGTTGACTGAAATGTAGAAAAATCTTTGAAACTGGAAACAAAACATCTAGAGGCCCATTTTATACAGAAAGTTCCCTAAGACACTGAAGTTCAAGGAAAAAATGAGTTTAGGCCACACCATTTGGAAAAGTTTTCTGAAAAACAAGTTGAAAGTCAACCAAGCTGCTGTGACAGCAAAAACAGAATGTCTGTAAGGAATGTTTGGGTTAAAATAGAACCCTTCCAAGTATTTTTCAAGCCAAGCCAAAAATCATGGGTGTTCTGTAATGAGTTAGGAAGACTTTCCAAGTGGTCTCATGTCCATACTTTAAGTGTTGAGTTCTAGAGAAATCTTTGAACCCAGATCACTTACTGTTTTGAAGATTTTTTGGTAATGAGGCTTATTTCTTGAAATCCAAATGTTGGGGGTTTTAGAGGGGTTTTGAAATAGTGATTTTGTAAGCACATTTCCAGCACAAAAAGGGGATTAAAACCACTTGGAACATCATCATCAAACTCATATCAAGAACTCCCAACGTTACTTGCACAAACATAGTTTTGTTTGAGAATATGACTTCAAGAATACATATGAATGTATTGAAGTTAGAATCATCATCCATTAAACATGTCTTTGAGGCAAGAGCTACTATCCATAAGGATTCACTCTCCTAAAACAACATGTCATCTAGATTATGATAAGCATGTAAATAATCAAAGAAAAATAAAAAAGAAATGAGGTAAGAAGAGATGAACATTAATGTAAACAAGCAACTAATAGCAATCAATAGATGATAATCAATGTGATTTTGGACTTGTAGCTTGGTGTTTCACTCATAGATATTGACATTTGGACATGGAAGTAGCTTCTTAACTCAAGATTGCTCAAAAACGATGGTTGGGGAGGACTTGAATGTGAAATATAAGAGAGGTAATGGAAGAAAACAAGATTGAAACTCACTTTCTTATAGAAAATCAGTGGGAGAAGCTCCCTTTCCTTCTTCTAAACCTATCTCTATCTCTCTTTCTCTCTACAACTTCTATGAACTTTGTACTTGGCCCCCCTAAATGAAGAGCAAAGAGAGATTTATATAGGCCAATTTGGGGAGGTTTCGGGATTTAGAAAGTGCTCCCATTGGTCCCAAACAACTGTGAACATAAAACTATGTTGTTTTGGTTTCCAATTAATCAATTTAGACCCCCAAAATGAATTACAAAAATGGCTTCAGCGGGGGTTGAGTGCCGCTGCGACACTGGCCATGTGCCACCGCGGCAGTGGCCCAGTGCCGCCGCGGCACTGCTCCTCAGATGCCCAGAAAATTGCATTTAGGCCCTCAGAGGTTCCGGTATTCGCGAAAAGGCCATATTTCGTCCGAAATTCACAGAAAATGCGTATGAACTCCAAACTGGGCTTGTGATATTCTGTTGGAAAGGTATTGGAGTCTAATTTACAAAAAAAAAAATAGTTCGGAGATAGGTCACTTTGAAAAGTTTTGCGGTATTCACGATAAATGCCGATTTGATCGACTTTTTCACATTCAAAAATTCATGATAAATCCGTTTTAAATCCAGAAAATATGTGCGATATTGACCTCTAGTATCCATGAAAAACATTTGAAAAATGATACGGTGCTCCGGTTTCAAAGTCAACTTTTACGATAAATCGGTCAAACTTGGGATTTCCAAGAAGTTCTGGGAACCTCTGGGAGCTCCCAAGAGCTGACGTTTCCATCCGGTTTTATTTTAAAACTCGTTTTAGTACTTTTCACATGATCTAGAATGATTTCGGAACTTTTTGGCGAATTTGGGTGATTTCGGTCAAACCATGGTCAAACCTAGATAAAATCAGTCAACGGGGACTTTTCGGGAACTTCCGGGACATCCGGGGGTCTCTGGGAGCTGACGATTTCATCTGATTTTTACTTCAAAACTCATTTTAGTACTTTTCTTACGACATAGCATGTTTCTAGAACCTTTGGTCCAAATCTGGGAGTGTTTGGGCTTTTCAGGGGCATTTTTTGGTCATTTGTACCACTTTCTGAGCATTCTGAGAGATAAAACTAACTTCCAAGAGTCCTTTTTGAGTCTTTTTTTATCATTGTGAACCACCAAGCTATGGGTCTCCTAAATCTGATAGCCGACAAAATGGGGTGTCTACACCACTCAGCTGCAGACTAGAACCATTTTCAGTGACTACTGGATGTGGAATCTCAATATCTCCCCACCTTCCCTCAAGATGGTATGTTATCTACAATTTTCTCCAACTCATAGAAGCCAAGATTATTTTAGCAATGTCAATACTCCGAAAAAAATTTCAAACAAGTTATTTCCAACTTCTGGTTGTTTACTATACATAATAGGACCTTCGAGCTATCAGAATATCTTTAAAAATACACGGTCTAGCTTTTGGGTCCAATTTTCCATACTACATGGAAAGTATTGTGAACATGACCAGTTGAGACTTTTGGAAGCAAAAACTCCATAGTCGGGCTTTTTGCCTGTTCTTAGCTCCTAAAGATTGGAAGTAATTGGTTGTAAAGGCACAATTTTGCGTATGTTGGCAGCAACTAAGAGTGCATCCTTCCAAATTGGAAGGCTAGCTTGCACTGTCAACGATCCAGACTTATCCAGAAGTATTCTAGTCCTTCCTTCTACAATAACATTTTATTACAGAATTTTCTGGAACAGAACGTTGTATATGTACCCCCTTTCTCCTCACACAGTTCCTTTGAACTAATCAGAGAAATACTGGCATGCGAGATGACTCCAAAGTCTTCTCGAATCTGATTCTCAACCTCATCTGCAAAACATTTGATGTAATCAATTGTTTTATAATTCATGTTGAATGTCTCCAAAATCTGCTCATGAGACAAACTTAATGTCTTTATGAAATGTCTCTCTGTGATTTGTATATATGTCCAATGACACAGAAGAATTCAGTCAAAACCTCTATTTCAAAAGTTTGAGAGAATCAAATAAGTCATTCATATGTAGTAAATTTAAGACAGTGGCTGTAAGTGAAAGATTATTCACATCTAATGACTCCCACTTACCTCAAGGTACATTCAAGTATTCATAACATTCTTTGCCGAACCTTACGAAATTTTGAAGCTTTATACACCATTTAAAGAGATCCATATAGGATATATATAATTGGCTATAAAACCAATTGACTATCTTTACTGGAACAAAATTTCAATTTTCTCGAGTATACTTTCCTTTATATCTCACTAGCTTTCACCTAATATAGCTTCAAAATTCAAGGAGCCAATAATATCATGAATCTTAATAAGCCATTCTTGTACCAAAAAATAGAAGGTGCTTGGACATATGATGTCTTCTATTGAGCATTTTTCATACTCAAGATGACATCATATTAAACAGTTAGAACTTTTCTTTAGTCATGGCATATGAATGCAAGATGAGATCTGTAGACACCCCAATTTTGACCAACCGTTGAATTTAGGGGAGTGTTACCTCCAAGTCCGATGATGATAATGATCGGAAGATTTGAAGTATTCCAAGCTCTTTGAAAAGTTCTCCAATCGCGATAAAATTTTCACAGGAAAAGAGGAATACCGGGTGTTCAGGAAATTCGGGTGTATAATACCGTTTTTGGAAAAGATTTTCAAAGTAAACCCTTTTGAAGAGAAAAAGAAGAAAAGAAAGGATGAGAGAAAGGAAATTTACTGCACGCAGCAAATGATGAAACCAACGGCACTCACGCAGTGCCGCGCCGGCACTCACGCAGTGCTGCTCCGGCACTCATAGAATGCCGCTATGGCAGTAAGCGACTGCCGCCGACATTTTCTGACAACCGTTTGCTTTAATAATCCATATTTTTGGTACAATGCATATATATAGATAAAATTGAAAAAGTGAAAAAGTAAGGCAAACAAGGAAGCAGCAGTGAAGCTTTTTCCGCGGCATTCTCTGAATGCCGCTGCGGTTTTCACGAGGGGCTACGCCGGTGATCAATGAGTGCTGCGGACGTCTTTATGACTGTCGTTGGCTTCAACAGTTTACTTTTTCTAAGAAGTACGCATTGTACCACCAAAGGTATCTTTACAGCTAGTTTTTACCCCGAATTCACTGAAATTACCTACATAGTTTGTCTAAATAAGGAGAGGTATCTTCATTGGAAAAGAGAGGAATGGAGGAGAACTTTTGGGGAGGAATTTAGGAGAACTTTTGAGAGAAGAATATTTGGGTAGAGGAGAATAATTTTTTAGAAGAAAACAATTAGAGAGTGAGTTTTTTGAGAAAATATTGAGAGAAGAACTTGGAGAAGAGCTTGGAAGACCATCAAACTATAGGAGTTTGAGGATATTTGGAGGTGATCCTCTAGTCTTAATTAAGTTTTCTTTCTCTTGTTTCTTTTTGGGTTTGGATCAAAATAATCATGAGTTAGAAGTAATAATAAGTTTTTTTAAGAGGTTTGTTGGTGAACTTGGAATCTTAACTTCCTAGTCATCTGCTTCTTCTTTTCTTGTTTATATTTTTCTCTTGAGATTCTTGGAGATCTTCTATATCTCACTTGAATCTCATGAGTGTGATCTTTTGATCTCATGTAAGCTCATGCTTCACATGGGAACTAAAGTTAATCATCATTTTATTGAAGAACAAGTAGATGAATCCAAACCCCTACCATGGTTTGGGTTCTTTAACTTGGAGTTTTCATGGAATCTTGCTTATATTCCTTGGAAACTCATGAGTATTAGTCATACTTTGATCTCCGATGATCCTAAATGGAAAGGAGAGTTAGGTTTAGGTTAAGCCAATATCCATGACTTGGTTGATAGATGTAACAAAAGGATGATAAGTCCAATAATGGTGAAGTGAATTCATGAACCAATTTTGATCAAGGATTTTTAATTAAATCTTGCTCCGTTGGAATTGAATGAGACCAATTGGAAAGTACTCATAACACAAAGATCTACCACTGTAATTTTTTTTAATGGGATTTCATGGATAACATGGTTTGGTCATAGGTTTCGTGAGACAATCATATTCTGACCAAAATTTCAGAACAGCAAGTCAGTATTAAAATAAGTAAATCAGAACATTAATCAAACATTTTTGACCCCAAATAATTTTTTATATGAAGTTTGATGTGTTAATGAGACACCCTAAAAGGATCAAAGTGATTTTGATTTGTTTACTATTTTTAAAAAATCGTGCAAGATCTCTGGACATAGAGTTATTAGATTCTGAGTAATGTCTGGTTTTTGCCAATTTTCTGGAGATTGAACCATTGATCTTTGATTTTTCTTTTTGGGTTAGAAACTAGACTCACATAGGCATTTTGTGTCCAAAAATCATTGAAATCAAACCATGAGATCTATGATTTTCCTATTTTCCAATGTCTGGGCTGTTCTCTGTAATTTCCAAAATTCTGCTCTAGATTTGATAAATCCTTTAAGCAATGGTCTAAATGATTTTTCCATAACCCAAGGCTTAAACCATGCTTCAATAATGATTAGTTGAACTTAAATTCAGCAGCTAAATGATCCAAATCAATAAATAGTTCATAGCATTATTCTTGTTCATGTCTATGCACTCATCCACCTATGTTGATATTTGTAGTTAGGACCCATTTCTTAGAATAACTGTGTCTAATTGAACTTAGTTATGAATTCTTTGTAATCATGTTGGGATTATACCATCTCTATATGGACATTTCATTGGCACCTAGTTGAGACTTGCATATCTATAGAGATGATATGTTTTCAACTAATTAGAAAGACTTCATAAATGGTTCAATTCTCTCCATGCTTGATAGACTTAAGCTAGAATTTAGGAATTTGACACTATATCTTAATTAAAGCATGTGAACTAACCCTTTGTTTTGTAGCGCTGTTGAGGTATGATCTCTTAACTCTCTCATTAGATTATTTATTTATTGATTTTATTGATTTTAGACTTCATACGTGACACCTTCGAATTAGGATTTGCCTTATGTGAATATGTGAACTAGAGACTCTTTTTCTTAGGATTTCTATTTTTTCGTATGCATTGCATGTGTCCATTTCGCGGCTGGATCCCGGGTAAGTTCTCTTGTTCTTATTGCATATCATCTTGCTTGCTACTTGAATTATTTGGTTTTGAATGATATTTTACAGTTAGCAATCTTGCACCCCTTTTGACATGTTTTTGTAATGTATATTTATATATATGTATTAGTTGAGGCCATGCTTAAATTAATAATTCGATTAAAAAGGATGTTGAGTAGAGGCCTATCACGAGATAGGATGAGAGGGGGTGTTTTAGTCCGCCGGGTTCCTTCCCCTCTCATTCCATAATCCCCGAACCTAGTTAATCTCTGTTTTCCAAAAAAATATCAGTTTGCTTTTAAATGGTTTCTTTAATTTTCCTTTTAAAATTAAGTGGCGACTCTTTGTATTTGTTTTTTTTTTTTTTTGAAAAATTGTTTTAAAACTGGGCCCAAATGCCGGTATCCACAAGATCAAGTAAGGTTTAATATCAACATCATTCTCAATTTGCAAGATGCAGACACTATATATGTTGACTTGTTTCTCATAGGTGATTCTTGAATTGGTTAACAACTCACCTTTACTCACAAGAATGTACATAAATCTTATGATCCTCCCACTCAAGCCAACATTACTCGTATATTTAGCATTACTTATATCAATAGTTTTTGATGTGCAAAAGAAATATCTTATAGCCAATGGAAAGTCCATTAACTGTTTTTGGGCCCATTTTTAATTTATGGATTTCATACCTTAACCTCAATAGGACAAAACTTTATGTGTAACTTAATTAAATTAGGTTCCATCATTTATTTGCCCCAAAATGCATCTAAGAAATAACCTTAAATGGAACTTTATTTATGATTTATACTTATGTCCTTAAAGGATTATTCCACAAGTGGTGAAGAAGATCCATAAACAAACTAAGTACTCTCCATGTCATATCTATAAGGGTATGAATTTAACCTCTTTATAACCCATTTGATAAGGTATATGAGGCATGGTGTACTAAACAATAATTCTTTATTCTTTAGCAAACGGACCCGCATTTTGTCCTATTTCTGTATACCTACCATAATATTTTAAAAGGTATTACAATCTTTATACTTTTATTCAAATATTTCTACCCGCCTATTAGGGTTGCCTTTGATCAATGTGCCATGTAATGTGAACGTGTGTGTAAATGGGTAGTTGGTAATTTGACATGCATGCAAAAATGCTTTCCATATAAGTATTGTTGAAACTCTCATGATATTTCATATTCCACATATATATTGTTATCTTTTTTCCATCGATATATAAATTCTTTTATGATCGTCATCCAGGTTATGAATATTCACTGAGCCTTCTGCTCACACTCTCCTAATGTTTTAAAAACCCTTTTTTAGGTAATGAAGCCATAGAGGGGGGACATTTTGAGGAAAAAGTTACGATAGGATGGTATAAGAAAACATGCACACAAGCACTAAGGATCGGGGTTTAGGTACGTTACCTAGCGGAATAGCCCGATCGAATCAAGAACGGCGTTGTTAGGAGCCTGCACCTTTGAATCCTCCAACCACGAATACCTAGCCTCCGTGTACGTGTTATACTTCACTACGGTCACGAGAACGACTACTAGAGAAGTCCCCTTGGTTCACGTGCTAAATCCCAAGCCTCCATTGTAATTAGGCTAGAGAGAGAAAGAGATAGCCGAGAGGGAGAGGGAGAGAGAAAGAGTTCTTAGGGCTACTCTATTGTGTGTATATATAACACATAGATATACTTGTAGTAGTGTAACCCTACTAGGTCTCCAAGTCATGGGTTCCTTAGACAATAAGAAGGCCCAATCGACACCCGGGTCCAATGTATGTGGGTGGCCTGACTCACGATATTTTCTACATCTCCTACTCACACACATAGGGCTTCATGTAAAAACAAAATCTCTCAGACTTCAACTTTCATCATCTCTTCATACAGGAAATAGAACGTGCGACCTCACAAAAAGAACGTACAACAACAGGAGTTGAGATGCTAAGTCAATCACTAAATTAGCAAAACGCATCCCTCGGAAGCCAACAAATCTTAATTTTCTCGTTCTATGTTATGACCTATTTTATGTGTATCCATGAGTAGACTGGAAACATATCACAGCCTGAACCTAATGTTCACCAGTACATGTAGTCCCAAAAACCTAATAGATCTTGAATCATATCGGATTTCAACCTTAGATTCTCGGTCATCAAGTGTTTGGGATCTTTCCAATTCACTTCGAACTTCAGTACCGGATTTTTCAATCTAGTAGTGGATGTGCTCTAAAACAAATTCGAGCTTATTCCATATTCATAGGTCAGTGGGTAGTTCTTATGTATCCAAATTAGATCATCGTCCGTGCTGCTTTATCAAAATAAGGCGCGTATGATGATCTTTCTACAATTAAATTCTATAGGTCCTTAAGGTCTTTGGCAATACTGGGCCCTAGGTCCAAATTGTGATCAATAGGTTAACATGTATTTCATCTTAATGTGCTTAGCTGCCTATAACACCCATCATTCTTTTAAAGAAACTTTATCACAATAAACTTTCAGTATCTTAAACCTTTAAAAGAACCATTATTACAACAAAACTTTTAGGGTCTCGAAAAACATCACCAACACCTTGAGAAAACAAATACTTCGCCAAACAGGCCATAAAGTTGCTCCATTTATTATTCTTAATTATTTACAATTATCGTCCAACCTTTAAGATCGGGCTTCATTACATGGGCTTAATAGGACCAACCACTTAGGCTATACTTCATAGTTTGTTGTAATGGTAATTGACATTGGACAATATTATAACAAATCTGAATAATGAATGAGTTGTACAATGACATAACAAATCTGAACATAATCCATTTTCCAGTGGAACCAATAAAAGTGTTCCAGAAACATTTATAGTTAATACAGTAATAAACAAGGTGATAGAATAAAATTCACTCGTGGAGAGTAGAAGCAGTAAAAGGAATATAAACACTCACCTTAATATCTTAGTATTTTACTAGAAAATTTGATACTTTACAAGCACTACATAAATACATGTAAAAGAACTACCATCTAAGTCTAAGTTATAAACATAGGGGTAAAACTATAATTATATCCTTCTTGAGGGTAATTCTATAATTTTACCCAAATAAGATCTAGCCTTACTAAAATGATCCTTTTATCAACGCCGTTAATTAGGGTCAATTTCGAGTTCATTATAATTAAATATGCCCATTTAAAGTTTAGGGGTAAAAATGTCATTTTACATATACAAGATTCAACTGACTTTTTCATACTTATTATTTTGTCCAAAAACATGTAGCCAAAAATCATGAAGAAATCCATTGTTTTTCATGTAAATAAATATCCGATTTATATTTTGGTTACTTAAGTAATTAAACTAAAATTAAGTATCAACATGAAAATATCCAGAAAATAAGTTTCATATAATACATTTTTGTCTAAAATAAGTTATCCAAGAATAGTGTTTAAAATATGATAATATAACATTCGTTTAAAAGTTTGAGGGAAAATATGTAATTATACTAAAATACAGGGATTATACAAAAAATTCGGAAACTGTAAGATTTATACTTCAGATTATAATAAACAATATTAGAAGTACCATGTTCGAAACCGTGATCAAATCTGACATCGCTAGGCTTTTCTACGTCTATTTAAAGTTTAGGGGTTAAAATGTAATGTCAACGGGGTGGAGTGGAGTAGGAGTCGCCATACTCCAACGCCACTTATATATAGGGCGACTCCTTCACACCACTCCTACTCATGAACCATACCAACTCCTACTCCATTTACTCTTTGAGAGTAATGCTTTGCTTTCCAAATTTTCCTCCTAATCTCTATTCCAAATGACGTGGCACTGGTGTGACAGCAAGACCACTGTAACTCACTTCAACATCCTCTAATCAAAATTCTGTGATCCTACTACCACATCATTTGGGATGAAGATTTGGGATAAATATTTGGAAAGCATAACATTACGCTTTAATATTTCACACTCCTACTCCTACTCTATTTACCAATTTATACTTCAATTTAAAAAATCAAAAACTACAATCAAAATTCCATTCACCACAAAAATATAACATATGATTAATATTTATATATATATATATTGAGAAGAAAATAAAACATGATTAAAATGTTGCAAAATATAGCAAATCATGGCATGATTAAATATTTAAAACACAATAAAAAAAAATTAGATTACATCAAAATACACAAGTAATATATGAATCTTCACTAAATCGAAAAAACAGTCTTCAGGCAGTCATAGACTCAGACTCCTCACAAGTCTTGCAAACCTACTTCTTTCATCACCACTTTGATTCAAGCCATCATCATCCTCATCCTCATCCTCAGTATCACTCCAACTTATTGAGCTAAAAGATAACACAATATAGTAAAATGCATCAGTAACATTTACAAGTATTATAAAACTAATGAAGTAACAACTTTAAATTACAACGCCATTTACTTTACTAGACAGCCAACTTTGAGCACGCATTAAAGCCTCCAAAGTTAATGCATTAAGTCTGGATGCGACGATGTGGACTAACAAGTCTACCACTAGTGCAGGTATTTAGTAATTACCCATATCATTAAGGGTATTTTAGTAAATTAACTATATAACCGGGTCGGAGTAGAAGTAGGAGTTATGAAGGTATTCCCAAATCCACTCCTACTCCTATAGGAGTTTTGTTGTTCATACCAACACAATTTTATTACACTCCAACTCCATATCATTAGGAGTGGATTACCAGTTGGGCGGAGTAAATTGACATCCTGTTTAATGCCCTGTTTGGATAGCTTACTATGTACAACTTCAAACGACCATATCTCCCTCATTTCCCAACATTTTTAAGTGATTCAAGTGCCTATCTTGTATGAAATTTCGTGTACAATCCAAACCTAGAGTCAGTTTTATTAAATTCCAAACATAGAACATAAAATTACCATTTTACCCTTTTAAAACAAACTCAAATAAAACCCAAAGAGTACATCCAAATGAAAAACTATTTTAAGGGTAGTTTTCTTTGAGAACTTGAATTGATCAGAGTAAGAAGATATAATTATTTTACCATTTTGGGCCAAAATCAGCTATATTCCTCATTCTAATTCAATTTAGTCATAACACAATTAAATCAATTGAAACTAAACAGTAAACATTATAAAAGTAAATAATATATATATATATACATATATGAACAAAGATTCTCTAAAGAGGGCGCCCTCTTTTTATTAAAGAGAGAGCCTCTGTTTTGGCCGTCGGAACATGTTTAAAAACTGTGAAATGACAAAACTGCTCTAATTGAAAACACGATCCGACAGCCAAAATAGAGGCCCTCTCTTTAATAAAGAGAGCGCGCCGTCTTTAGAGTCTGGCTGCATATATGAAATGCTCACAGGATCTAAGGCTTTGTTTGGTGTACTAAATATAAATTATAAACTAAAACTAAATGAAAACTTGGGAAGATATCTTACCATAATTTGCTTGGAAAAATTAGCAAGAATTCTCTCTTTCTATCTATTTATCTCTCCTTGTGTGAGAATGTGTGTGAAAATCCTCTAAACATGTGAGGGTATTTATAGATAAAATGTTAAGAATATTATTGTTTTAATACTCAAAAGAATATGTAGTGAAAGTAGGAATTTATTCATAAGAATTTATTACTGTTTTAGTACTCAAAAGAATATGTAGTGAAAGTAGGAATTTATTCAGAGGAATTTATTAGATAGTGAAATGAAATTAGAAATTTATTCAAAAATTGTGGTGGTAGAATATGTTAGAAGTTCTCCACTCAATAAGTTATCTAATGTAATATATGTTGGTAAACTAGGTGAAAGATCAATTGTAAATTGGGCAAATGTTCAAGGTTTTGTTGATTCAAAATATTAATGTTACAAAGGTATTTTAGTACCACAAATTAAACGTTCAGGAAAAATTAAGTCACTAAACGAGTTTGAAAATTCATAGGATTCAAAGAGTTAGTATAGAATGTTATTTGGACTAATTGTAAGTCTACAATTGTAATTTAAAGCACTAAAAAAATAGATGTTTTGCAGAAGTTATTTGTGAAAATTCGGGTTATAACCGGAATGGCTGGGCAATGGTTCGAATGAGAATTCCTCTTGCTGCTTGAACTTTACCAAGGACATCAGCAAAGGCTTGTCTTTTGGATCCATTAACAACCAACTCCAAGGGAAGACCTAGATTTTTTGAATTTGTTGGGACCTTCTTGAGACCAATTTCCCGAAGGATAGTACATCCATGTAGATTCAAATGTGTCATTAGTACCCCTTATGGTTTGACTAATGTATAATTGTTAGTAAATTTGTTAAATCTAGGAGGACATAGCGTGCATAGGGATGTATGTGAAAAACACGCTAGGTGTATCTGTAGTCACCCAAAGGAAAAAAATAACAGTGCAAATTTCTACTATTCCGTTAAATTTAACAGATTTACTAACTTTTACACATTAGTTCAAACCACAGGGGGCTTAAGCGAAACATTTAAAACCATAAAGGACAAACTGAAAAAATGTACTAACCACAAGTAGTGAAAGGGCCCACACATCCCCCAAGAGAATTTTTTGGGGGGGTATATTTAAGCAGTTTTTAGGTCTATTAGTAAGTATTGTCACTTTTTTTCGATGCCAAAGTTTGGATTGGGCTAAACAGAGAAGTGAGAAGAAAATGAGTTAGACCAAATATTGAGGGTAAGTTGGATTATAATTGGGCAAAAATTAGTTCAACTATTTTTTATTTGGAATCTATGACTTAACTACTAGTTAAGGGTAGATTAGGCTACAATTAGTATTAAAATATGTATATTAGCATGCACCATTATGTAAAAGTTATTATATTGACAGGGCCAATATGTAAATTAATTTCAAAATTTCACAATTACCACACATACCCAATTTATTCAAAAAAAAATTGTAGGGGCAAAATATCTGTAATATATATAATTATTATAAATTTATAGATAAAATTAAAATGTGTGCAAAATTTTGCAGGAGCATGCCCACTAAGTTCCGCCCCAGGAGAAAGATACTTTTTAAATGTGAGTATACCAAAGTGAAAGGTACTTTTTTAAATTTATAAGGAAACTCTCTCCTATGAGAGAGAGAGAGAGAGAGAGAGAGAGAGAGAGTGGTTTTTTGGAAAAAAAAATTGTGGTGGTTTTGCATAGTGATTTTCTAAGTTGAGTTATAAATTTTTGTTGTCGATCATGTTACACTTTTTTTGTTATTGTGGTTACAATTTTTTTTGTCATTATGGTTACTAAATTACCTTTGTTACAATTTTTTTCATGATGGTAATAATTTTTTCATCGGTTACAATTTTTTCTCATGACGATTATAATTTTTGCCATCAAGTTATAATTTCCCTTATCAAACTACAATTTTACTCATCAAAGTGACATGTCGCAACACCACAACCTCACATTTCACTCTCTCTCATCCGCGCAAACCACTCGAGCACCACATAATTTTTTTATAAATATGCAACTACAATTTTTAGTTCTTGAAACTTTAATCGCAACCTTAAATTTTTTAGTATACTTTTTTTGTCTTTAACAGTCCGTTTGGTATGCTAAAAATTAGAATAGAATTCATTTGGAATTCTTGTTTGTGGAATTCTAGTGTTTGGTTTGTCCCAAAACAAGAAATGAATTCATTTGTAAATCCACCCAATTCTTGTTTTGGGTGCTTTACAAATCCTACCCAAAATGGTCGGATTTGGCAAGGATTGATTTGGGATGTCCACTTTTCCCAAACTGCCCCTACTGTTCATCGTCTTCTCCGTCGTCGTTCTGGTCTTCGTCTTCTCCGTCGTCGTTCTTCTTCGTCTTCTCCGTCATCGTTCTGGTCTTCGTCTTCTTCGTCCTTCTTCTTTGTCGTTCTTCGTCTTCGTCTTTCTTCTTCTTCTTCTTCTTCTTCTTCTTCTTCTTCTTCTTCTTCGCTGCCTCTTCGTCTACGTCTTCGTCTTTCTTCTTCTTCTTCTGATTCGTCTGATCTCCTCTTCTTCTTCTTCTTCTTCTTCTTCTTCTTTGTCTGATCTCCTCTTCTTCTTCTTCGTCAGTCTGGTTCTTCTTCCTCTGGTTTGGTAAATTTGAAGGTATGTTTGGGTATTTTAGTAAATAGCTATATTTCCTCTCAATTCTATTCTTTTCATTTCTGTTTTAAACCAAACAAGAGAATTGGAATTACAAATCAATTCTATTCTTTTCTTTTCTATTCTATTCTGTTCTATTCAATTCTATTCTATTTTACAATCGTACCAAACGGACTGTAAGTTTTAGTTTCATCAAACCCAGACAATCAGTGCTTAAAAAAAATAAATAAAAAGTGCAAATAGAAACAAACATCGACTCTATTAAAAAAAATAGAGAAAATAAAAATGATCAACAGAAATTGAAGTTAATTTACTTACACTCGTCGATTGTGGATGACAAATATCTCTAGCTGCTCATTTCCCTTGTCCTATTGTTCTTTCAGAGTTTTCCTTGCAGAACAACCAATAGAGTGGATAGAGTCAATCACCTCAATCGTCTTTAATGTGGGTATATCACCCAAGTCAGATGGAATCTTCTTGAGATAAGCACAACATTTCACCACTAGACGCTGAAGGCTGGGAAAGTGATCCATGGAGGCATTCCATTGTACGATATTGAGAAAAAATAATTTCAAGAACTTGAGTTTTGGGAATGGTTGGAAATTAGACTCGAGCAAACTTGTGTCCCATAAATCTTCGTCAAATGCATAAGCTTCGAGTTTGAGAACCTCAAGATTTGGTAACCTTGCAAGCATTGAAATCTCTTTCCAATCAAAGCGAAACTCTGACAAAGTTATCCGTTTGAGACTTGCAGGTAGATCAAAGCGCATAGAAGTTAAACTCCTCTGTTGCAGATCGTATCCAGTTTCAGAACTGATGTAGGTCATATCTAGTTTTTCAAGTTTCACGAGAAACCCCAATCCATGAATCAGACCAATGTCACATAAGCATTTTAGTTTTCGATGATTGCGGGTAGCAAGTAAGAAAGTATATTCATTATTCAGGAAGATTGGTGTGGATATGCTTTGTAAGTCGGCCAATATTTTAGAGGACTGCCATCGGGGAGGAGCAAACTTGTCTGAGTGCAGATGCCTCAACTTGATCATTTGGAATATATCATTATCTAATAGCAAATTGAAAATATCTGTACGATTGAAAATAAGTATTTGAAGGTTCTTGAGTTTGAATACTGATTGTGGAAAATAGGACATCGTAATTATTAAGTACCTCAAATGAACAAGTTGTCCTATTTCACTGGGTACGAATCCGATCATGTAATGTGTCAAATCCAAAACTCTAAGAAGTTTAAAGTGTTGTAAATCAAAGTTTGAAAGAACTACGGGACGACTGACAAAGTCAAGTAAAGAGAATAAATTTCGACAATCTTTAGAAGAGAATTCAAATAAATTCCGAACATAGAAATTGAATTTATTTGCAATTGGGCTTGAAGAAGAAGAAGAAGAAGAAGAAGAAGAATAAAAAATAGAAGAAGAAGTAGAAGAATAAAAAAATAGAAGAAGAAGAAGAAGAAGAAACAACAGAAGAAAAAGAAGGAAATGTATAAAATAAAAAAAAAAAGATCAAACCAGTGGAGTAGTATTTTCATAAAGCAGTAGGAGGAAGCTCCTTTCTCACTTCTAATTCTAACTTTATCTCTCTTTCTCTCTACAACTTTCTATAACTTTGCACTTGACCCCCCCTCAAAATGAAGAGCAAAGGGGGGTTTACATAGGCCAATTTGGGGTGTTTTTGGTAGAAAGTGCTCCCATTGGTTCCAAACATCTGTGAACAAGAAACTACATCGTTTTGACTTCTAATTATTCAATTTGGACCCCCAAACTAAATTATAAAAATGGATTCGTCAGGGGTTGAGTGCCGCCGCGGCACTGGCCATGTGCCGCCGCGGTAGTTGAGTAGTGCCGCCGTGGCACTGCTCCTCAGACGCCCAAAAAATTGTATTTAGGCTCCCAGAGGTTCCGGTATTCGCGAAAAGGCCCTATTTCGTCCGAAATTCACAGAAAATGCATACGAACTCCAAACCGAGGTTGTGATATATCGTTGGAAATGTAATAGAGTCTACTTTCCATAAAAAAAATAGTTAGGAGATAGGCCACTTTGAAAAGTTTTGCGGTATTCGCGATAAAAGTCGATTTGATCTCCATTTTCACCTTCGAAAATTCATAATAACTCTGTTTTAAATCCAGAAATTATGTGCGATGTACTGTTGGAAAGCTATTGACCTCTAGTATCCATGAAAAATATTATAAAACTGATACGGTGCTCCGGTTTCAAAGTCAACTTTTAGGTCAAACTGGTCAAACTAGGGACCTCCAGGAAGTTCTGGGAACCTCTGGGAGCTCCCAGGAACTGACGTTTTCGTCTGATTTTCTTTTAAAACTCTTTTTTATTACTTTTCACATAATCTAGAATGATCTTAAAACTTTTTGGTGAATTTGGATGATTTTGGTCAAACCCTGGTCAAACTTGGTTCAAACCGGTCAACGGAGACTTTCCAGGAACTTCCGGGACTTTCGGGGGTCTCTGGGAGCTGACGATTTCATTTGATTTTACTTTAAAACTCATTTTATTGATTTTTCTATGACGTAGTGTGTTTCTAGAACTTTAGGTCCAAATCTGGGAGCATTTGGGCTTTTAGGGGCATTTTGGTCATTTGTACCACTTTCTGAGCATTTTGAGAGATAGAACTAACTTCCAGGAGTCCTTTTTGAGTCTTTTCAATCATCGTGAACCACCAAGCTATGGGTCTCCTAAATCTGATAGCCGAAAAAATGGGGTGTCTACAGCTCTATAGACAAAGAATAAGGTCTGGGAGTCAGTTGATATTCCGTCTGAGTGTAAGACTAGGCGGATAGTTTAATTGACAAATATAAAGGCGTACCTTATGGTGAAAGGTCAAACCCAAGAGTGGGTGTAGACCTAGAAGACACAATCTCCCTAGTGGTGTGATTTTATTTTCATCCGCCTTATCTTAGCGATTGTCGCATATTTAGTTTTAGAACCCTTTCAAATGGATGTTGAAACTGTTTTTCTCGATGGAGAGCCAAATGAAGAGATCTACATGGATCAACCTATTGGTTTTTACGACCGATGGGAATGAACCAAAGTGTAGGATATCAATCTATCTGTTTACGATATCGAGCAACCGTTGAGGCAATGGCACTTGAGGTTTCATGATTTGATCGATATCTTTTCGTTGAGATGATTAAAGAGGACCAGTGTATCTACATTGAGCAGTCCATAAAAGGTGTTCTAATACTTACATTGTATGACAACAATATCCTTTTTTTTATTTAGATAAAAAAATGGCATGGGTCAAACCAACTATGTGTTGGGAGTCAAGGTTATGGGAACCGTTCATAGACCTATTTTGTTTATCTCTAAAGACTTACATAATAGAAGATTCTTGAACGCTCTCGCATGCAGTACTTGAAATTGATAGACGCCCCCGATGGAAAGGGAGTACCATTGACCCTAGTTTAATGTCCAGAGAATGATGAGGAAGTAAATGTCCAAAGTGTCATAAGCATTCGCAATAGGAAGCTTGACGAATACTATGCCGTATTCTTGTTCAAACATTTTCTATGCAGTTAGTTTAGTTAGTCGTTACAAGACTAACCTTGGTCCAGTTCACTGGAGAGCAGTGAAGAGCTTTCTGCGATATGTTCGCATAACTGTGGATCTCGCCTTATGGATGGTAGAGTTTTTGAAGTCACAAGGACGATGCAACGCTCATTGGTTCAGCGATTGAGACGAGTGCATGTCCTTGTCTGCCTACGCATTCACATTGGTTGGTGAATAGTTCACTTGTTGTAGTAAGAAGCAGACAAGCATCACCTTATCCATAATGGAAGCTGAGTATGTAGCTCATTCTGCAGCCATTCAGGAGACTGTGTGGTTAAAGAGGTTCTTGCACAGTGTAAGCTTCTTGTCTTAGGGCGATGAAGCATTGTTGGTCTATTGTGACAGCACGTTGGCTATAGCATATGCAAAGGACCCTAAGTACCACGGGAAGTCCAAGGACATAGGCATCAGTCACCACTACATTCGAGATATGGTTGCACAAGGGGAGGTTGTTTTAAAGCACATTTCTACTGGCGATATGATGGCTGATCCTTTAACCAAGCCAATTGACAGAGATTCGTTCTTGTCCCACATTAGTAGTATGGGACTCCGTAGGTTCTGATGTACTTAAACAATATTAGTCTTGATATTATTATTACTAGATACTTATTATTATAATAAAATCAATGGTTTTCCAAATTTAATAGTTGTTAATTGGATGAATGAACATTTTTTATTAAAGTGTCACCAGGCTTGAATCAATCTGCTCACACGGGTGATTCACCTTGGTGCCAAGATAGACTATGAACAAATGTGTTCATATCGTTTGGACGGCAAGCAAGATGAGACATTTGTGTTCATGGCACTTAGAGAGCGAGTTAGAACACATGTATCTGTATGGTATAAGAACAAGAAGCAAGATATAGACACTATTACTTATATGTCACCATAGATGAGTTCTAAGATGAGACCAGTATCTCAATGCTGAGTCGAACATAGAGATTATCCATGTCTCTATGTAGCCTGTTTATAACAGAATGTGATATTTCAGACAAGTGCAAAGAGGTGCTACTGTGCTGAAAAACTCAAGTCAGACATTTGTATAATGTCTAGACTAAGATTCGTATGGCGTTACTAGCACCATATAGTGACACATCCATTCTTATGGAAGAACTCCATAACATATATGTTGGCCGAATGGAAACCTTAGGGGGGGTGAATAAGGTTTTAGCAGAAAATTAACCTTTTTAAAACTTAATACAAAAATAAACACAATCACAATCAATCAAGTAAAAGAGAGAAGGGAAGAGATACTTGCAAACCGAATTTTCAAGTGGTTCGGTAATCCGCACACCGCGACCTACGTCCACCCCTCAAGAACACCTCTTGAGGATTTCTGTAATCCGACCTACTTACGGGTATAGATCAAACCGTTATAAGAGTCTTCAACTCTCCCAAAAAAGAACACCTCTTCTTTGCACACAAGGGTTACTAACCCTCACTCTTTATAAATTATTTGAATTACAAATTGATCTCTTTCTCTCTCTCTAGAATGGATGGATACAATTATAACTCACACAACAACTCCTTAGTGAGTAGATAATACAAATGAAAGCTCACTACAATTTGCTCTCTCAAGAATTACAATTGAAATCTAGAGCAAATTGATTTTTCACTTAAACTAGGGCTCAAATAGAAATGATGATGAACAAAGTTGTTTTCATGATTTTGTTAATGTTTTTTCTTGTATATAACCCTTAAAAACATCCCTATATAACCCTTCAGTCGACCGTGTCGACTATTTTTGCAGACTGGCAGCTCTTTACTAAAATGACAACAACTCCCTCTACAAAACTCGCTTTTGCAATCCGTTTAAAGATTCGGAAACTAGATTTCAATACCTTTCCAACCATATAAAACTCAACATCTAGTTCCTTACCAATTAGATCAAATTTGCCTTTAAATATGACCTATCTGTCCAAAGGTCTTTGTTTTGACTTAGCTACTTGAAAACTTTTGTGAAATGAATTTAATTGAGTGGTCTAAGTATGTTTAGGTCCTTGAAAGTAGTTTAAAGTGTAAGAGCAAGTATCCTAAAGTCCAACTAATGTTACTTGAGCCCCTATGAGTAATTGATCAAAATGCTTACAAGTAAATCCTAGTCTTCAACCAAGGATAAAAAATCTTCAAGTCTTCAAGCTTGATCCTTGTTGAGCTCAATCACTCTTGGGCTTCACTATATGATATCTCATGAAATCAAACACAGTTAGAACATTAAAGTGCATAAATCAAGAGATTAGCACAATGAAAATGACTTGATAATTGTTTAGAATAGAACAATTACAAATATGCTATTATCAATAGATTTGTCATCATCAAAACAAATATAAATAATGCCTTAAAGTTATTCAAGGCTAACAATATATATCATACTATATGTGCTACTTAGAGATCATATTGTGGAGCAATGGATTAATCCCTATTTCATTTCTATGTGAGCTACATAGTTTCCCTGTAACAGGGACCCTACACCATTTGACTTATGACCTGTGACTGTGTCAGAAGAGGACATTTGATGGCGCTACTTTAGCATATCTCCCAGGGGAGAAGTGGTAAATTCCGCTCTATGGAGTATGTCTAGGAAAACAGTTTAGTTAGTTGAATTGACATTAGTAGGCATGGAACACTAATTCGATCATACACCATGTTCTGTGACTCACATTAGCTGGCTTGCGACTATCGTATATGTACTGATTGTCATGGGTACATTACATAATTGGGGTTATCACTGTTTTTCGAGGGATTAAATAGTGCTAGATCAGGTATGGTTTAAAAAGTCTGGGTAAATACATGAGAAGCTTCCGAGTGATGCGTTTTGCTAGTTTAGTGATTAACTTTGCATCTCAGCTCCTGTTGTTGTACGTTCTTTTTGTGAGGTCACATGTTCTATTTCCTGTATAAAGAGATGATGAAAGTTGAAGTCTGAGAGATTTTGTTTTTACACGAAGCCCTATGTGGGTGAGTGGGAGATGTAGGAAATATCGTGGGTTGGGCCACCCACATACATCGGACCCGGGTGTCGATTGGGCCTTCTTATTATCTAAGGAGCCCATGACTTGGAGACCTAGTAGGGTTATACTGCTACAAGTATATATATATATATATGTGTGTGTGTGTGTGTGCTATATATCCACACAATAGAGCAGCCCTAAGAACTCTCTCCCTCTCCCTCTCCCTCTCCCTCTCCCTCTCGGCCATCTCTTTCTCTCTCTAGCCTAATTACAATGGAGGCTTGGGATTTAGCACGTGAACCAAGGGGACTGCTCTAGTAGTCGTTCTCGTGATCGTAGCGAAGTATAAGACGTACACAGAGGCTAGGTATTCGTGGTTGGAGGATTCAAAGGTGCGGGCTCGTAACAACGTCGTTCTTGATTCGACTAGGCTATTCCGCTAGGAAACGAATCTAAACCCAATCCTTAGTACTTGTGTGCATGTTTTCTTACACCATCCTATAGTAACTTCTTCCTCAAAATGTCCACCCTCTATGGCTTCATTACCTGTAAAGGTGTTTTTAAAACATTAGGAGAGTGTGAGCAAAAGGCTTAGTGAATATTCATAACCTGGATGACGATCGTAAAAGGATTTATATATCTATGGAAAAAAGATAACAATATATATGTGGAATATGAAATATTATGAGAGTTTCAACAATGCTTTTATGAAACACATTTTTGCATGCATACAAATTACCAACTACCGACTTACACACATGTTCATTATGTTACATTACGTGGTACATTGATCAAAGGCAACCCTAATAGGCGGGTATATGGATCCAAAAGGACCAGTTGTAGACACCCCAATTTTGACCGACTGTCAAATTCAGGGGATGGTTACCTCTAGACCGATGATGACAGCGCCCGACAAAATTTGAAAGTTTTTTAAGTAATTCAAAGTTCTTATGAGAATTCTTCAGCCCCAATAAAAAAAAGTTTTTGGAAAAAAGAGGGAGAGACTAGGTAATTCAGGAAACTCGGATATGTAATAAGTATGAGAAAAACAAGTTGAAAATGGCTTTCAAAAAAAAAGTATATATATATAAAAGAATTTTGAAAAGAAAACAAAAAAGAGAGAAAATGAAAGATTAGAAAAGAATTTTGAAAATAAATAAATAAAAATAAAATAAAATAAAATAAAGAAAAGAAAAGAGATAGGTGAGAATTCTGTTAGCTGCAGCACGCGACGAATCCGGCGGCACTCGCTGAGTGCCGCGCCGGCACTCACTGAGTGCTGCTCGGCATTTACTGAGTGTCGCAGGGAATTCAGCGAGTGACGCAGGCTGTAACAGTTTGTTTTCTCATATATTCTAGAAGAAACCTTGCACATGGGTTTTTCACCCAAATTTACCTAATTGCCCCTTTAAGTGTAGTCTATATAAAGAGGTCGTCACCTCTATTATAGGGATCTTCTTCCTTTTTCTTGTTGGGCAAGAAATATATTGAAATATAGAGAGAGAATTGAGAGAAACTAGGAAGACTTTGAAGAAAACAAGAACTCTTTGAAGAATTTGAAGGAGAATTTGAAGAACTTGGAAAATCTTTATCAACAATCAAGAAATCCTTGAGGTTATAGTGGTAACCTTCTTATTATTTTTAGATCTAGGCAAGTTCAATCACAAATTCATAGTTCTAGGATCTTTACACATTTCAAAATCTCTCTTCCTACCTCATTTCATCACACACCACATAGAATTTGTGATTGAACCTCATAATAATTCACTAGTTTGAATCTAAATAAGCCTTGGATTTAAAAGTATGAGTTGGTTTTAAAGAGTTTGTTCTCTTGATTTTTCTTAAGTAAACTTTGATTTTTTGAATTTCTATTTTCCATTTAAGATTCATAAGATTTCATATATTTCATTGAGTCCTTTTGAGTTTGATTCTTTAATCTCATATGATCTTATGATTCATATGGAGATTAAGGTTTATCATGGTCATATCTACCTATGGTTGGTTGGATTCAAGTCTTAGCTCATGACTTGAGTCTCCTTACTAGGAATCTCATGGAATCCATGCTATATTCCATAGAGGTTTATGTAGATTTTGAGTCTTATTTAGTCTCCAAGGACCATTAATTTGGGAGGAGAATTAAATCTATATTCCTCAAGGATCATATATTTGAGAGAGGATTTAGATTTAGGTCTAGTTTAATTTCATAGTTTAATTACACAAAGTTCATAGGATTGAGTAAGACCTAGAGGTTCTCTTATTAGATCCTCAACATGAGGTCTATGAAGTAGATGTTCTAAGGCTAAATCCATGAATCTCTCTTATATTTCATTATACTTTTGAATAACCACAATCATATTTGATCTAGATTTTCTCTAGAATCTTAGATTTAAGTTTGATTTAAACCATGAACACTAGTTCAACAATGGTGCAGTGAATCCACAAACCCACTGTGATCAAAGATTTTTTTATTAAATCGTGGTCCATTGGAATTGGATGAGACCAATTGGAGAATGTTCATAACTCATGTGAGTACCTCTATGATTTTTGTTTTAATGAGATTCCATACTTAGGATGGTATAGTCTCATGATTTGTAAACTAGCAACTCTTTGTCCAAAATTCCAGAACAGTAAGTCCGTATTAAAATTAATAAATCAGAACCCTAACCAAGCTTTCTTGACCTCTAATAATTTTTTCTAAGAAGCTTAATGTGTTAGGAAGATTCTCTAAAAAGAATGAAGCAACTCATATTTGTTTACTATTTTTAAAATATCATACAAGATCTCTGGACAGAGAGATGTAAATCTCTAAGTGACGTCTAGTATTTGCCCAATTCCCAGAGATCTAACTGTTCAACTCTTGATTTCTTTTTGGGTTAGAAACTAGACTCACAGAGGCACATCATATCCAAAAATCATTAAGATCCAACCGTTGGAAATGTGATTTTTCAAACTTTGAAAGTCTGGTCTGCTCTCTGTAATTTCTAAAAAACTATCACTGTTTTGTCCAATCTTACCAATTCTTATCTAAATGATTTTCTAATGCCTTAGGACCCAAACCATGTTTTGAATAATGATTAAATAAGCTTAAATCCAGAGGCTAAGTGATCCAAGTTAGTGAATTATTCATAGTTTGTTCTCATGCATATACATGATTTCATTCATGTATGTTGATGTTTGCAGTTAGAATCTAGTGTTAGTTTAAGTTTTCTTTAATTAAACCTAATTGTGAATTCTCTATAGTCATGTTGGATTATATTATTTCATACGTACAATGTATTAGCTCTTAGTTAGAACTTTCATATCTATAGAGGTGATAGGAATACTACTTAGGATTTGACGCTGTATATTGATCAAAGCATGTGGACTAATCTTTGTTTTGTAGCGCTATTAAGGTACGACTTCTCGACTCTTCTCTAGTTAAATTTTGCTTATTAATATTATGTCTTGTCTTAAGCACGTGGACTAACCCTTGTTTTTTAGCGCTATTGAGGTACAATTTCTCAACTTTTTCTCTAGTTTATTTTACTTGTTAATTTTATTGATTTTTCGACTTTATGCGCGACACCTTAGAATTAGGTCTTGCTTTATTTGAATGTATGAAATAGAGACCATTTCTTAGGATTTCTTTGTATGCATTGCACGTTTCCCATTTCGCGACTGGATCCCGGGTAAGTTTCCTTGTTCTATATTTGCATATCATTTCGCTTGCTACTTGAACTATGTGGCTTATGAATGATATTTTATCGATAGTAATCTTGTACCCTTTTTGACATACTTGTGTTATGTATACCTATATATATGTATTAGTTGAGGGCATGCTTAGATTATTAATTCGATCAAATGGATGTTGAGTAGAAGCCTATCACGAGATAGGATGAGAGGGGGTGCTTTAGTCCGTTGGGCTCATTCCCCTCTCATTCCATAATCCCCGGACCTAGTTAATCTTTGGTTTCGCAAAAGATCAGTTTACTTTTAAAATGGTTTCTTAACTTTTCCTAAAAAAAAAAAAAATTAAGTGGCGACTCGTATTTGTATTTTGGAATTGAAAAAAAAAAGTGGTTAGCCTGCGATGTCCACACCAGCTACTTGGGCTTTATTAAATGGGCTTAGTAGGACCTACCACTTAGGCTATACTTTATAGTTTGTTGTAGTAGTAATTGACATTGGACAATATTATAACAATTCTGAATAATAAATGAGTTATACAATGACATAACAAATCTGAACATAGTCCCTTTTCCAGTGGAACCAATAAAAGTGTTCCAGAAACATTTATAGTTAATACATTAATAAACAAAGCGATAGAATCAAATTCAATCGTGGAAAGTAGAAGCAGTAAAAGGAATATAAACACTCATCTTAATATCTTAGTATTTTACTGGAAAATTTGATACTTTACAAGTCCCACATAAATACAGGTAAAAGACCTATCATCTAAGTCTAAGTTATAAATATAGGGCTAAAATTGTAATTATATCCTTCTTGAGGGTAATTCTATAATTTTACCCAAATAAGATCTAGCCTTACTAAAATTTTCCTTTTATTAATGCCATTAATTAGGGTCAATTTCAAATTTTCAAGTTCATTATAATTAAATATGCCCGTTTAAAGTTTAGGGGTAAAAATGTCATTTTACTCATGCAAGACTCAACTGACTTTGTCATACTTATTATTTTGTCCAAAAACATGTAGCCAAAAATCATGAAGAAATTCATTGTTTTTCATGTAAATAAATATCCGTTTTATATTTGGGTTACTTACGTAATTAAACTAAAATTAAGTATCAACATGAAAATATCCAGAAAATAAGTTTCATATAATATTTTTTTGTCTAAAATAATTTATCCAAGAATAGTGTTTAAAATCTGATAGTATAACATTCGTTTAAAAGCTTTGGGGGAAAATATGTAATTATACTAAAATACAGGCATTATACAAAAAATTTCAGAAACTGTAAAATTTATACTTCAGATTATAATAAACAATATTATAAGTATCATGTTCAAAATCGTGATCAAATCTGATATCGATATGCTTTTCTACATCCATTTAAAGTTTAGGGGTTAAAATGTAATGTCAACGGGGTAGATTGGAGTAGGAGTCGCCATATTCCAACTCCACTTATATAGGGCGACTCCTACTTCACACCACTCCTACTCACGAACCATACCAACTCCTACTCCATTTACTCTTTTAAGAGTAATGCTATGCTTTCCAAACTTTCCTCCTAATCTCTATCCCAAATGACGTGGAACTGATGTGACAACAGCACCACTGTGACTCACTTCAACATCCTCCAATCAAATTTATGTGATCCCAATACCACATCATTTGGGATGAAGATTTGGGATAAAGATTTGAAAAACATAGCATTACGCTTTAATATTTCACACTCCTACTCCTACCTTATTTACCAATTTATACTTCAATTTAAAAAATCGAAAACTACAATCAAAATTTCATTCACAACAAAAATATAACATATGATTTATATATATATATATATGTATATTGAGAGAAAATAAAACACGATTAAAATGTGCAAAATATAGCAAATCATGGCATGATTAAATATTTAAAACACAATAAAAAAAATTAGATTGCATCAAAATACACAAGTAATATATGAATCTTCACTAAACCCAAAAAACAGTCTTCAGGCAGTCAGAAACTCCGACTCCTCACTAAGTCTTGCAAACCTACTTCTTTCATCACCACTTTGATTCAAGCCATCATCATCCTCATTCTCATCCTCATCCTCATCCTCAGTATCACTCCAACTTGTTGAGCTAGAAGATAACACAATATAGTAAAATGCATTAGTAACATTTACAAGTATTTATAAAACTAATGAAGTAAAAACTTTAAATTGCAATGCCACTTACGTCACTAGACAACCAACTTTGAGCACGCATTAAAGCCTCCAAAGTTGATGCCTGAAGTCTGCATGCGACGATGTGGACTAACAAGGCTACCACTAGTGCAGGTATTTAGTAATTACCCATATCATTAAGGGCATTTTAGTAAATTAACAATATAACCGGGTCGGAGTATGAGTAGGAGTTAGGGAGGTATTCTCAAATCCACTCCTACTCCTACAGGAGTTCTGTATGTTCATACCAACACAGTTTTATTACGCTCCAACTCCTTACCATTAGGAGCATAGTGGAGAGAATTACCAGTTGGGGGAGTATTAAATTGACATCCCGTTTAATGCCCTGTTTGGACAGCTTACCATGTGCAACTTCAAACGATCATATTTCCCTAATTTCCCAACATTTTTAAGTGATTCAAGTGCCTATATTGTGTGAAATTTCGTGTACAATCCAAATTCAGAGTCGGTTTTATCAAATTCCAAACATAGGACATAAAATTACCATTTTACCATTTTAAAACAAACTCAAATAAAACCCAAACATTACATCCAAATGAAAAACTGTTTTAAGAGTAGTTTTCTTTGAGAACTTGAAGTGATCAGAGTAAGAAGATATAATTATTTTATCATTTCAGGCCAAACAGAGAAGTGAGAAGAAAATGAGTTAGACCAAATACTCAGGGTAAGTTGGATTATAATTGGGCAAAAATTAGTTCTCAACTTTTTTTTATTTGAAATCTAGGACGTGACTACTAGTTAAGGGTAGATTAGGCTACATTTAGTGTTAAAATATGTATATTAGACCATTATGTAAAAGTTATTATATTGACAGGGCCAATGTGTAAATTAATTTCAAAACTTCACAATAACCATACATGCCCAATTTATTATAAAAAATAAAAATAAAAAATAAAAAAAATTTGTAGGGACAAAATATCTATAATATATATAATTAGAATAAATTTACAGATAAAATTAAAATGTATGCAAAATTTTGCAGGACCATGCTCACTAAGTTCCGCCCAGTGAAAGATACTTTTTAATAAATGTGAGTATACCAAAGTGAAATTTACTTTTTAAATTTATTATAAGGAAACCTCTCCTATGAGAGAGAAACTGATTTTTGGAAAAAAAATCGTGCTTTTTTGCATAGTGATTTTTTAAGTTATAATTTTTTTTTTGTCATCATGTTACACTTTTTTGTCATTGTGGCTACAAATTTTTTTGTCATTATGGTTACAAAATTACCTTTGTTACAATTTTTTTCATGATAGTAACAATTTTTTCGTCGGTTACAATTTTTTCTCATGAGGGTTATAATATTTTTTATCAAGTTACAATTTCCCTTATCAAGCTACAATTTTACTCATCAAAGTGACATGTATCAACACCACAACCTCACATTTCACTCTCTCTCACCCACGCAAACCACTAGAGCACCACATAAATTTTCTATAAATATGCAACTACAACTTTTAGTTGGGTAAGCTATTGCTAGAGCAAAAAGTGTCGCTACAAGTTTTAGCGACAAAAAAAAAAAAAAAAAAAAAGTGTCACTAAAACTTTTAGCAACACTTTTTTATCTGACATTAGCCCGCAATCGAGCTAGTTTTCTTGAAATTTTAATCGCAACCTTAAATTTTATTAGTATACTTTTTTAGTCTTTTAAGTCTCGGTTTCATCAAACCCAAACGACCAGTGCTAAAAAAAAAAAAATTAAATAAAAAGAGCAAATAGAAATAAACTTCGACTCTTTTCCAAAAAAAAAAAAAAAAAACAAAGAAAAGAAAAGAAAAGAAAAAAGATCAACAGAAATTGAAGTTAATTTACTTACAATCTTCGAGCCTTGACGAAGATCTCCAGCTGCTCATTTCCCTTGGCCCGTTGTTCTTCCAGAATTTTCCTTGCAGAACAATCAACAGAGTGCCTAGACTCAATCACTTCAATCGTCTTTAAAGTGGGTATATCACCCAATTCAGATGGAATCTCCCTGAGATCGAAACAATTCTTCACCACTATCCGCTGAAGGCTGGGAAAGTGATCCGTGGAGGCATTCCATTCCCGTATATTGAGAAAAAATAATTTGAAGAACTTGAGTTTAGGGAATGGTTGGAAATTAGACTCGAGCAAACTTGTGTCCCACAAATATCCGTCAAATGCCTTATCTACTAGTTTGAGAACCTCAAGATTTGGTAACCTTGCAAGCTTTGAAATCTCTTTCCAATCAAAGTGAAACCCTGACAAAGTTATCCGTTTGAGACTTGCAGGTAGATCAAAGCGCAAAAAATTAGTTAATCTCATCGGTCGACCATGACGGGCCCTGCTCATATCCAGTTTTTCAAGTTTCACGAGAAACCCCAATTCATGAATCGGATTAATGTCACAAAAACATCTTAGTTTGCGAAGATTTGAGGTAGCAAGTAAGAGAGTATAATCGTTATTCAAGAAGATTGGTGTGGATATGCTCTGTAAGTCAGCCAATAATTTGGAGGACTGACATCGGGGAGGATAAAACCTGCCTATGTGCAGATGCCTCAACTTGATCATTTCGAATATATCATCATTAAACATTTCATGCATACCGAGAGCCATATTTTTACGCTTCCCGAGTTTGCATTCTGATTTTGGAAATAAGGACGCGAGATTATGAAGTATTAATATTTGAAGCTTCTTGAGTTTGAATACTGATTTTGGAAAAGAGAACACCCTAAGTGCTAAGTACCTCAAATTAACAAGTTCTCCTAATTCTCTGGGTACGAACGCCAAAAAGTTTCCGCAAATATTCAAATACAAAACTCTAAGAAATCGTAGTGAGGGTGCTGGAATGAATTCTGAAATAAGGTCTGGACTGGTAAAGTAAAGTAAAGAGCATAAATTTGAACGGCAGTCAAAAGGGATTTCAAAACAATTACCATCACAGATAGACAATCGATTGAATTTATTTCCAATTGGGCTAGAAGAAGAAAAAGAAGTAGAGGTAGAGGAAGAAGAAGGAATTGTAGAAGAATAACGTTCAAACCGGTTTATTATTTTCATAAAGCTCACCTCCTTGGCTTTTCTCAAGCATAAATCACGCAATAAATCATGGATTCGACATGATTTTACTCCCCCGATGGAATTTCTATTGGCAATCAATATTAGACTTCTTTCAATTAGATCCATCAAATATCCCTCTGCAACATCCTCAACAGTTTCAGCCCCCCCAGCAGTACTTTTCTTTATAAATCCTTCACCTATCCATAACCAAATCATTTGGGAGACAGGAATTTCATAGTCTTCAGGAAATGCTCCAAAATAGAGAAAGAGCGGCTTCAAGTGATTGGATAAATGATTGTAACTCAACTCCAGTGTCCACTTTGTGGCTTGATTTGAATCACTAACAATATGTGACGCTATACTTTCCCCAACTTGTGTCCACAACTCTTTAGTTTTCTCTCTTTTAGCAAGAAGTCCGCCTATTGTAACTATAGCAAGGGGTAGTCCACCACAATTTTCTGCAATTTTCTTTCCAACTTCCATCAACTCTGGAGGGCATGTTTCTTTGTCAAACACTTTCTCATGCAATAGATCCCAACTTTCATCTCTAGATAGAAAGCGCATATCATGAGGAATACTATTAGCACGCATAGCCACATCTCTGATACGGGTGGTGAACATAATCCTGCTTCCATTGTTGTCATTTGGAAAACATCTTTTGAGGTATTCCCATGCCTCAGTATCCCATATGTCATCCAAGAAAATCAAATACCTATTTTCCTTTAAGCGTTTATACAACTCTTCTTTTAACTTCTCATCACTCATTTTATTCACGTCACATTGGGTGGGATTGATCATATGTGAAGATCTTAAAATTCCCAACAACAAATCCCTTTTCTCGTATACTTGAGAAACAGGGATCCATGCTTGAATGTAAAAATGGTGTGCAACATAAGGATGATTATACACTTTTAAGGCAAGAGTTGTCTTACCAATTCCGGGCATCCCCACGATGGAGACAACATCTAAGCTCTTTTGCTTTCCAACAAGTCTCTCCATTATCTTCAGAGCCTCTTCTTCAAATCCCACAACTAGTGGTGGACCGAAGCCATCAGATTTTTTCTCGTCCATGGTTCTTGAGCAAACTTGAAGCTATTGTTCTTGAGGAAATAGTTCAAAGTATTGTGGTTTTCTAATGATAGTTTTGCTTTATGGGGTACGCACTTTATTTTCCATTAAGAAATTAGAGAAATGGCGTGCTTAATTAAAAAGACAGCGTAGAACAGCTGTCATTAAACCCAAAAAGAGAGCACCAACTATGGGAACTTGCACAAACCAAAAAGAAAATCAGCATTGTGAAATATAATAAATAAATATAGCATGCATAAAAAGGCAGCGTAGACCAGCTGTCATTTAGAAAACCAATAAGAAAGCATCACTACGGGAACTTCTACAATACATTTTATGAGTTCGGATGTATTGTACATTCTGACTTACGGAGTATTACATTTTGACACTATTGTGGTACTAAATGTTGTAACTTGGTTCTTGAAAAAAAAAATAAAAAAATAAAAAATAAAAAGTTGTAATTTGGTACCAAATTTTAGTAACTTTGAAGCAACTTCAATGGGAGAGGCAAATGGAGAGTCATCCTTCCAACTACCAATTTGCCTAGTAAAATTGAAAAATTGATAGTCCAATGAAAGAGCCAAATGGCTAGGCAAAATGGAGAGTGACAAATTTAAGAGCCAAACTGGAAAGTGAGAACTAAAGAGTCAAATGGAGAGTCATCCCTTTCAACCACTATCTTTAATTTTTTTATTCATGTATAATAAGTGTTTCTTATTTGAATGAAAATAAAAAACACAAATTAAAAATAAATGACTAGTTGATTTGACAAGTATAGTTAGAGAAGATTAATTTAGTGAACAAGCTATTGCACTAAACTATTGAATGTATCATAGAATTTTGACTACGATATGAAACAAGACAGATTTGATGGGTGTGATTCACTGAATGGAAGAGAGAGAGAGAGAGAGAGAGATCAGCATTGCGGAATTGACCGGCAGGTGGTGGTGGGTTGGTGTTGGATACTTTTGGTCAGCCTTTTCCATACCATGATAGAGAAGGAAGAAAAATACTATGATACACTTATTGGTATTGATGTATGCGATCAGACTCTAGGGTGAATAAGGTAAAGTTAACATACCCAGTAAATATTTTTTTTTTCCTGAAAAAACCCTCGGGTCAGTGGGGCGCTCGCGGGTCAGTGGGGCAGTCCGCTAGTTTTTTCAGGTAAAAAAAAATGTTCAGTAAGTATGCTCACTCTAAAGCCTGACCGTTGATGTATAATACGGTCAAATACTTAGTTTTTACTTTTTAGTCTCAAAATATTATAACAGGTCTTAAAGTGTTGTATTTAGGTTAAATACATTTTGTAACTTTGAAAAGTACTTTGGTTTGAGAGCATTTTTTCCTCATCTAAAAGTGGTCACTTATTACTCACATAGGGCTTTACTGGGTGACAGGTGTCCCATTTAAGTAATTATGTTAATGATACAGGGGCAAAATGATAATAGAATGTGACTCGTGCCACCTAGTGAAGGCTTGGGTGAGCAACGTTTGACCATTTTTGGGTGAGCAAAAATGCTCTCCTCTGGATTTCAAATCAAAATAAGAGTAAATTGCAAATTACACCCCTATAGTTTAAGGGTTGTGACAATTTGGTCCCTATGGTTTCAATTTTGGCAATTTACACCCTATAGTTTGAAAATTTGTGCAAAATTCACCCAATTACAAAATAAGCAAGGGTACAATGGGAATATCATATTGTTTTCAGCCCAAAATGATCATATGTGTCCATTGACCCAGGAGTGTTTTGGGACAGCGCCCTCATCGGATTTTTTGGGTAATTTTATGTGATTTTTGTACAAACTAATTTATCCCATAAATAACTTATAATCTTTTACACAATCCGATATACTTAGTTTATTATAATATGATAATATCTTATAGTCTTTTAAACCACTTGCTAATACCTTATAATCTTTTATATAATCTAATACACTTAAAGCTCGACACGCACTGTCACACAAATATCAAAGTGAAATTGATAAAAATAAATAAAAAATTATGCTTATAATACAAAATTTCCGTGAAAAAATTATGGGATAGATTAGTTTGTAAAAAAAAAAAACCCACAGAATTATACAATTTCTATCCCAAAAAAATAAATGTATCGGGTCAGGGCGTAGCCCCCGATCCCCCGTATAAGCTTCTGCTCCCACTAAACTACACTTCTGAGTCAGTCCCTGCACACGGGGTCATTTTGGGCCGAAAATAATGTGATATTCCCATTGTGCCCTTGCTTATTTTGTAATTGGGTGAATTTTGCACAATTTTCAAATTATAGGGTGTAAATTGCCAACATTGAAACTATAAGGACCAAGCTATCACAACCCTTAAACTACAGGGGTGTAATTTGCAATTTACCCTCAAAATAATGTTCAAAGTAATAATATTTAAGGACCAAATAATAACTTTGTTGTACCAAATTGGGTTGTATGATATATACAATTAATACATCTGTGGCTTATGGTTTTGGTTCTTAAATATTTTAAGAATCATAGCAGATGTAATCCTATGCGTTACAACTAATCAGTTCAACAATTGATGGTGTAACTGTTAAAGTATTTGGAAATCAAGTTAATTAGGGATTCAAATTTGGAAAGCGCACTATTATTCGTTAACCTATAGAAGTTGGACTATGCACTACTGCTACGCTTTCCAAATTGAATCTCAAACTTGATTCTTAGAAGCTTTAACAGTTAGACCGTCTATTGTGGCGGCGATCGGTGATATCACATGGTACTAAATGTGATACAACTGACAAATCATTGGAATTTAAATTTTGGTAGCATTGTATTACTCAACAATTATAGAAAAATTAGGTTAAATTTTTATTGAAGATATGAAGAACAAAAATTAGCTTAATTATAGGATGATCATCCTATCCTAGTGGTCATAAGCTCATTCCCCCACCTAAGTGGGTGTGTTCGTTTCCCCTTCCTCCAATGTATTAAAAAAAATATTTAGCTTAGTTATAGTAACAAAAACCCATTGAACAGATCAGATCATCATAATACAATAGAATAAGACAAATTTGATAGGTGTGGATGGAATTACGGCAGAGAAAGAGAGAGAGAGATGTGCGGATCCTGCACATTGGAGGGAGAGGTAATAATTTTTTGTGATTTTGATTCGAATATTTGTTATACGTCTCGTTTTTCTCTCATGATGGCGGCATTTTTCATGACATTGGTTATAAGATTTTATCCTACGTTTGTCACAGTAGTTACAAAAATCACATTGAGCAGTTTTTTTAATCATGGTGATAACAATTTTGAGTGACATTCTGTTATTTGGTTACCATGTGAAGTTTTTGCTCACAATTTTTTTTTTTTTATTTCACAAATCAGATAATATTTAATGTGCCTTTACACGTTGCTGTATTACAACCATCCATTATCTCTCCTGTGCAGGACCATGAATTTTCCTAGGAAAAATAAGAATTCCCCTTCAAAAAGGCGATTGGTGAATGGTAATCGAGGATTGATACTTGGTTCCCAAATGCTCCAACAATCGTACCACATGTGGCCGCGACCGGATATATTACATACTATTGCATGTGGTATAACTGGTAAGTCATTGATATTTATATTTGAAAAGCTTAATATTACTTACTAATTATGAAGTAAAGTGATTCAATGCTGGATTAAGTTCAGAATTAAAATAAATGATAGAGTTGCTAAGTGTTTGAAAAAGGAATTCTGGCTGCGCGGCTGGAGAATTCGTTGGGCAAAATGTTAGCAACAGGGAAGAAAATAGAACAATTTGGTACTACATCAAATTTTAAAGGCTTAAATGTGTCAACCAAACATTAACTCAACCAAATATGGCATGTTCAATTTCTCAAGTATTGGCTCTTTCAATAAATGGGTCAAATTTGAGTATGTCCTTGTAATACAGTATGACAAAGAACCAGAGTTTAAGAGTAATTAAGACAAGACAAAGACTTCAGGCAATAAAGGTACTTGCCAAACAATTGAATATGTAAATCCGATTCACTTGTAAACCACATAACTGGTTCTGAGCCTTCCCATAGAGCCCCTAAAGCACTTCAGAGCAGGCAGATCAAGGGTGAGACTTGCATTTGTGCGTAGGTGCATTCTATCATTGTATGAACTAATGATAAATTATAATTATATTCCTCAATAATGACTAATTATATACTATTTCGCTATATTTTTTTCTTTTTCAGAGCAAACTTCATAGGGTAAAACGCGTGTAAAAAATTGGAAATGAAAAAGAATATTCAAAACAGACACAATGATTAGACATATACAAGTATAGAACATATCTTTCTATGAATCACTTTGATCAGGCTTGTGAGAGTATTTGACTCCACGAGGAAATCTTGGTTCCCATCGTCTCCCTATATAGAAAAACAAGCAAAGAAACATGTGATGATAAGTGGGAATGGCAAAGGATTCATGTCAAAGACTCAAAAGGCCACCAGAATTACAAATAAAAATAACACAACAGTAACACCAGTTACGTGGGTGTGCATACTGTGCTTCTGTGTGTGTGCACGCAAACGCCCGTGCATAATAGAGAGAGAGAGAGAGAGAGAGAGAGAGAGAGAGAGAGAGAGAGAGAGACCTAACCACCGAGGATGAAAGAGACCTAACCACCGAGGATGAAATATGTTGCAACAAATTATCACGCCTAAGATATTCATGCCGTATCATAACGACTTAGAAGAGAAAAAGAACAGAAAGATGAAGAGTACCACTCGTCCTCCCACCAAATCATAATATGCATAATGAGGACCTTCGGGTTCTCCAAGTACTTTATAGGTGACCAAATGCTCAGGAAAGAGCTTTGCGGTTTCTGTTTAGACCAAGAAATATAAAACAGATTACACAATGTATAAACTCCTTCAGATATATACCTTATATGTTTGCATTGTTGTCGAATCGTGAATCCGGTTGCCATACTTTATAAATCGTGAATTGGAAGATTCACTTTCTTTCTTTAGAAAATAAATAATAATACATCGCATATGTTATATACATATAGAAACACATGTAGAATGCTCAAAATGAACAAAATAACAATTTAACACAAGTTTTATGCAATATCAAAGCTCAAAATGTTGAAATTTTCCACTTAAATTCCAAAATTCGGAATAATAAATCATGAACCATATTAGGTTGTATGAAACTCAAATCAACTCATATGAATCAACTTGTGAATCAACAACTTTTTACAGCCATGCATGTGTGCATCATATTTACTTGGTAACATACCATATACAGCTTCAGGCGGACAAATTAGATCCCTATCTCCTGCAATTGCTAAGACAGTGTCACAGCCCGTCCCACACTGCATGATATTGTCCGCTTTGCAGCACTGAGCCCAGACCGCGTAGGTACACGCATCAATCCAGCCCAGCCCACTCACGGTTTTGCAATGGCACTTGGTCCAAGCCCAAAAGGCCTCATGCAATGTAAGTTCCAAGCTCACACATATATGACTCATCACCCCTCCCTTCCCAGGCGAAGTGGGACGCAAATTCCTAATCCTCAGTCGACCGAAGCTTCACCTCAGTCGACTGGGACGGGTCTTCACATCCACCCCCCCTAAAGAGGGCCCACGTCCACGTGGCCAAACCACGCGACCATGGCACACTTCCGGCTGGGGCCAGGCTCTAATACCAACTGTCACAGCCCGTCCCACACTGCATGATATTGTCTGCTTTGCAGCACTGAGCCCAGACCGCGTAGGTACACGCATCAGTCCAGCCCAGCCCACTCACGATTTTGCAATGGCACTTGGTCCAAGCCCAAGCCCAAAAGGCCTCATGCAATGTAAGTTCCAGGCTCACACATATATGACTCATCACCTTAGTTGCAGGAATCGCTAGTTTCATCAACGATCTTCAAGGAGAATCGCGATTCTGCGATTCTTAGACAGGGTCGTTACAGATTCGCGAGTTTCTCGCAACAGATTCGCGAGTCTCTCGCAACAGATTCTCGATAAACAAAAAAAAAAGATGAAGATCTAGAAGACAAGAACTGCTAAAGGAAGAAGATGAAGAAGTGGAAAAAAACTAACGTGGAAAGCGTCGGAGTTGTTTCTTCTTCGTCTCCGTCGGCGTCATCTTCTTCTTCTTCTCTAGGCACTCGGCAATTGCTTCTTCTCTGTCGGCGTCATCTTCTTCTTCTTCTCTGGGCCCTCGGTAGTTTCTTCTTCTTCTTCTTCTTCTTCTTCTTCTTCTTCTTCTTCTTCTTCTCTCTCTCTCTCTCTCTCTCTCTCTCTCTCTCTCTCTCTCTGTGTGTTGCAGACTGGCTGCAACTGTAGAGATGCCCTAAATCCTAACTTAGTTTTGTAGAGATGCCCTAAATCCCAACTTAGTATATATCCACTTAATATTTTAGTTTATTCCGAAAAAGTCCCTTTTATTTTTACAAATCTTAATAACCTTACTACTATCTTTACTTGTTTGCAAATAATTCCACGTTACTGCATATATTATATTTAACCCCAAATTTATGATTATTTCCGAAAGGGCACAAAGAAATCATAAATTTAAAAGTACCATATATTGTCCTAACTTAAGTACTAAATACATGAATTTTTTCCCTCTCATAATAGTAAATATATCTATATATTTATTTAATTAATATAAACGCTCCCCCAGCGCTCCAAACCTTAGACTCTTCTATGTTCTCAAGCTTTCACGCTACCGCTCCCGCCCCCGCTCCCGTCCCTGCTCCCGCTTCGTGCAACTTAGCTCATCACCCCTCCCTTCCCAGGCGATGTGGGACACAAATTCCCAATCCTTAGTCGACCGAAGCTTCACCTCAGTCGACTGGGACGGGTCTTCACAGACAGGGACATTGGTTTTATGTAGTCCGCCCTACTTAAAGGCTGTTAGCTGCAAGAGAAGTTTAGCAGGTATTGTACCTGCCAGATGTGATAAAACCATGTGTAGACACCCCATTTTGACTTGGGGCGGGCGTGACACCATGCTTGTCAGTACATCAGATATGCAGGAAAAGGTAGAAAGCAAGTTGTATAAAATTTCACAATGTATTGTAAATAGCAAGCAAGAACTCCAAGGGGGGTCTTCATGCCCTGATAACGACTAGCATTTTCTAAAAAATAATCTTCAAAAGTCAACGATTTTTTTTTTTTTTTTTACATCTTGAATGGCTATTATGTCAAAACATTATTTAATTTCTTTTCAGAATAAAAAATATGGCTAGGGCGAGCTTGGCACAGTGGTAAGGCTGTTCTATTGTGATCTGGGTGTCAGGCGTTTCAATGTGGAAATTGCTTTACCCTTCCCAGACCCCACTGGGTGGTAGCCTCGTGTACTGGAGTTGTCCCTTTCTTTAAGACAAAGGAGTGAGATGGATTCTCAATATGTGACATTTTGATTTTTTTTTTTTTTTTTTAAATTAAACTAGAGATGCTCACATGATTAGAAGTGTCTAGCAGGAGAATATTCAAGAGAATACAAGATGCACTACATTCAATTATTATGTATATACATGGCCTAATAAGAACATTTTAAATGTGAAAATCTGCAACTCACAGAAATAAACTGTGAAGACCCGTCCCAGTCGACTGAGGTGAAGCTTCGGTCGACTGAGGAGTGGGAATTTGCGTCCCACATCGCCTGGGAAGGGAGGGGTGATGAGTCATATATGTGTGAGCCTGGAACTTACATTGCATGAGGCCTTTTGGGCTTGGGCTTGGACCAAGTGCCATTGCAAAACCGTGAGTGGGCTGGGCTGGACTGATGCGTGTACCTAAGCGGTCTGGGCTCAGTGCTGCAAAGCGGACAATATCATGCAGTGTGGGATGGGCTGTGACAGTTGGTATCAGAGCCTGGCCCTAGCCGGAAGTGTGCCATGGTCGCGTGGTTTGGCCACGTGGACGTGGGCCCTCTTTAGGGGGGGTGGATGTGAAGACCCGTCCCAGTCGACTGAGGTGAAGCTTCGGTCGACTGAGGATTGGGAATTTGCGTCCCACATCGCCTGGGAAGGGAGGGGTGATGAGTCATATATGTGTGAGCCTGGAACTTACATTGCATGAGGCCTTTTGGGCTTGGGCTTAGACCAAGTGCCATTGCAAAACCGTGAGTGGCCTGAGCTGGGCTGATGCGTGTACCTACGCGGTCTGGGCTCAGTGCTGCAAAGCGGACAATATCATGCAGTGTGGGACGGGCTGTGGGAGGGGCTCAGTGCCGGAAGTGTGCCATGGTCGCGTGGTTTGGCCACGTGGACGTGGGCCGTCTTTAGGGGGGGTGGATGTGAAGACCCGTCCCAGTCGACTGAGGTGAAGCTTCGGTCGACTGAGGATTGGGAATTTGCATCCCACATCGCCTGGGAAGGGAGGGGTGATGAGTCATATATGTGTGAGCCTGGAACTTACATTGCATGAGGCCTTTTGGGCTTGGGCTTGGACCAAGTGCCATTGCAAAACCGTGAGTGGGCTGGGCTGGACTGATGCGTGTACCTACGCGGTCTGGGCTCAGTGCTGCAAAGCGGACAATATCATGCAGTGTGGGACGGGCTGTGACATCAACGGACTTGTACTCATACGGGGCTATATTCGTTATTCAATCATGTCATAATCCATATCCGCTTCAACTCCGAAGAAACTTAGCTTTGTTCAAAGTTAAGGTTTGTTGCATTGACCACAAATCAGAGATGTTTTTAATGTGTGATTCCACCCAAAGTGATGCTCTTGCTCTCACGTTTTAATTTAACTATTGGCGAATCTCTTCCAATCAATTGCAGGACTCAAAACCAAGATAGTGCTACTCTCAATAGCTTCTTTGCTCATGGAGTCATGGTCAGAGAAAAAGATACCAGTGTTTCTTGTCTAGTAAAAAATCATGATAAACGTGCACTAATTTCAGTGGTCTGTTTGGCATATATCTCACAATTCTCAACAACAACATACATGGCTAACACCCAAATATCAATGGCATATATCTCAAAACAAATGCATAGACATATTTCAAATATTAATTTGTCCGTCCTTTACGTACAAGAAAGCCAACAATGCCATAATAGCTGGGTCTGTTTGGCATCACGTGAATTTGAGTAGACTCATTCACAATCTATAAAGAATTTCCACATATAAGTCCATGAGTAAAAAGTTAGAAAATGTTAGAAATATAAAAAGTTTTTAAAATGGTCAATTACATCTTTGTTTCTTCGACAATTAATGATCAACTACATCATCTCAAGGAAATCAAAGAATAGCCACACATATAAAGTTAATGATGAAACTTCTCATTTATCTCAACGGATTAATTAAAGATAAAGTTCTCTATGGTAAAATTCTTTACAATTAGTGAAAAGACTCGTCCAAATTCACAGGACGCCCAAGCAGACCTATATTGTTCATTCCAAAGACAGAAAACATGTTCATACTTACAAAAGTTGTTCAACACTAGCTTTTTCAACAACTCTGGGTGCATCATGTCTTCTGCTGATATCAGATGATTAAGCCAAGACAACACATAAGGAGGACTAGATGAAAGAGGATAAGCTGCTCCCAATAATGCCCTTAAAGGAACAGGCATGTGGAGAGCCTGTGCCGGATCAGCCTGCATGACAAGTGCTTTATGGTAATTTTCTACAAATGGTTTCCACTTGTTATATCCACTGAGAAAATAATTAAAGCATAACACAAATAGCCAATCCACACCGCTAGAGGAAGACTTACAAGAGGCAGGAGTAGTTTAAGTGATGATTTTGAAGATGTATAGTCCAGTGATGATGCCAGAGTTACAACAGCTACCAATCCGGGATCTCTTCCTTCAAAACCTTTTAAGATGACACATATCAGAACATTGATGAGTAGAAAATTATATATTGGAAAGAAAAAATACAGAATCTAGTGACTGAGCTATGAATTGGAGGGAGGAAAAAACACTTATTACCTAGAAAATAAACAAACACATCCAAACATCAACACTGTGACTCTGAAACTATTGTCGATGATGAATAATGTTTGACCATTTTCTACAAACTAATAGAATTGATGTCCGTCCGATAGAAACGAATTATTTGATGTGTTCATGATAGTGTCAAACATGATCATTAACAGCATGAAAATGTGATCAGATTTATGCTATGTTTGGTTGGATGGGTGGAAAAGTGGAAGGAAGTGAAGGGAGTAGGGAGAGGAAGGAGATCTTTTCTCCTTGTATTTGGTTAACTAAATAGGAAATGATGAACGAAATACGAAACATTGTGTTGTTTACTACTGTTACCCCTACATAACAAAAGCACAGTTTCTTTTTAAGGGGAAAAAAAAGTCAAAAGCTTCCCTCCCCTCATCCACTCTGCCAAGCAACGGCATTTCTCCTCTTTCCTCCTCCCTTTCCTTCCTTGCCTTCCTCGTCATTCTAAACATAACATACAGCTGCAGACATCCAATAATATTGGTTCCAGTCCCATAGTCAAGTCTATGAAGCACAGATGCAGCCATCACCAAAACACTGTATAATGAACACAGTGCTGCAGGCCATTACTAAAATTAATGCCTCGGACCAAAAGAACTTACAAAATGCAGCCATGCTCTTCCCTAGTAATTTGCTAGAAATTGATACAATGGTGCTTGCCACATATCCGGGCATTCATTTGCTTGTACTCCAATCTCCATAAATTACATGGATAGGATGATAAAGAAACAACTATTTTACATCAATAACTAACCCTTGCTCTACATGCACACAATTTGTATATTTCGAGATCAATAGGACACAACATGGAAAATTACAGATAAGTTCTCTCTCCCTGGTCAATGACAACGAAAGTCCTACTTTGAAATTCACTGACATGAACGTTGAGAATTCTGCTGTTGCGCATGTTAGATTTTACTTGAAACATTCCCACGTTTATACTACCCACAAAACATGAGGATTGACATAAGAACTCCCAAGAACATATTTCTTTCAAAAAAAGGTTCTCACTGATGCTCACAGGAACCAAGAAGTCATGATGATACCAGCCTCCACTCTCCAGCCAACAATTTTTCTGGCAGAGTCCCGCTCGCTCTGATTAAGCAGTTGTACATGCACGTATGAGTTCGAGATTTCAATTATAACTTTACATTTGCTGTTTGTAAGTATCAATCGTATCAATGATATCTAGTGGACAACATTCTATATTTACTCTGTTTTGTATTATCATTCTTCTTCTGTATTTTTCTTTATTATTCGCTGATTAGCATTCTTTAGTGAATATAGGACCGCAATGGTGCCTGCATTGGTATATAGAGGTTGCTACGTATTTGTTAGATAACATGACTACATGAATATGTAGAGGACAAATAGCATGCAGCAGGGATCTCCTCGTGAATGTCTAGAAAGTTCATCCAGAACTAAGTTAAAAACATAGGGTTTACTACTCCTGATAATTCACTTATTTCTCATCTCATGCAGCTGTATTTTATAGTCACAACTCCGTCGCAGACATCCTAAATTAAATAAATTTACCATTATGTGACTCATAATTCATAAATGTTTTCCATCTTCCTTAACACGTTCTTTTTTTACCTCGGATACTTCAACCATATGAGAAAATGGGATGGTTTATCAAGACCTACTAATTATATTGATTCAAAATTAAATAAGCGGGAGAACTAAACTAGACCTAATTTAAATTTACAGTATACTGTGAATCCAATCGAGCTATTTATGGGAACTACTCAATGGACACGTGAAAATTTAAAGTAATATCTTACTATTATAATTGCTTCTCAATAAATGCAAGCAATTTTTGCTACCATGATATGATTTTCACACTATCAAGAATAAGTAGCCAGCGGTGGCATTTAACAAGGCAGGTGCACACACACACACACACACACATATATATATGAACATACAAGTACGCATACCTACATATATGACATATTGACATATGCTACATGCATGTCAAAACAAAATATATAATGATTAGATATATTTACAGGTAAGTGATGATCGCTTACCACATCGTGAGAGCAGTGCATATAGCAAGATACCCCCCATCGAGTGTCCAATTGCAAGCAATTTACCATCCTTCGGTTTGGTTTGGTCCCTTATATAGTCCATCTATAATTGAAAAACTGAAGACTGTTAATACATTTCAGGAAGACCATGCATATGTCATTTGTGCAGCAAAAAAATCATAATAATTGAACTATAAGGTCATCAAGAAATTAAATCAAAAAGTCATACAAAGAAGGGCTATCATGAATAGTTATAACTTATTGCCTCTACAAAGGAGTGTCACCTCACCACAGCAGGAACGTCCTCTTCCAGTTGTTTTTGGAAGTCTTCTATGGTCGTTAAAAAATGTTCTTGCAGATCAAACAACTGAGGTGAAACCGAACGTTGACCTTCATCTATAATATTTACAAGCTTTTGACTCAGATACCTGATTTGGCCAGTAACAGCAGAGTTTTCCCTTGATTCCAACAAACTCGCTAGCTTTGCTCTTATCTCATTAAAGCGTTCATAGAGGAAAGAATCCTCTAAGAGTCTCGATATTTGATCAAATAATTTGGCGGACATGACCGATGACTGACCTTCATTTAGAAAGCCGGCAAGTTTTTCTGACAACCGCACAAAAGTTTCGGTTAGCTTTGTAACTAGTCTCGATTTATCCCATACTGATGCTATACCTGTTGGGTCTCGTTTGGCAATAGAGATCTCGGATTCTGCTGAGGAACGGGAGCTACTTATTGACTGTTGTTGAGCATTAAAAACTCCATTAGTTGCAGTCTTGGCAGCTTCTTCCATCTGATCGGATATTGCATGGGCAGACTGCTCAATTTCTTTGGAATCTGATCTCTGCATACTTAAGCCAGCACCTCGGACTTCAAGAATCCAGGTGTCATATCCTTGGCCACACATATAATGTGCAAAAGACGACTGCAAATGTAAATGTATACATTCAAAAACAAAAAACTAAAATTAAAACTGGATGGAATCACTAGATGAGAAGAATGGCTAAATCTGCTAAGTGTGACTTGATCCTCGGGTCTAGGCCACAAGGATTGCAAACCAAGCCCACTTAACATGTTGCATTGCATGTCATAGATTAAGGATTGAATGGTTTGTGGATCCAGGGAAGGAAAAATGAAAACTAGTTCACTTCATATTTGATTCTTAAATGCTTTAATAGTTAGTATCACATACAATGATATGTTATGCCATCAAGTACTGCAACAGCATATGGTATAAATGTTAAAACAATTTAGAAACCAAGTTTGGGGTTCAAATTTGGGAAGCATAAGGTTGTCCTATAGAAACTAAACAATGCACTACTTATGAGTACTGTTGTGCGTTCTAATTTGAATACCAAACTTGATTCCCAAATGCTTTAATAATAGGATTTAAGTTTGGAGTAATGTTATGCTTCCCAAATTTCTTTCCCAAAAGTGCTTCCCAAATGATGTGGCAGTGTGGCCAGGTAAACAACTTCCAATTAAAATTCTACTGGTCCCACTGTATTAGACTCCACTGCCACATCATATAGAAAGCACTTGTCACGACCCACCAAATGAACCACTAATCCAACAACTTGACGGGCTTACTACATCGGTCCTTAAAATGCTCAAGCCCAAGTTGTTAGTAGTAGCCCACTTGGTTATATAAGTACCACACTAGCTTTTTATAATTTGCCGATGTGGGACGGGATCTCACAGTCTCCCCAACTTGAATATGCGACGTCCTCGTCGCATGGCCCAGTAGGATCGGTAACTTCCCTCAGGCGATGTGGGATCCCATACACCCTCCTCCAGGGCACGACTCAAGTCCGCACACTTCCGGCAGAGGCCCGCTCGCTCTGATACCATTCTGTCACGACCCACCGAATGAACCACTAACCCAATAACTTGACGGGCTCACCACATCGGCCCTTAAAATGCTTAAGCCCAAGTTGTTAGTAGTAACTAGTAACCCACTTGGTTATATAAGTACCACACTAACTTTCTATAATTTTACGATGTGGGAGTTGGGACGGGATCTCACAGCACTTTTGGAATAAAAATTTGGGAAGCATAGCATTACTCTTAAATTTGTGACCCTACTAACTTTGAATCCTGGCTCCGCCCTGGGAATAATTAAGAGAGATAGTTATCTGCTGTTAGGTAAAAAATTTTTAGGAGAAAACAGAATTCAACCCTTGGGTGATAACTAGAGTTGTTTTGTTAGATGGTTACAATTTTTTATGATGTTGGTTACAAAATTTGTGATAGGTTTCAATATTTTGTTATGATAACAGCAATTTTTTGCGACATTGCTTATAAGATTTTCCATATGTTCATCACCGTAGTTACACAAATCACATTGTTGTATTTTTTATTTATTTTTTTGTCATGGTGGTCTCAATATTCTGTTATAGGTTACAATTTTATTTTTATTTTTATTTTTCTTTTTCTTTTTCGTTTTTGGGAAATGTTGGCAATTCCCCTTATCAAATTTCAAATTTTTTTTTGACACAAACCGAATTAGATTTAATGCGCATTTACCCAAGGCTGCCTTACAACCACCTATTTGATCATTATTTCTTCTGGCGCAAAACCACCAACGCGCATTGGAGAATTTTTCTAGGAAGAAAAAAAAATCATTTCAAAAAGGCAAGTGGTGTGTGGTACCATTGATTACTGTCCAATGTGTGGTATATTTGTTAAACCATTTGGTAATCAAATTAATTCGATATGCATACAATTATTCAATAAACAAAGGATTAATTACATATATACCGTCCAGAGATTGCGTGTTTTTTCAGTTTGCCTTCGTAGTTTCAAATGTGTCACTAATTAATATCCCTTGTGGTTTGAACTAATTTACACCACTAGTAAAACTCTTAAATCTAACGGGATAGATCATGCTTAGGATATGTATCTGAAAAAACACACTTACCACAGGAGTATATCTGTAATAACCAAAGAATACAGGGTATTAGTGATACATTTAGAATTAGGGTTAATTACAGATACACTCCCCCCCGGTGGTTAGACCCGCTTTCACTTTATCCATGTGCTTCAAAAGTTGACATTTAACTCCCCTGAGGTTTCAAACTAAAGTGAAACAGTCAATATTTCCTTGAAAACTGATGAAAAATCTAAAATTGGTCAAAAATAATAACACTTAACACCCTTGTGCGGTTAATTTTGGGGTTAATCCTCTTTGTGGGGATAATGCTGCCATTTTACCTACGTGAGGCTAATTTTTAACACTTAATTCCTTTGGGGAGCTAATTTCGGGGTTGAATGCTTGTGTGGGGTTAATTTTGACACTTAAACTCTCCCGTGTGAGGCTAATTTAACGCTTAATCCCTATGTGGGACTATTTGAGAGAAATTTTAATAGTTTCACTTTAGTCCAAAACCACAATGGGGTTAAGTGTCCACATTTGAACCACAGGGGAGTAAAGTGAACGGGCCTAACCACAAGGAGATAAAATGTATTTAACCCGTCGAATTATTGGGGACAAAATGCACAGATTTTTTTTTTTTTTTTTTTGGGTCGGAAAAATGCATTGATCACACTCATTCAATCTAAAGCTAAAGTTTCAGGCCCTACTTAAAGTCCAGCATTTTTAAAAATGGAGTAAATTACAGTAACAACCCTTAAACTATAAAACTCGGCAAAATGACCTCCTCAACTATTACACCTAGCAAATTATCTGATTTTTAAGTTTGATGCACACGATCTCCTAATTTACATCTAAATGTGAGTATGCCAAAGTGATAGGTACTTTTTAAATTTACAAATATTCAGCCACACTTTTGGTTCTTACAAATTTCACTACTTCAAAATTCTATATATATTAAACTTTTTAGAGCTAAAGTTTCGATTTCATCAAACCCAAGACCGCCGGGGCCTAAAATAAAAACTTGCAAATGGAAACAGATGTTGGCTCAATTCGGAAAAGGAAAGAAAAAAGAAAAGAAAAATAAACATAAATTGAAGTTAGTTTACTTACAATGTGATATCATCACTCTTCATTGCTCCGTACAACCTAAAAGCTTTGAAGTGGATTATAAATCTGGAGGGTAAATGAATATCTCCAGCTGCTCATTTCCCTTGTCCCGTTGTTCTTCCAGAATTTTCCTTGCGGAATAAGCAAGGGTATGGCATGACCAATTCACCTCAATCTTCTCCAGCGTGACTATATCACCTAAGTCAGATGGGATCTCCTTGAGTTTGAAGCACATGTTCAACACTAGTCGTTGAAGGCTGGGAAAGTGATCCATGGAGGCATTCCATTGTACGATATCGAGGGACTTAAATTTCAACAACTTGAGTTTAGGGAATGGTTGGAAATCAGACTCGATCAAATTTGTGTCCCACAATTTTCCTTTAAATGCCTTATCTAGTTTGAGAACCTCAAGGTTTGGTAACCTTGCAAGTTTTGAGATATCTTTCCAATCAAAGCGGAATTCTGATAGTGTTATCTGTTTGAGACTTGTAGGGAGATCAAAAAGATCAAAAGGCTTAGAAGGATTCAACAATCCAACATCGCGGCGCATATGTAGTTTTTCAAGTTTAACGAGTAATTCCAATTCACGACAGGAGACAGCACAAAGACATCTTAGTTTTCGAAGATTGGGGGTATTACGTAAGATAGCACAGTTGGTACCCGTGAAGGTTGGTGTGGACATGGTTTGTAATTCAACGAGTAGATTGGAGTAATCCCAATTGAAAGGCTCAAACGCTCCTATGTGGAAATGCCTCAACTTTGCCAATTGGAATATATTATTATCTACGGAAGTTGCTGGTCCATCTTCAATTATAAGTGTTTCAAGGTTCCTAAGTCTAAAATCGAATCGTAGAAAAGAGATCGACTTAAGTGCTAAGTACTTCAAATGAACAAGTTGTCCTATTCCACTAGGTAAGTCATAGGAAAATTCACGGCGAAAATCCAAAACTCTAATAAGTTTGAAGAATTGAAAATAAAAATCTGAAAGTAATCTGGTTTTGTCAAATACAAGTAAAGAGTATACATTCTGATATTCCTCAAACGGAAAAAAATCCAAAAAACTATCGTAACTAGTAGTGGACAATCGGTACAATTTATTTCCAATAGGGCTTGATGATGATGAAGAAGAAGAAATTATAGAAGAAAAATGTTTACACCGGTGTATTATGTGCATAAAGTCCTCCTCGTCAGCTTTTCTCAAGCATAAGTCACGCAATAAATCATGCATACGACACGATTTTACTCCTCCAATGGAATTTCTATAGGCAATCAATATTAGACTTCTTTCAATAAGATCCATCAAATATCCCTCGGCAACATCCTCAACAGTTTCGGCCCCACTTTTCTCTATATCTATAAACCCTTCAGCCACCCATAACCAAATCAATTTCGAGACAGAGATTTCATAGTCTTCAGGAAATGCTCCAAAATAGAGAAAGAGCGGCTTCAAGTGAGCGGGTAAATGGTTGTAACTCAACTCTAGTGTCTTTGTGGTTTGATTTGAATCACTAACAAGGTATGATCCTATACTTTTGCCAACTTTCGTCCACCAATGTATAGTTTTCTCTGTCTTCGCAAGTAGTCCGCCTACTATAACTATGGCAAGGGGTAGTCCACGGCAGTTTTCAGCAATATTCTTTCCAACTTCCATCAACTCTGGGGGGCATATTTCTTTGTGAAACACTTTCTCATGCAATAGATCCCAACTTTCATCTCTAGATAGAAAGCGCAAATCATGAGGAATACTATTAGCACGTAAAGCCACATCTCTAATACGACTGGTGAACATAATCCTACTTCCATTGTTATCATCTGGGAAAGATCTTTTTAAGCCATCCCATGCCTCAATATTCCATATATCATCAAAGACAATCAAATACCTTTTTCCCTTTAAGCGTTTATACAACTCTTCTTTCAACTCTTCATCACTCATTTTATTCAAATCACGTTGGGTGGTACTGGTATTGATATGTGAAGATCTTAAAATTCCCAACAACAAATCTCTTTTATTATATACTTGAGAAACAGAAATAAATGCACGAATGTAAAATTGATGTGCAATACAAGGATCAGTATATACTTTTAAGGCAAGAGTTGTCTTACCGAGACCAGGCATCCCCACAATGGAGATAACATCTAGGCGATTTGGCTTTCCAATAAGTCTCTCCATTATCTTCAGAGCCTCATCTTCAAAGCCCACAACTGGATCAGGGCCTAAGGCATCAGATGTGTTCTCGGCCATGGTTATTCAGCAAACTTGAAGCTATTGTTCTTGATGAAATAGGTTCAAAGTAGAGTATTTGGATTTCGAATGATAGTGTATAATGTCTGATTGTGTTTGCTTTATGGGGGTACCCACTTCATTTTTCGTTAAGAAATTTAAATAAATAAAATAGCATGCATAAAAAGACAGCGTAGACTAGCTGTCATTTAGAAAACCAATAAGAGAGCATCAACTATGGGAACTTCTACAATACATCCTATACATTTTATAAGTTCGGATGTATTGTGCATTCTAACTTACGGAGGACTACATTTTGACACTATGGTGGTGCTAAATGTTGTAACTTGGTACCAATTTTTTTAAACTTTAAAAATCGGTCTACTCTTTTAAAAAAAAAAGGGTTAATTACAGAAACACTCCATGTGGTTAGGTCTTTTATCAGTTATCCCCTATGCTTTAAATTTTATCACTAATACCCCTGTGGTCTGAACTAAAGTGAAATAGTAACTTTTTTCGTTAAAGTTAATGAAAAATGGGTAAAAGTACGAAATTACCCCTATTACATGCTAATAAGAACACCCTTATATGCTTAAATGTTTATTTAGGCATATGTGGTATACTATTATATTATTTTGATATTATGCTTGTTGTTAGAGACTATTCTGTAATCACTTTGAAGTACATTCATGAGAGCAAATTTATTTAATTTTTTATTTTATTTTTGATCTACCCTTGGACACACACACACACACACAACACACACAGTCTTGGTGATATATTATTATTATTATTATTTTATCTGCTCTTAGACACACACAATCTTGGTGATATGTTAGTTTTTTTTTTAATCTACTCTTGACCACACACACAGTGAAATCCAGTGTAGTGATGTACTAATATCTAAGAAAAAAATTTATCCCCAAAATTTTGTGTGTGTGTGTGTCAAATTCGCTCTCACAAAGGTACCCCTAAGTGACCACATTATGGTCTTTAACAACAAATGTAATATCAAAATAAATAATAATGTACCACTTATGCCTAAATAAACATTTAAGCATATAAGGATGTTTTTATTAGCATGTAATAGGGGTAATTTTGTACTTTTTATCAATTTCCCGTTAACTTTAACAGAAAAAGTGAGTGTTTCACTTTAGTCCAAACCACAGGGGGTATTAGTGATAAAATTTAAAGTACAAGGGGGTATTTGATAAAAGGCCTAACCACATGGGGTGTTTCTGTAATTAACCATAAAAAAATGGCTTTTGAAAAATCAAAACAACATTTTAGCATACAAAGTTTTTTCAAAAAACCACAAAAATGTATCGTACATCCTAAACTATTGGGATGTATCATAGAATTTTGAATACGATAAGAACAACAGATTTGATAGGTGTGAAAGTTTTGATAAAAAAAAAAAAAGAGAAATGCATGGCACACACTCCAAACCACATCTCAAACCACATCATTGCTTTAAATGCATGTACTCTGTGTTGTGTAAGTGGTGCACAAAAAAGTGTGAAAATTTCAAACAGCACAGAGTACATGCATTTAAAGCATAGAGTGTGGTTCAGGGTGTGGTTTGAGATGTGTGCCTAGCACTTCTAAAAAAAAATAGGTGTAAAAGTGATAACTGTGAATGGAAGAGAGAGAGAGAGAGAGAAAGAGATCAGTATTGCGGAATTGACCCGGCAAGTGGTGGTGGTGGTGGTGTGGTTGTAACAACCTGAAAATTCATAAACATTGATTTGCATTTCATATTTAAATTCAATCGTATTGTTTACTCTTATTTTAATTTCAATTCTTATGTACAGAATTTATTTCTCGCTTGATTTCATATTTAGAATTATTGTTGGGGCCAAACTGCAATTTCTGTAAATATTAATAACACCTGTGTTGGATTTGCAAAATCTGTATTTCAAACGGTGAAGATAATTTCTTTTGACTCAAACAGTATCTTTATAAAACCAGAAAATCATTTCCTGAGTTAAAATGAATTTTCTGTATTTTTGTGACGGACACCGCCCCACGAAAATACCAGTTTATGTCCAAAATTGTCTGTGCTGTGCTAAACTTTCACATATTTTGGAAGTGATGTAAAGCAAAGACATGACATTTGCTTTATTGCTATTTATGGCAAGTAATCATTGGATATGCCTTGTTTGGGTATTGCAATTGTGTATGTGTATTCTTATGCCATAAGCTAATTTTCCCAAACATCCATATGAGCCCCTATGGACCTATACTTGGCTCTTGGACAACTTTAGAGCTCTTATGATGTCACACCCGTTCCAGAAATTCATGATTTTGAAAATGCATAATTTGATATTGTGAAATTATTAATGTTATTAATAATTTGAGTTGAGTTGACTGTGGGTCAACGGTGAGGTGTCAGTAAGGACACGAGGAAATTGGTAATTGAGATTTTTCATTGGCACGATTAAATGACATTTATATGATTTAAATGTTATTTGATTTATCTGGTATTTTGTGAATAGTGAGTTATACCTGTGTAGTATAATGTCTGATATTTCCGATATTGTTATATATCAATTTGAGAACTGTGGTGAGAACGTGAGTGACATGTTAACTAAAAATGTAGGTTGTGTAGAGATTTCACATAACTTAGTTTTCGGACATAATTTTGGACCAAAACGAGACTTAGTCGAAAACTTTTGGAATTTATAATTTTCACTCGTAAAGGCATAAAATGAACATGTGCAAAGTTTCATGGGATAATGAGAAGTTTTGAGAAACTTGTGGGGAGGTAAACACAATTTTCGAGAAGTTTGCCTATAAATAGAAGTGGATGAGATTTCATTCTCATCCAAAACTTCTAAAAATATTTAGAGAGAGAGAAGGGAGAATGAGCCAACGGGCTTTGCGACGACGATCGGCGGCCTTTCGTCTGTCAGATTTTCACCAAATTCAAGATTTGAACTCGTGGAGGTAAGACCTAGGTTTTGATACTACTTAGGCCGTGTTTGGCCAATTTTTGTAAAAATCTAATTTCTAGACTTTTGGGGAAAACCCAGTAAAACTTGTAGGAATCGTCCCGAATTTGAAATCCGACGATTAATTAGCTCCCTAGAAGATCCCTCAAAGTTTGAAGAGAATCGCACGAGGTATGAATTCTAGATCTATGAAATATATGGATTTTCATGTTTTGGACATCACTTTTGATATTCTTGGATCCGGGCGAAATTCATGTATTAGTTAGGCCCGTTAATTATGCAAGTGAAATTATGATAAAAGCACGTATAACTGTTTATGTGAGCATGTTATGTGTCTACTTGGGTCAAAGGGGAGTTTGGTGCAAATTCATCCGGGGTAAGCTCCTCGAACCTTGAGGATTGTGATTTTGATTGAAATGGAATTGGAATTGTGGTTGTGTCTGGATTGGAGGTGGGCCCAACCAGTACACGGTGCCTAGTATGGAGGAAGGCCCAACCAATGTACGAGATGCGTGGGAGAGGTGGGCCTCCTACGGCATCGACCGGATGAATGCGTACCACTCACCCTAGAGACTATTTCTATGTGTTTTAGATGCTTAAACCATGAACTGTCATATAAGCATACATTTAGAATTGTACGCTCAGCATATAGCTGAGCAGTGGAGATGTACTCCATTGCAGGTAAGACGAAAAGACAAGAAGAAGCGTGATGAGTGAGGACGTTAAAGAACGCCGGGGAAATCACTTGTATATGTTTTGTTTAAATCCTAAAACTTGTATAAGGATTTGGGTTTTCGTAATATGCTGTAATAGAACCATGGATTAGTTCGTAGTAGTGTAATCTTGTAAATTGAACGCTGTAATTATGTTTTAAATGTTGAATTTTCAGTTGGGGTTGTGTTGGTGTTGATTGTGGAGAAGCATGAGTTGTTAATATTCATTACAGGCTGCCCAGCAGGGGAGCAGTCAACTGGACCCAGGATCAGTCGACTGGATCTCATGGGATTGAGACACTGAAAGTGAATAGTAAGAGGAGCAGTCGACTGGACCCTGAATCAGTCGACTGAACACTGTTGATGTTGGCTACTGCTTCTATTAATGGTAAAACCAGTCGACTGGATCCCCGGATCAGTCGACTGTACCCCTTTTCGAAATGTTGCATTTTGGTTCTGCTTAACACAGTCGACTGGGGACCTTGATCAGTCGACTGAGCAGTCGACTGGGTTCCCTGATCAGTCGACTGGTCCTCTATTGAGAATTTTAGGGTTTGGTTTCTGCTCAGTACAGTCGACTGGACCCTAGGAGCAGTCGACTGAACCTCTGTTTTCAAAACTGAGTATTTTGGATGAGTTTCCAATTGACCAAAACTTTTTATAACTCTGATTTCAATAGATTTTACAAACTCAGAGGGTAATGTTCCCTAAGTTTTAAATACCCAGGGTTGTTTTAAAGTTCTTTCCGCTGCGTATCGTTATATGATGTTTAGATGAGCCTTGGTGGCGTGCCACGTGTCCTATTTCCACGCGTAGTGGGATGGGTCGTGACATTTATTGGTATCAGAGCAATAGGTAACAAAACTTTGGGAACGTTCGACGACGAGAGGAGTGTTGAGTGAATTGTCACATGTTCTAAATTGCATCCATACATATTAGAGATGTTTGATGCATATAGTATGTTGTCATATATACATGATTATGTTATTGCCATACATGCATAGTATTTATGCATTTGTGAATCGGTGGAATCATACGGGGGTGGAGCCGTATGATGAGATGGGGGTTACCATGCATTATCATAGGCTTTGTGTGGTGGCACGAGGGAGAGATGATATATTGGTGGTGACGAACAGTTGAATTTTCTAAACGAAAATAAAATAATTTTTGATCGAATGGTGAATGTTTTAAACATCCGAGGAGATTTCCTTATAGTGCACATAGAGAAAGAAAGTTCGTGGTTGCGTTTTGGGATTGTGATTGATTGATAAAAGTTCTACTTCAGACATGGGTTAAACGTCGTGATGTGAGAGAATAAAGATGTGCAGTTGGGTATTATGGTAGCAAGATAGTCCAGCAGCATGTATTGCTCGTGTATGGGATAGGTGAGGAATCTCTCACCTTATCTTACAGTGTTATCTTATGGTGTGATCATACAGGTTATCTCGTGGGTTCTCTCACAGTGTATGTTGGGTAGTTGAAGAATCTTTCAACTTATTGTTCGGTATTGAGAAGACTGGATGGTTGAGGAATCTCTCAATCTATCTTACGGTATGTATTGGATGGTTGGGGAATCTCTCAACCTATCTTGTGGAATGTATTGGGGATTGGGCAATATCCCTACGGGTTATCAGTATTGTGGTTGTTGAGGAATCTCTCAACTGAACCTGGTTTCAAATAGTCGTAGCGCTATAACAAATGCAGATGCAGTGTAAGGATTTGTAACAAATGCTATTGAGTTAGTATTATAAGGGAAATTGTTGGGATTTGAAGGTTGACCTAAGATGAGAATTATGAATGGAAATGATAGAGTATGAGTGAACAGTTTGAGCCTATAGATAGTCGAAGGTTAACTGATGAGATGATGAGACTTCTAGAGTGGTTTCCTAGACTCGATGGTTATGCCCGTAGAAATGCAACAATGAGGATGATGACTGATGTTGAAGGACAACATAGGTCGGATGAGAAATTGTAGAGGTCTTGGTTAGAAACAAATGAATGGACATGCATAGTAATGAAATTTCGTTGGTGTTTCGAGATGGTTCCCCAAACGAAATGGAATAAAGGAAGTAAGAAGACGAGACCAGAAATAATCGGTGAAGGGAATTGATCAAAAAGGACAGAAGTTTAGAAGAATCAAATTGATGATTCGATAATATAAGGATAAGAGGATCTTGATAGAGAAAGTCTATGGAATGGTTGATGGAGAGTAAATGGACAAAAATGCAGAGTAATAAGATTCCCTGATGTTTTGCCGAGGGTTGCCGAAAGAGATAGAATAAAGGGAGTAAGATTAGGAGACTGGGAATAAAAGGTAAGCGTGAATTATAGAACGTGATAAGAAACTCAGAGAAATCGAGTGGATATTTGGATATCATGGGGATGAGAGTACTTTGATAAGAAGCTTGTCGTGAAGGTGGTTATCACAAAGGGGTGAAGTACAGGCGATTTCAAACCTGGATTTTAATGTATTATCAAAATAAAATGAAAAATCTTTCCTTTGAATGCTTTTAAAATATCGTTGAATATTTAACACAAGATACTATCAGCAGGACGCTAGAGTATAACGGGTATTATGATAATGAACAAGAGCGGTTGTGGGAACGATAGACGGGTAGAGAGACTTTGGGTAAGTCAATGTAGAGAAGTGAAAATATAAATCGAGAAAATGAAGCTTTAGTGAGTAAATGAACGAGGACAGTTGAGTGGAATGAAGGCTTGGTAGTACGTGGAGTATGTTATCATATATGACAGCGGGAATGTGAGGCTGATAGAGTACAGTGACGGATACAATGAAATATGATCTCAGTATCCTGGATTCCAACAAGGTTGGAGAATTTTGAGAATGTCGAATTCCACCCTAAGAAAATTTTAAAGTGTTTAAAATGTTTTAAAATAAAACTTTCGTTGTAAGAAATTTGTTTTAAATATTTGTGATTAGGTATATAGTAGACCTCGGAAGACGGGTATCGTGGGAGAATATGGTATGCTAAGTGCTTGGGACATAACGGTGGTTGTCAAACGAATGAGTTTTCTGTGGACAGATTCCAAATTTATGAATTCTAACGGAGTTGGTGAAATGTCGTGTACCTAAAGTTGGCTAGTGGGAAGTTATGCCTTTAAAGGAGTGGTCGTGAGTATTGTTCCAAAGGGAGCTCGACTTCGATTTAAGTATTGGGGTAACCTGAGGTAATGAATGATTTGAGGCTTTGATCAATCAAGAACTTGATGAGATCCATAAAGTGTGAAGAAAAGGTGACAGTTAGGTATCAGTTGGCATTGGTGACCGGAGTGAGAAATTTACCTTGGGGTATTGTCGTGAAAGGTATGTGAATTGGAAGTCGATATGGAATTTATTGAACACAGTGAAACTATGGTACTTGATTTAGGAAGATCAATTTACTAAACTGTCATCAGATAGTTACGAGAATAGTGCAAATGCTTTGAACAATTAGATGTTCGGAAATAGTGAATTTGAAATATGGACAACGTAAATAAAGGATTAGAGAGTTTGAATTGGAAAGGAGTCAGATTTGACTACAATTTGAAACATTAAATGTTGGAATAGGGTATGGTGCTTTGAGATGTTATACGAAAAATGTACGCTTAGTGTGAACGGTTGTCAGGAACTCGGTGAGAGTTGAGATACAGAAGTGTGATCGATATGGACTTGTGCAAAGGTGAAAGTGAAACACAAGAGATGTATAGAGTTGTAAACTACATAAATGGTAGTGGATCTACCTAGACTGATATGAGAATGGACTACATTGTGGTTGAGAGCTTCGAAAGAAAAGTGATTAACGCAGAGTGTGAGTACACTAGGTGAACATGATGGATTGTGAATGATCAACGGTTTGGGACAGGAACAGGGTATGTTCTGAACAAGAGGATATGTTATGATAAACTCTGTGGTACGTGCATGATTGGCTAAGTTAAATTTTGATTGACAATGCTATTCGTTACGATGGATATTGGGGTGGTGGTGTTGAGAAAGAGATGAGTTATTATGTGAGATTTCAAAATAATTGTTTTAAAACCTGAATGAGAAATGTACTGGACTTTGATAAACATTTGAAAGTGAATGTTAGGGGTAACCTTCTGTGTTAATTGACGATAGTTCGAGTACAAACTTGGGAGCGATGAACAACGAATGTGTTTGACCTCACTGTAGGTGATTTGGGACATGTGTATACTCGAACGAGTGAAATGGTGTGAAATTTTCAATAGAGAATTTGATTGATACCTTACGAGGCACAAATGATGGGAGTATAGTACGAGGTTGGTACAACCTTAATGGAATGATAAGAATTATTAGACAGAGAGAGAGTACTAGTATAATACACTACCGATTATGTGAGTCATTTCAACTGTAGTTGCCATGATATGGATTTATTAGGAAAGAAGGATTGGAAATTGATAAGAACTTGGGAGTCGTTTGAAATGCGTTATAGTGCTACAAGTGGTTTGGTGATTAGCAGAGTAAGAGATTGAATCTATAGTATGTGAAACAATTGATTGAAGCATTGACTTATCGACGGGGTATATATGTGTGATAGTACTCAGTTGTGGTTCACTTAGGGATGAAGAATCGTGTATAGATGTTAACCAGTTGAGACGTAATGTCAACGACTATTAGTCGAAAAGAAAGATAGGTGAATGGGAGATGAGTTACTTCCTTCGTTTTGGTGATTGAGATATAACCTTTGGTTTTCGAAAAGTATATGTGATAAGTACGATGAAAGGATATGTGAGTGGACGTTGTGACGTTGTGATGTGATTTAATGTCAGATTTGACTATTGAGTAAGTTCTACTCAGGTATTGATGTTCTTATTTATCGAGATGCTTCGGGGTATTGCTAGGATTCTGTTTGAATCTTCTATCAGATTGAGGCGGGGACTCTGAGGATTTATTTTCCTTAAGAGCCTAAGGATTTATTTTCCTCATGAGATTGTGGCATCTCAGTGAAGTAGATGGTGTATGTGGCAAATGTTGGAAGTACTTGTATGAAGTCTTGGTGACTTGAGAAGATGGTTTAAGTTTGGGGACAAACTTCCTTTTTGGAGGGGAGAGTTGTCACACCCGTTCCAGAAATTCATGGTTTTGAAAATGCATAATTTGATATTGTGAAATTATTAATGTTATTAATAATTTGAGTTGAGTTGACTGTGGGTCAACGGTGAGGTGTCAGTAAGGACACAAGGAAATTGGTAATTGAGATTTTTCATTGGCACGATTAAATGACATTTATATGATTTAAATGTTATTTGATTTATCTGGTATTTTATGAATAGTGAGTTATACCTGTGTAGTATAATGTCTGATATTTCCGATATTGTTATATATCAATTTGAGAACTGTGGTGAGAACGTGAGTGACACGTTAACTAAAAATGTAGGTTGTGTAGAGATTTCACATAACTTAGTTTTCGGACGTAATTTTGGACCAAAATGAGACTTAGTCGAAAACTTTTGGAATTTATAATTTTCACTCGTAAAGGCATAAAATGAACATATGCAAAGTTTCATGGGATAATGAGAAGTTTTGAGAAACTTGTGGGGAGGTAAACACAATTTCTGAGAAGTTTGCCTATAAATAGAAGTGGATGAGATTTCATTCTCATCCAAAACTTCTAAAAATATCTAGAGAGAGAGGAGAGAGAAGGGAGAATGAGCCAACGAGCTTTGCGACGACGATCGGCAGCCTTTCGTCTGTCAGATTTTCACCAAATTCAAGATTTGAACTCGTGGAGGTAAGACCTACGTTTTGATACTACTTAGGCCGTGTTTGGCCAATTTTTGTAAAAATCTAATTTCTAGACTTTTGGGAAAAACCCAGTAAAACTTGTAGGAATCGTCCCGAATTTGAAATTCGACGATTAATTAGCTCCCTAGACGATCCCTCAAAGTTTGGAGAGAATCGCACGAGGTATGAATTCTAGATCTATGAAATATATGGATTTTCATGTTTTGGACATCACTTTTGATATTCTTGGATCCGGGCGAAATTCATGTATTAGTTAGGCCCGTTAATTATGCACGTGAAATTATGATAAAAGCACGTATAACTGTTTATGTGAGCATGTTATGTGTCTACTTGGGTCAAAGGGGAGTTTGGTGCAAATTCATCCGGGGTAAGCTCCTCGAACCTTGAGGATTGTGATTGTGATTGAAATGGAATTGGAATTGTGGTTGTGTCTGGATTGGAGGTGGGCTCAACCAGTACACGGTACCTGGTATGGAGGAAGGCCCAACAAGTGTACGAGATGCGTGGGAGAGGTGGGCCTCCTACGGCATCGACCGGATGAATGCGTACCACTCACCCTAGAGACTATTTCTATGTGTTTTAGATGCTTAAACCATGAACTGTCATATAAGCATACATTTAGAATTGTACGCTCAGCATATAGCTGAGCAGTGGAGATGTACTCCATTGCAGGTAAGACGAAAGACAAGAAGAAGCGTGATGAGTGAGGACGTTAAAGAACGCCGGGGAAATCACTTGTATATGTTTTGTTTAAATGCTAAAACTTGTATAAGGATTTGGGTTTTCGTAATATGCTGTAATAGAACCATGGATTAGTTCGTAGTAGTGTAATCTTGTAAATTGAACGCTGTAATTATGTTTTAAATGTTGAATTTTCAGTTGGGGTTGTGTTGGTGTTGATTGTGGAGAAGCATGAGTTGTTAATATTCATTACATGCTGCCCAGCAGGGGAGCAGTCGACTGGACCCAGGATCAGTCGATTGGATCTCGTGGGATTGAGACACTGAAAGTGAATAGTAAGAGGAGCAGTCGACTGGACCCTAAATCAGTCGACTGAACACTGTTGATGTTGGCTACTGCTTCTATTAATGGTAAAACCAGTCGACTGGATCCCCGGATCAGTCGACTGTACCCCTTTTCGAAATGTTGCATTTTGGTTCTGCTTAACACAGTCGACTGGGGACCTTGATCAGTCGACTGAGCAGTCGACTGGGTTCCCTGATCAGTCGACTGGTCCTCTATTGAGAATTTTAGGGTTTGGTTTCTGCTCAGTACAGTCGACTGGACCCTAGGAGCAGTCGACTGAACCTCTGTTTTCAAAACTGAGTATTTTGGATGTGTTTCCAATTGACCAAAACTTTTTATAACTCTGATTTCAATAGATTTTACAAACTCAGAGGGTAATGTTCCCTAAGTTTTAAATACCCAGGGTTGTTTTAAAGTTCTTTCCGCTGCGTATTGTTATATGATGTTTGGATGAGCCTTGGTGGCGTGCCACATGTCCTATTTCCACGCGTAGTGGGATGGGTCATGACATATGATCTGAGCATAGTGTATATACGTATGTATATCAATGGATTTATGGCTTTTAGTTAAATTGAAAGTTAATTCAATTGTTGAGTGTTGAGGAGAGTTCTTGGTCCCCAAGGATCGTGACTTGGTTGCCTATATAACCAACACAATCATACACAACTCACAGGAGTGCGTACTACTAATTTCAGAGAGAATTGATAGAGATACACAGAGAGCTCTACAAATTTTAGAGAGAATTAGTTTGTGCTCTTCATAAGCCAAAGCTTGATCACCATAGCGATAATTCATTGGATTTCTTGTATTGCTTCTTTCTCAACATATTCTCACCTCTTCTTAACAGTGATTATTTTTAAACTCACTCCCGATGTAATTCGTACTTAATTTCATGTTGTATGTATGTATCTATTAATCACCATTGTTGATTTTCATGAATGCTTGAAATTTGAGAAAGAGTGATTTTACAAACTTAATCAAAACAAGTTTTTAGAGATGATTTAGGAAGATTATAGTTCCTAGAAGCTACTGTTCAAGTATTGAAGTCTAATTCATCCACATGAAAAAGTATATAAAAAATTAAGTTTTGACAACTTTTAATTTTCCATAAAATTTGAGAGCTATAGTTTGTTTCATGTTAAATTGCTTTCATATTCATAATCCTTGTGAAAAACTAAAGAGAATCATATATTACATGTCCTATGGATTGTTGGATCTGAAAATGGTCAAAAAGACCCCTGAAATCTGAAAGAGAGCAATCTGACGTGGAAGAAGAAGCCTCAACATTAACTCGTGCGCACGATCGCGCGAGCGACCCGCACGCGCGAGCCACGTGGATTCAGGCATATAGAAAAGTTTTTGTAAGAAAAATGAAAATCAGGCAGAACGCGCGAGCGGACCGTGCAGCGACCCGCGCGCGCGATCCTTGCGTCCCCAGGCAGACAGAAGATTTTATATAAGAAAAAGGAAAAATGGGCAGGTCGCACGAGCGACACTTCGCGCCAGCGGACCGCGCACGCGACTTCTGGCAGTTTCTAGTTCTTGCTTGTTTTGTGTTAAGGAACTGTTTGGGTGGTATTTTATGAACTGTTAAAGCTTTGTTTAGGAATTTTTTAAATCAGAATCTTAATTTGTTATGTTTGAACGATTAAAACGTTGTATTGCAACTTATCAATCCCCGTACGTACGTTGTCCCTTTAATTTATTAAATTCCTTTATGTTTAAGGTTCATGACATACATGTGGAGTCAGTTGTACATGCATGTAGGTGTCACTCAGTGTGGAAAAGAGTAAGGGTCAGTGTGGAAAAAGTATGAGATTGAGATTGTGTTGTGGACACTCCCTGGTTTTTGTGTACCAAAGTGTGACGTGTTGAGATTGCGGTGAGAGTATCTTTGAAATGCGACAGTGGCAAAATTGGACACTTCCTGACGCCCATGGCAGCGTTAAAGTGTGTGACGCCGAACTTGGACATTCCCTGACACCCATGGTAGTGCTAAAGTGTAGCCTACGGACACTCCTTGATACCCGAGTCTAGATACTACATGAGGGTTCCTCCAGTATTTGCATGGTGGATTAGGTATTCAAAGTTTGAGGCATTGGACACTCCCTGGTACCCCGGACCAAAGTGTGAGGCAAACTAGTCATTCCCTGGCACCCATGTGCTAAAGTGTGGCTATCGGAGTATTTCAAAGATACTGGTGTGAGATAGTGGATTGTTGTGTTTGTCGAGAGAAAAGAGTCGGTAAGACGAGTGTGGTGCATTGTCTCATACACGGTCATATGTTTTTAATGAATGAACGACTTTTGAATATATTCCCTGTTATTTTCATAATTGAATTCTTTCCATGATTAAACCATTGATTCTACAAAACTTAAAAAGAGAAAATTTGTAAATGGGTATGTTTTACATTCAAGTTATGTTTCTAATACTCACCAGCTTTTTGAAGCTGACGACGTCGATGCGCCCTGGACATTCGTGTTCAGGCTTTTCAGGCTATGATCTAGCTGAACAGTACGATTATGCTAATTGAGAACGGCTGCTTTGAAGAGAAACTGTTATCAATATTGTATGCTTTAAGTTATGAACCGTTTTGTAATAAGGATGACTGTAATAGACACTAAGTTATTGTTTTGAATTAAGGCGGCTTGTGCCTTTAGAGACCCCGTACTGTAATATGTAATAAGTTAGAAAAATATTTGTAAGCTTTGATTGCTCTACTCTGATTATTGTTTATTGTTGCTCGACGTTTGGGACGGAATCGATCCTTCAAACTGTCGCGACCTACGGGTCCATAAAGGAAATTAAACGTTTTCCTTATTTATGCTACGTCGGGGAGTGACAGGATTTAGTGGTATCAGAGCCAGGTTATTATTTATCTCAAGATAGTTTAGCCAGGTTAGGGTTTATTTGTTTAGACCCGATTCCACGATCTGTTAGCTTAAGCTTCACACACCCGATGTTAAGACAGGGAGGATAGACTCAGAACCCAAACGCCTAAGATTATCTCTTTCCTGATTTAAGTAGTACCTTTTTATCAGGTATGGACCCAGCTCATCCACTATATGTACCAAACGGATTTGGGGGACACTTTGTGACGCCTGGGGCAGTGGTCCCAGCCTTCCTCGACTTGTATCATGCGTCCGTTGAGCAGTTGGCCACAGCGACCGTAGTATCTAATTTATGGCACCAGGTTCACGTGGTAGGCTAAGTTTACTTGACTCGTATCCTCCTAGAGCTTTGTTACTTTGCAGAGGCTCAGTGCTTAGTTTTGGTTGAGGTCTTGAGGTTGGTCGATAGCGATGCTTTCTATCTCCCCCTCGAGATCCAGATTGTGCATGCCCATCTGGCTCAGCTAGAGATGCCTCCGCCAGTGGTTCCCATTGTCGAGGATGATGTTGAGGCTATTCATTTGGTTCCAATGGGTGGAGAGGATGTAGAGGATGGCATAGGTCTAGATGACCTCGCTACTGAGCTTGAGGAGGAGCTATCACTTGAGCTAGTTCTGCCTGAGGAGGTGCCAGTTGAGGCAGATGCCCCAGCGCCTGCTTCCTCGTTGACCTCTCAGAGCTCTGATTTTGATTTGGTTAGCCCGTTTCTTGTTCAGCGATTTTGCCCCGTCGATTCGCTAGATCTCCTGATAGTTACTTACGGAGACGACTGATTTTTAGATATGACTTTGTACATATTAACTAGTTTTGACTATTAGCTCTATCTCTTTTTGCAAACTGTAATTACATGCATTAGAGTGTAGGGCAATGACCCCATTTTTGTAACATTAACTCTTGCATGCGTCCTAACCCACATAGATAGGGTAGGCATTGACCTGATCATACATGCTTTTTGTATCAACTTGACAAGAAGTTATATATAGATAATATACTCTTTTGAATGTTGTTGTCATCGCTTAAATTTCTTTACATTTCTGCTTCATGCATGTTTCTCATCCCTTCATCACTATCATGCATAGAATGGCTAAGAGATCGAGGAAGAATCAGAATTTGACTGAGGGAGCACCCGAGGCTGCCGATCCTACGGGGATGTTCGAAGCTTTTGTCAGACGTTTGGAAAGAATCAGTAATACGAATGACAGCCGACGAGACCGCCAAACTGGAGACAAACTCCTGGAGAGATTCCGTGCGCTAAGGCCCGAGCTGTTTGCGGGTACCGCAGAACCATGGAAAGCCGAACAATGGTTAAGGCAAATGGACCGTATGTTCGAGGCTGTCCAGTGCAACGAGATGGATAAGAGGAGATTGACTACATTTCAACTGACTAACGCCGCCGCAGATTGGTGGGACTCGGTGATAGACACTATTGGGAGCACAGCTGCTAAGGGAATGACTTAGACTGCATTCAAAGGAAGATTCCTGGAAAAGTATTTCCCGGCTACGGAGAGGCACAGAAGGGAGAAAGAATTCATGGATTTAACTCAGGGGACTAAGTCGGTGCAAGAATACACTACTCAGTTCGAGAGACTGTCTCGGTTTGCCCCTCCTATGGTTGATACTGAGGAGAAGAAGATCCGTAAGTACAACCAAGGGCTGACACCACAGATTCGTCGCCTGACTCTCGGACACCTAGATAAATCTTTTGAAGGACTTGTTGGTTTGGCTACTGATCTGGAAGAGGATGCTCGAGTGAACCGAAAGCAATTCGAATTCCGACCGCCCCAAAGGGGTAATTTTGGAAATAGACCACCAATGAATCGTACCCAAGGGCAGAAGAGGAATTTTCACAGAAGCAAGAAGACCCAAGCTATCACCTATCCGACTAAACCTCGAGTAGGAGAAGGTAGTAGCATTGGAAAATGTTTCAACTGTGGCAACCCCGGTCATCTGGCTCGAGATTGCAAGGCACCAAGGCGTGCTGCTCAGCAAGGAATAGTCTGCTTCAACTGTGGTGAACCAGGTCACATCAGCAGGTTCTGCACTGCTCCTAAGCAGCTGACTTATGGTCAACAGGGTCAGACTCGCTTGAATGCTGTTATCCCTGATGCAGCATGATATGATGGAACTGTGTATGAAGAAGATTATGGAGAAGCTCAACCGGATCAACAAGCAATGGAAGGTACTTTGACTTTGTTTAACTCCCATGTTAAAGTGTTATTTGATACGGGTGCTGCTCTTTCATTCATATCTGTTAATACTATTCGGAATTGGGTATCTTACCTCATCGCTTAGAGAAAGCTTTGAGGGCTACTTCGCCTTTAGGAGCCGCAGTCAGATTAGGACATGTGTGCAAGGACTGTCCTCTACAGATAGGAGACCGTGAGATCCCATCTAGATTGATCGTCTTTTCAATGAAAGAGTTTGACATAATCGTAGGGATGGATTGGCTCTCTCAGAATCAAGTGAAGTTGGATTGTGCGAGGAAGAGAATCACATTCTCCGACAATGAGAATCAACCTTTTGATTTTCAATGTAACCCTTCGGGAGATATGTTCCTCACAAGGTGTTTGGCTAACATCGAAGTCGTCAGTACAGAGTTGACAACATCATCTATACATGTAGTCAAGGATTTCGAAGAAGTATTTCAAGACATTTCTGGTTTGCCGCCCGAAAGAAGTATAGAGTTCTGTATTGAGCTTATACCAGGTACTGTAACGATCATGAAGGTTCCCTACAGAATGGCCCCTACCGAACTATTGGAATTGAAAGAACAAGTGCAAGAGCTCGAGAACCTGGGTTTTGTACGTCCAAGTACATTGCCTTGGGGAGCACCAGTGTTATTCGTGAAGAAGAAAGACGGAACACTTCGATTATGTATCGACTACAGAGAACTGAACCGTGTAACTATCAAGAACAAGTATCCCTTACCTCGGATTGACGATTTGTTTGATCAACTACAAGGAGCTACGACATTTTCCAAGATAGACCTAAGGTCGGGATATCATCAGTTGAGGGTTCGGAAGGAAGACATACCTAAGACTGCTTTCAAAACCCGATATGGTCATTATGAATTTTTTGGTGATGCCGTTTGGAATGACAAACGCCCCGGCAGTGTTTATGGATCTGATGAACAGAGTGTTCAAGCCTTATTTAGATCAGTTTGACATCGTCTTCATTGATGATATTTTGATCTATTCTAAGTCAGGAGAAGAACACGAGCAACACCTACGGATTGCGATGCAGACACTTAAGGACCACCACTTGTATGCCAAGTTCAGTAAGTGTGAATTCTGGTTGCAAGAAGTGAAGTTTTTAGGACACAAGGTGTCATCTCAAGGAATTTTTGTGAATTCGTCCAAGACAGATGCTGTGTCGAACTGGGTTAGGCCGAGCAACCCTACAGAAGTTTGGAGTTTTCTTGGACTCACCGGCTATTACTGGAGATTTGTTGAGGGATTATCAAAAATAGCAGCACCTTTAACTGGATTGACGAAGAAGAATTTGAAGTTCGAGTGGACAGAGAAGCACAGAATTGAAATAGAGACTCACTACCGCACCGGTACTAGCTATACCCAAGCCGGAAGAGAAGTTCACTATCTTTAGTGACGTGTCATATCAAGGACTAGGATGTGTACTTATGCAAGATGGCAGAGTTATCGCCTATGGATCTAGACAGCTGAAGCCGAATGAGTTGAACTATCCCATTCATGATTTGGAGTTGGCGGCCGTAGTATTTGCACTCAAAATTTGGAGACACTATCTCTACGGTGAGAAGTTTGATTTATTCTCCGATCACAAGAGCCTAAAATATTTGTTCACACAGAAAGAGTTAAACATGAGGCAACGCAGATGGATGGAGCTGATCAAAGATTACGACTTCACATTAGAATACCACCCTGGTAAAGCTAATGTGGTCCCTGATACTTTGAGTCGACAGACTCGTGAGACGATCGACTCCTTATTAGTTAGAGAATGGCGAGCATTGGAGAAGTTGGCAGAGTTCGACGTACAGAGTGCTGAGGAAGAAGGAGGACAACTTTTTAGATGTCTTATCCTACAACAAGTTCTTATCGACCGCATTATTGGAGCTCAGAAAGAAGATGAGAAGTTTCAGACATGGTTCATGAAGATGTCAGAGAAAGACCCGACAGAATGGAAGGTGGGAGTCGATGGGGGGTATCGTTGCAAGAATAGATTATGTGTGCCAGATGTTGGGGAGCTTAGGAAAGATATCCTGGAAGAAGCACATAAATTAAGGTATACAGTTCACCCAGGAGGAATAAAAATGTATAAGGATTTGAAGAGAAATTTCTGGTGGGAAGGTATGAAGAAGGATGTGGCCGAATTTGTATCCAAGTGTTTGACGTGTCAACAAGTCAAAGCCGAGCATCAGAGACCGTCAAGATTGTTGCAACCGCTACCTGTTCCTGGTTGGAAGTGGGAGCATATAACCATGGATTTTGTAGTGGGATTACCCCGATCGCAACAGAATCATGACGCCATTTGGGTAATTGTGGATCGATTGACGAAGTCTGCTCATTTTATTGCTTATAGTATGACATACCCGATAGAGAAGATGAGCCGGATGTACATACAACAAGTTGTACGACTTCACGGTACACCTGTGTCGATTGTGTCAGACTGTGACGCGCGTTTTACTTTTGGATTTTGGGAAAGTCTGCAAGAAGCTACGGGAACTTCGCTCAAGATGAGTACTGCCTTTCACCCTCATACAGATGGGCAAACTGAGCGTGTTAATCAGATTATGGAGGATATGCTTAGGGCTTGTGTTATTGATTTCGAAGAATCTTGGGAGACGCACTTACCGTTGGTTGAATTTGCCTATAACAACAATTATCACACGAGTGTTGGGATGGCTGACGACATCCTATTGACGCGTTTTCTTATCACACCCAAGTGTAGGTGATCGTACAAGTAATATAGTTCTGGAAGTCCAGGTCGAACCCATAGGGAACGGAATAAAATTTTATAAAGTTAAGCAGATAACTATTTTGTCACTAAAAAGAAAATAAAAGATGATGGGTTTTTGTGAGGTTTTACTACTAATTTTTATAGTTTTGCAATAAAAGTAATTAAAGCTATTTTTTTCTTAACAGTTTATGGTAAAGATTTTAACAGTGCAAAATAAATTAACTAACATACTAGTAAGAAAAGGAAGAAAAATATATAAAAGCTAAATTTTTGTAAGATATACTTTTTAGATTTAATAATAGCAAAAGATGGAAATAATACAGATATTTAAGCAAAACTATTATAAAACATGAAATATTAATTAACTAGGGGGAAATGATTTAAAGGAATTGGGAATATGCAAACCAACACTAGATGCCACAACTTTTGTGCATTTAAAAAGCATTTGGCATTTAAGACCGCGGAGTCATTCTTTATTTAAAAATAAACTTTCACTAGTCAGGGTCATATCAAGTGTGTCAGGTTTGATATGAAACGACGTCGTTTTGTTTAAAGAAAAATAAAAAGGCAATTGGGCAGTAGCCAGGTTCGAACCGTGCCCCGCCGCGGACGTGGGTTATTCGGCGTCCAGTCCCCACCACTCTTACCACTACACAATTGTCTATCCATTATTGGATAGAAATATATATAAACACATATTTGAAATATTAACTTTTGTCATATGAGTTGTTTGAGTATGCTAGGTGTTTTTTATGACAAAAGGCATAGTTTGACAATCCACATAATTAGGCTTTTTATTTCAAATATGTACTCTTTTGAGTCCAATATAGCCATAGTATATAAACATGTTAAATGGTCATAAACTATAGATACATAGATATTTTTGGCCATAAATGGAAAAACAACATATCTAGATAAATTTGCCCATTTAAGATTAGTGCACAGAAGCTGTGGTTTTTAAGTTTTTATTACATATCCCCAATTAAAGTTTTAGCCTACCATTTTGGAATTGAAACTGTCTTCCAAATAAAATTTAAAGATAAATTAAATAGGTGTAAACAGTGACTGCTCAATTAAACTAAAGCTATAAAACCAAAGTAAAGGTGAAAACTAATATTATTATATTATTTTCTTTACTTAACATGAGCTGGGGTTGAATTTGTGGAATTTGCAAAATAGCAAAGTTTAGTACAACTAGGCTAATAAAATATACATAAATGGAAATACTGAACCAAAAATAAAATACTAAACCTTTGACTTTGGATTCTTATGGGGTCACAGTGGTTGAACTCCAAGAACACAAATAAGGCCAAACCAAATCCAAATATACTTTTAGAGTGAGATATGGGTATGATAAACTTTTGGACTTTAGTAGGTGATTATAACAACTACGTGGCTAAGAAATCTGGCATTTAATCGCAAAATCTGTCTTTTAATGAATGAAAATATTGCTATAAAAACTGAAAATTTGGAGTTTCTAACTATTTTAGGGGGCAACTATAAGTACTACTAGACTAGAAATATTAAATCTAAATTTAAATAGGACTATTTTACTACTACAAATTGACAAAGGTCATACAAGAAAATAAATATTTTAAATTTAAGAAATACAATACACAAAGTTTTGCTACATATTTTTTAACATGAAATCATCAATTACATAAAAATAAATTTTTACAACTACTAGAACTAGAAAAGGCAAAGAAAAATTAAAGTATCCTATTTCTAGGGACAATATAAAGTGCTCACATGATAACCTCCCCTAAACTATTCTCTCCCTAATAGTGATTATAAACTGTTGTAGCTTGTTGTGAACTGTGTTGTGTAGCTTCGTCTATTTTATAGACGAACTTTGAGAAGTATTCGTCATTGCTTCGATTACCTTTGGCATTTTTTTCTTCCGCGTTTGTTAATTTTTCTTTCTGATCTCCTTTTTTTTTCTCCGTTGTCAGAATCCCCTTTGAATTTCTACACAGAGAGAGAGCAAGTGAGTTGTGAAAATTATAAAAAAAAATAGTATGTGTCAACATCCAAGCTCAAAAACTTGGATGTTCTTAATTTCTTATACGGGTTTGTATTTTTTATTTTATTTTATTTTTTTGTTTTGTTCCTACCAAACAGTGATATTCACTGTTTGGTTACTATTTATTACTATTCACTACTATTCATTACTATTCATATGAATATACTATGATGTGGTTGCTACTTCTTTCCTTCCCTTTATTTCACTTCATTTTTACCTAAACATATAAAATATGTAAAAACAAATAATTACACGCATTTAAGTGACATCACCATTAAATTATATTAATTCAAATATGCATGTAAAACTAGGGATTTGAGGGATTAAATGAGCATTATGTCTATTATATTGGCACATAAATGTACAATATTCAATGTTTGTCAATGGCTCCGTTCGAAGCATTGTACGGACGACCATGTCGTTCTCCATTGTGTTGGGCAGAGGTTGGGGACACAGAGTTGTTGGGACCAGATTTGGTTAGAGAAACCAATGAGAAGATTTCCTTGGTCAAGGAAAGGATGAGAACCGCTCAGAGCCGGTATAAGAGTTATGATGATCAATGCCGGAAAGATTTGGAATTTAGTGTTGGAGATCACGTACTCCTTAAGGTTTCACCGACCCGAGGAGTGGTACGTTTTGGTCTCAAGAGAGGGAAGTTAGCTTCGCGATTCATCGGACCGTTCGAGATTTTAGAACGTGTCGGGAAAGTGGCCTATCGACTGGCGCTACCACCGAAGATGTCTGGGGTTGACAATGTATTTCATGTGAGTATGCTGAGAAAGTACATACGAGATCCCTCGCATGTGGTTAGTTATGACGATATTGAGACGAGTCATAACGTTTCTTACAAGGAGAGACCTATGAAGATTCTAGATCAGAGTATCAAGAAGTTGAGGAATAAGGATATTCCATTGGTAGAGGTTCAATGGAATCACCATGACGAGAATGAAGCCTCGTGGGAAGTCGAAGCTGATATGAGAAAGAAGTACCCGGAGTTGTTTCAGGACTAGTTAGTCTTGATTTCGGGGACGAAATCCTGTTTAAGGGAGGAAGGATGTAACAACCTGAAAATTCATAAACATTTATTTACATTTCATATTTAAATTCAATCGTTTGTTTACTCTTATTTTAATTTCAATTCTTATGTATAGAATTTATTTCTCGCTTGATTTCATATTTGGAATTATTGTTGGGACCAAACTGCAATTTCTGTAAATATTAATAACACCTGTGTTGGATTTGCAAAATCTATATTTCAAACGGTGAAGATAATTTCTTTTGACTCAAACAGTATCTTTATAAAATTAGAAAATCATTTCCTTAGTTAAAATGAATTTTCTGTATTTTTGTGACGGACACCGCGCCACGAAAATACCAGTTTATGTCCAAAACTGTCTGTGCTGTGCTAAACTTCCACAGATTTTGGAAGTGATGTAAAGCAAAGACATGACATTTTCTTTATTGCTATTTATGGCAAGTAATCATTGGATATGCCTTGTTTGGGTCTTGCAATTGTGTATGTGTATTCTTATGCCATAAGCTAATTTTCCCAAACATCTATATGAGCCCCTATGGACCTATACTTGGCTCTTGGACAACTTTAGAGCTCTTATAATCTGAGCATAGTGTATATACGTATGTATATCAGTGGATTTATGCTTTTAGTTAAATTGAAAGTTAATTCAATTGTTGAGTGTTGAGGAGAGTTCTTGGTCCCCAAGGATCGTCACTTGGTTGCCTATATAACCAACACAATCACACACAACTCACAGGAGTGCATACTACTAATTTCAGAGAGAATTGATAGAGATACACAGAGAGCTCTACAAATTTTAGAGAGAAATAGTTTGTGCTCTTCATAAGCCAAAGCTTGATCACCATAGCGATAGTTCATTGGATTTCTTGTATTGTTTCTTTCTCAACATATTCTCACCTCTTCTTAACAGTGATTATTTTTAAACTCACTCCCGATGTAATTCGTACTTAAGTTCATGTTATATGTATGTATCTATTAATCACCATTGTTGATTTTCATGAAAGCTTGAAATTTGAGAAAGAGTGATTTTACAAACTTAATCAAAACAAGTTTTTAGAGATGATTTAGGAAGATTATAGTTCCTAGAAGCTACTGTTCAAGTATTGAAGTCTAATTCATCCACATGAAAAAGTATATAAGAAATTAAGTTTTGACAACTTTTAATTTTCCATAAAATTTGAGAGCTATAGTTTGTTTCATGTTAAATTGCTTTCATATTCATAATCCTTGTGAAAAACTAAAAATAATCATATATTACATGTCCTATGGATTGTTGGATCTGAAAATGGGTCAAAAAGACCCCTAAAATCTGAAACAGAGCAATCTGACGTGGAAGAAGAAGCCTCAGCATTAACTCGCACGCGCGATCGCGCGAGAGCGACCCATCGCGCGAGTGACCTGCGCCGCGAGCCACGTGGATTTAGGCAGATAGAAAATTTTTTATAAAGAAAATGAAAATTAGGGAGATCGCGCAAGCAACCCGCGCGCGCGATCCTTGCTTCTCCAGGCAGATAGAAGAATTTATATAAGAAAAAGGAAAAATGGGTAGGTCGCGCGAGCGACACTTCGCACGAGTAGCCTGCGCGCGCGACTTCTGGCAGTTTCTAGTTCTTGCTTGTTTTGTGTTAAGGAACTGTTTGGGTGGTATTTTATGAACTGTTAAAGCTCTGTTTGGGAATTTATTAAATTAGAATCTTAATTTGTTATGTTTGAACGATTAAAACGTTGTATTGCAACTTATCAATCCCCGTACGTACGTTGTCCCTTTAATTTATTAAATTCCTTTATGTTTAAGGTTCATGACATACATGTGGAGTCAGTTGTACATGCATGTAGGTGTCAGTCAGTGTGGAAAGAGTAAGGGTCAGTGTGGAAAAAGTATGAGATTGAGATTGTGTTGTGGACACTCCCTGGTTTTTGTGTACCAAAGTGTGACGTGTTGAGATTGCGGTGAGAGTATCTTTGAAATGCGATGGTGGCAAAATTGGACACTTCCTGACACCCATGGTAGCGTTAAAGTGTGTGACGCCAAACTTGGACATTTTCTGGCACCCATGGTAGTGCTAAAGTGTGGCCTACGGACACTCCCTGATACCCGAGTCTGGATACTGCGTTAGGGTTCCTCCGGTATTTACATGGCAGATTAGGTATTCAAAGTGTGAGGCATTGGACACACCCTGGTACCCCGGACCAAAGTGTGAGGCAAACTGGACATTCCCTAGCACCTATGTGCTAAAGTGTGGCTATCGAAGTATTTCAAAGATACTGGTGTGAGATAGTGGATTGTTGTATTTGTTGAGAGAAAAGAGTCGGTAAGACGAGTGTGGTGCATTGTCTCATACACGGTCATATGTTTTTAATGAATGAACGACTTTTAAATACATTCCCTGTGATTTTCATAATTGAATTCTTTCCATGATTAAACCATTGATTCTACAAAACTTAAAAAGAGAAAATTTGTAAATGGGTATGTTTTACATTCAAGTTATGTTTTTAATACTCACCAGCTTCTTGAAGCTGACGACGTCGATGCGCCCTGGACATTCGTGTTCAGGCTTTTCAGGCTATGATCTAGCTGAACAGTACAATTATGCTAATTGAGAACGGCTGCTTTGAAGAGAAACTGTTATCAATATTATATGCTTTAAGTTATGAACCGTTTTGTAATAAGGATGACTGTAATAGACACTAAGTTATTGTTTTGAATTAAGGCGGCTTGTGCCTTTAGAGACCCCATGCTGTAATATGTAAAAAGTTAGAAAATATTTATAAGCTTTGATTGCTCTACTCTGATTATTGTTTATTGTTGCTCGACGTTTGGGACGGAATCGATCCTTCAAACTGTCACGACCTACGGGTCCATAAAGGAAATTAAACGCTTCCCTTATTTATGCTACGTCGGGGCGTGACAGTGGTGTTGGATACTTTTGGTCAGCCTTTTCCGCACCGTGAATCGATGATAAGAAGGAAGAAAAACTCTATGATACACTTAATTTGTATTGAACCTATTGATGTATAATACAATCAAATAGTTTTTAGTCTCCAAATATTATAGTCAGTTCCTAAAGTGTTGTATTTAGGTCTAATATATTTTGTAACTTTGAAAAGCGCTTTGGTTTAAGAGTATTTTTGCTCATCCAAAAATAATCACCCATTACTTATCCAAGACTTTACTGGGTGGCATGTGTCCCATTTCAGTAATTATGTTAATGATACATGTATGGTACCACATACTTTGAGAGTGGTACTATTAGAGTGTCTTGATTCAATGATAGAGTGTCAATAACAATTCCCTAATAACAAATCTTATAATACATTAGTGAAATTAACCCATAGTTTAGTAGATAGAGTTGGACTGTTTCGAATGAGACAAAAAAGAAGGATTGTTTGATATTTCTATGAGTGACAGAAAGAGAGAGAAATTCTCTCAAATTTTTTTTGGGTATTTCTCAAAATTTTACAACTAAACAGTAATCCATTGTGGTTCAAAAGTTGATAATATAACACTCTTTGTGGAATTTTGATAATTGGAAAGACTAATGAAGTTAATTTTACCTTCAAATGACATACATATAGTTTATTCACTTTGACTTTTTTGGTTTATTTTTTTCATAGTAAATTTATTTTAACTACTGATTAAAAGATAATTTAGATAGTAATGGGGGCAATAACATGGTAGAAGAAAGAAAACAAATAAAACTAAAAAGAAAACGGAAATGGGGCCAAATTGGTATTAGAATTCAAAAAATTGGTAACATTTTTCTTGTGTCGAAACAAAATTGAGAATTTAAATGAATTTCAACAAAATAATATAATGGTTAATGAAACGTACAAAAATATCCAGTCAAAGTCAGCCTCCGCCAGCTCAATAAGGAATGTCGAGTCATTCGGTAATGGTGCTCACCACGCAACCATCCCGGGCTGTTCATCTAAGACTGCCCGGCTTAGACCCACAGGTTGGGTGCACGATGTGGGCTCGCCTTATGGTGGGCGCAGCCCAGGCATGTCCCGTGACTGCTATGTTAGTTCCCTACCAAAGAAGCGATCGCAAAAGCACTGAGTTTCCAAGAGATGGACTCGGGACGGAGTTAGCCCAGAAGAAGAACTCAAGCAGGTGGTCCTGGACCCCCAGTTCCCGAACCGATTGTAAGTATTGGTACTCTCCTGGAACCAAGTCTCAGAGGAAAGTTGGTCCAATTTTTGAGAGAAAGCCAAGACGTCTTCGCTTGGAGTCACGAGGACATTCCTGGAATTGATCCATGGGTCATGTCCCCACTGATTCAACATTGATCCAAGCTACCTCCTGGTCAAGTAAAAGAGGAGGGGTATGGCCCCTGAGAGGCAGGAGGCAGTATGCGAGGAAATCTGGAAACTACTCAAAGTGAAGTCCGTCAAGAAAGTCCAGTATCCCGACTGGATAGCCAATGTGGTGCTAGTCAAGAAAAGCAATGAGAAGTTGAGGATGTGTATGGACTTCACCAACCTCAACAAGGCTTGTCCCAAGGACTTCTATCCACTACCTAGGATAGACCTCCTGGTGGAATCCACGGCTGGCCATTCACTCATCTCCTTCATGGATGCCTACTCGAGATACAATCAGATTAGCATGTATCCCGGGGACGAAGAGAAAACCTCTTTCATCACTGACCAGGAGACGTATTGCTACAAGGTGATGCCCTTCGGCCTAAAAAATGATGGGGTAACTTATCAACGATTGGTCAATCATATGTTCAAAGACCTGATCGAAAAAGTGATGGAGGTGTATGTCGACGACCTCTTGGTTAAAAGCCGAGATGAGTCTAACCATCTTAAGTACTAGGCTGGGACCTTTAGCATCTTAAGAAAGTTCCGGATGAGGTTGAACCCATCCAAGTGCACATTTAGAGTCTCGTCTGGGAAGTTCCTGGGACACTTAGTCAGCAAGTGGGGAATCGAGGTAAACCCCAAAAAAATTCAAGCCATCATAAATATTTGGTCACGCCGGTCAACAAAGGAAGTGCAAAGTCTGGTCAGCGGGGTAACAACGTTGAACAAATTTGTTTCCCAGGCTATCGATCGGTGTCTACCATTCTTCGAGATCCTCCGCAAGGCTTTTCAGTAGTCAAAAGAGTGCGAAGAGGCATTTCAGGAACTCAGGAAGTACCTGCATCACCTCATTTGTTCTCAACGCCCGTACCAAAAGAGAAACTATTTCTGTACTTGACAGTATCACCCTCGGTGGTAAGCTTGGCACTTATCAGAGAAGAACATGGGATGTAGTACCTTGTCTATTACACAAGTCGGGCGCTACAAGGCGCAGAGAGCCGATACTCCCACATCGAGAAGCTCGACTTTGCACTAGTCACCTCTGCCCAAAGACTCCGCTCGTAATTTCAGGCCCATGTCATTGTAATCCTTACAGATTAGCCATTTCGTCGAATTCTTAGCTGGCCTGAAACAGCCAGGAGGGTCATAAAATGGGCATTGGAGTTGGAAGAATTTGAAGTGGTCTACAGACCCCGTGCGACAATCAAAGGACAAGCACTGGCCATACAACCTGACATCCCGACCTGGGTACTCTATGAGTCAATGTGGATGGATCCTCCAACAAACAGGGCAGCGGGGCAGGAATCATCCTGACCACACCTGACGGGATCCAGCTGGAGTACGCGCTAAGGTTTAGGTTTCAGGCCTCCAATAGTGAAGCCGAATACGAAGCCTTGTTGGTCGGGTTATAATTGGCTACCTCCATGGGCGTGCAGCAAATTCAAGGATACATCGTTTCCCAGCTGGTTGTCAACCAAGTCAATCAGGAGTATGAAGCGCGGGAAGATAACATGGTGGCCTACTTGGCCCTAGTTAGGTCGGTTACCAAATAGCTCAAAGGTTTCTTAATCAACTAAATCCCAAGAGAAGAGAATACAATGGCAGACCGGTTAGCGCAGCTTGCATCATTTTCCGAGTCAGACCTCCCCAGGATAAGGGTAGAATACCTGCCCGAACCCAGTGTGTCCAACTCAGAAGGCATGGACGTTGACCCGGTCGACTTAGGGCCCAGTTGGATGGATCTGATCACGATGTTCATCACAACCGGTGGTCTACCGAGCGAGAAAGATGAAGCCCGATGGGTAAAATACCAGGCGGCTAGATATTACCTCGTTGACGGCATGCTGTACAAGAGGGGATTCTCTATCCCATATCTCTGATGCATCCATCCTACTCAGGTCCAAGGAATCCTATATAAAATCCATGAAGGAGTATGTGGAAGCCACGTTGGGGGTCGAGCACTCTCCCATTGGGCCCTGTTACAAGGTTACTACTGGCCCACCATGGCCTGGGACTCTCAGGAGTAAGTCAGAAGGTGCTATAAGTGCTAAAGGCACGCAAGCATGATCAGTCATCCGGAAGAACTTCAAACCCCAATCCTCGGCCCCTGACCGTTGGTCAATGGTGAATCGACTTGGTTGAGGCCCTTCATATAGCTAAAGGTCAGGTAAAGTTCGCCGTCATCGCTGTGGATTATTTCACCAAGTGGGCATAAGCCGAGCCCTTGGCAGTAATCACCGAGAAAAAAATGGAGAGTTTTGTTGAAAGGAATATTCTCAGCAGGTTCGGCATACCCCGGGTGTTAGTCACCGATAATGGAAGACAATTTGACATGCCAATATTCAGGCAATTCTGCTTAGGCTACGGCATATCAAATCATTACTCTTCCCCAGATCACCTACAGGCTAACGGACAAGCTGAGGTGACGAACCGAATGATTCTATAGTCCATCAAAACCAGGCATGAGAATGCCAAAGGACTTTGGGCAGAGGAACTTCTGACTCTTTTGTGGGCCTATCGTACCACTCCCCGAGCGGCAATAGGGGAGACTCCGTTCTCACTTGCCTATGGCTTCGAGGTAGTGGTCCTATAGAACTCAGGCTGCCAACATACCGGGTGGCAAATTAAAGCGAGCAAGGCAATGAGGAAGCCCTCAGAGGGAAACTCGAGCTAATAAAAGAAAAGAGGGACCGGGTGTATCTCAACGTAGCAGACTACAAGCAACGGGTCTCAAGGTACTTCAACAGCAAGGTAAATCACCGCAGTTTCCAGGTCGGGAATCTCATCCTCAAGGTAGTTAATCAGTCGACCAAACTCCCGAGTCACAGAAATCTCGGACCAAACTGGAAAGGCCCATACAAGGTTACCCAGGTCAACCGACCGGGAATGTATTGGTTGCAGATGTTGGAAGGACAAAACCTATCGCACCCTTGGAACATAGAGCATTTGCGAAAATACTTTTAGTAAAGTTAGGATCAGGACTGATTAGGGATCTGTATTTTCTTTAAACGAGTTGTAGCCCTTTCCGAGCGGTTTTTATAAATAAAATCTTTTGCAAAGTCTCAATCATGTTTTCTCACAAAAAAAAGACCTCGGGATAGCACCCCGAGGCACAAGAAGACCTCGGGATCACACTCGAGGCACAAGAAGACCTCAGGACCATACACCTGAAGCACCAACTCCTCTTAGGTCCATAACCTACAATGGGGCAAACCCCCTAGGTGGCCAACGATAGAGGAGTCAAAGGAACCTGGAACTACCAAAGTTCTGGGTCAGTTACCTACAATAATCACCTCTATAGAACCCCACCTTAGCATAAGCTTGGGGGGGGAGGGGGCAGGAGGGCACAATGAACTAAAACAGGTAATCACACCGAGCACTAATAGGACTTGGGAATAAGTGTAAGCTACCCTCAAACAGTCCTAAGTACCTACAGTGCCCAGAGTTAACCGACCGGGTAGCACTTCACTACCCCGGGCAGGACCTACAAATCTACAAACTCTTAGCCATCAATGGCTCAGAGAATTTAAAGGCGCTACCGGTCCCCCAAAGACCAAGTGTTCCCTACTGGTCATAGTCCTAAACCTTTTGCTAAGGCAGGATTTTGATAAGACTCACAACTGGCCGGACACGGGCAGTTGTAAACAAACACAGGCATACAAGTACAATAACATAAACATTTGTCCTCAAAGGGCCTTTCCATTACTAGTTCAAAAAAAAAAGTACATAGCTCGGGAGGCAATTATAGCAGCCTCCTAAAAAAAAGAAAAGAGAGACATATGTACATGATGCACCAAGGCCGGGAGCTAAGGATCGTCAACCACGACCACTTCCTCAATTTCCCTAACCTCTCCACCCGGAGCAGTATCCTCGGGTGGGGCCCCCTCTATAGCCTGCTTCTCCTTCTAATAGTCGAACTCAGCCCAGGAATAGCCTGAGAGATCCCAATCTGGATGATCAGCAGCCGCCCGTTGGGTCAAGTCGACGTACCCCGTAAGGAAGCCAGCATCAAACTCCTCTGCGTCCTTCACCTCCGCCTCCTGAGCAGCGATGTACTCAGAAAGAGCTGCCTTCTTGGCCTCTACAGTCGCCTTCTCAACTTCTGCAACCTTTCGGACTGCCCGCTGGCCAGCCAAGTCTTCCCGTGCTGCCCCCAACTCCGGGGCCAGGGCCCTCATCTTCTCCTCTTCCTCCTCCACAGCGAGGGCGAAGTCTGAAGCCTCTTGCGCCACCTTCTCCCTAGACAAGGTAGCTTCAGCAGCAGCCTATCTCTCGGCCACCCCGGGCAAGTAAGTCTTAGCCCCTGCCGCCAAGCAACCAACCTACAAAAAAAAATAAAGGAGGAAGCCATTAGTTGTTGTGGGCAGGGAAATAAAGAAAATTGCATATAAAGTTACTTACCATGTGGCTATAAAGTTACTTACCATGTGGCTGATGATGTATAGCCACACGATCAGGGCATCAGGGCCCAACCTAGAACACCTGTCAATTTGGCTCTGTAGCTGCTCAGGCCGGACCCTTGCTCGGACGTCGTCCGTCGTCTCCACCACCGGCATCCGGACCGGAATTTCGTGTGGCTGGGAGGGCGTAACGACCTCAACTATTATGCAAAGGTCGGGTTTTGGTTAAATAAGGGACCCTTGACACACACCCGGTAGGATGCTTTATATACCAATACATGGTACAAGATCAAGGGTGATCACACAGTCCCATGATGGCTTGACCGATCGGGTTGCCCGGAGCCTCCAATGTCATAGTTCCATGCAATCGATTGGCGAAACATGCAAGTGCAATGTAACAGGCATAAAAATTAATTAATTCGATTAAAGGATGCTTTCAAGTCTAATCCTCGAGTGAACCCAAAATCCAAAATTCTGGTCTGCGAAACCAGAGATTCTAGATTCGATCCCCAGTAGAGTCGCCAAATTGTGGATATTGCAGGCTGACCCACGTTTTTTCAATTTAAAAAACATTTTCAAATTCAAAATACGAGTCGCCACTTAATTTTTACAAGGAACATCAAGAAACCATTTAAATACAAAACTAATATTTTGGAAACCAAAAATTCTAGGTCTGGGGATTATGGAATGACAGGGGAAGGAGCTCGGCGGACTAAAGCACCCCCTCTCATCCTATCTCGTGATAGGCATCTACTTGACATCCTTTTAATCGAATTAATAATCTAAGGATGCCCTCAACTAATACATAAATATAAATATACATTACAAAAGCATGTCGAAAGGGTGTAAGATTGCTAACGATAAAATATCATTCAAAACCACATAATTCAATTAGCAAGCAATATGGCGTGCAATAGAGAACGAGAGAACTTACCCGGGATCCAGCGGCGAAATAAAAAGTGTAATGCATACAAGAATAGAAATCCTAAAAAAATGTCTCTAAGTCACGAATACACATAAGCATAGACCTAAGCTAAGGTGTCGCACATGAAGTCGAAAGAATTAATTAAATCAAGGAGTAATAAACTAAAGAAGGGTCAAGAAATTGTACCTCAAAAAGAGCTACAAAACAAGGGTTAGTCCACATGCTTTAAACAAGATATCATATCAAATAATCATTCCTAAACTTCTAGCTTAAATCTATCAAGTATCTATCAAGTATAGAAGGAATTAACATAACTATGAATTCCTTTAAACTAGTTGGAACCATAGCACCTCTATAGATATGCAAGTCTTAACTAGGAGCCAATGTAATGTCCATATAGAGATGCCATAGCCCCAACATGATCATAAGGAACACCTAGTCATGTTCAATTAGGTACAATTAAGTGCAACTTAAACCAAAAATGAGTCCTAATCATGAGCATCACAACATATATGAATGAATGCATGGATATGAATAAGGATGAACTATGAACTCTTCACTAATTTGGATCACTTAGCCTCTGAATTTAAGTTTAATTATTATTATTTAAAACATGGTTTGAGTCCTAGGTCATTAAAAGACCACTTAGATTAGAGTTAGCAAGATGTATGAAAACTGTGATAGAATTACAAGAATTACACTGAACAGACCAGACTTTCAAAAAGTTGGATCTTAATGCGTTTTGGATATGATATGCTTCTGTGCCACTAGTTTCTAACCCAAAAAGAAAATCGAAGATCAAACGATTCAATCTCTGGGAATTGGGTAAAAACCAGACATCACTCAGAAATTTATAACTCTCTGTCCAGAGATTTTGTATGATTTTCTAAAAATAGTGAATAAATCAAAATGATGTAGACACCCCATTTTGACCTGCCAAAAAAAGAAGACAAATGACTTTTATCTTTTTAACACATTAAAATTCTTAGAAAAATTTATTCGAAGTCAAGAAAGCTTGATTAAGGTTATGATCTACTAAATTTAAAACGGACTCACTGTTTTGAAATTTTGGACAAAGAGTAGTTAGTTCACAAATCATAAGACCAAACCATCCTAAATATAAAATTTCATCAAAACAAAAATTACAGTGGTACTTATATGAGTTATGAACATCCTCTAATTGGTCTCATCCAATTCCAATGGATCATGATTTAATAAAAAAATCTTTGATCACAGTTGGTTTATGGATTCACTGCACCATTATTGAATTAGTGTTCATAGTTTAAATCAAACTTGATCCATGATTCTATAAAGAACAAGGATCAAGTATGATTGTGATTATTGGGATAAGTAAATGAAATACAAATAGGTTCATGGATTTAGCCTTAGAAGATCTCCCTCATAGACCTCATGTTGAAGATCTAGCAAGAGAACCTCTAGGTCTTACTCAATCTTATGAACTTTGAATGATTTAAACTATGTAGCTAAACGGGATCTACATCTAATTCCTCTCTCAAACATATGATCCTTGAGGAGTATAGATTTAATTCTCCTCCCAAATTAATGGTCATTGGAGATTAAACAAAGTTGATAAATAAAAATGGAAATATATATAAAAGTGACAAAGTCAAAACTTAATTAATGATTCAAATCAAGTTCATTGTGAAGATTTATTTGATCTTAAACCACTACAACAAAAATGAGTTTTTACAACAAAGCTTGGCAAGGAAAGATAAATTGTTTTGCTAAAAGTATAGTATTAGCAAGGAAATATTATTTTGTTGCCAAATGGCTGAAAGACATACGCATTTGGCAACAAAAATCTTTTTTCCTTGCCAAAAGTGTAGTTTTTGGTAACGAAATATTATTTTCCTTGCAAATAGTAAATTATTTGGCAACGAAAAATTAATTTCCTTGCTAAAAGTATGTGTTGGCAAGGAAATTATTATTCCTTGTCTAAAGTTCAGTAAATATTGTGAAAATAATTGATGGCAAGGAAACATATTTCCTTGCTAAAAACACATTTTAACAAGGAATTATTTTTTCCTTGCCTAAAGTTCGGTCTAAAATAAAAAAAAAATTGAAAAAAATCATGTTTTGCAAGGAAATAGTTTTCCTTGCTAACCACTCTTTTCATTTCCCTCTCAAAATGTTTTCACAAAAAGGGAAAAACCAATGACCCTACTTTTTGTCTAAGTAATTAGAAAAGGAGAGAGAGAGAAAAAGGGGAGGAGAGAGAGAGAGAGAGAGAGAGAGAGAGAGAGAAGGAGAGAGAGAGAGACGAACTCCTTCGGCCGCCCACCACCCGCCGCCCACGGGTACGCACGCGCGCACACACACACATACCCAGTTTCATATGCCTTTCAGCCCCTATTTTTCTTTCCTCTCACCTGTAATACGTCACTACTCTTAAAACACCATTATAGATGCTAACCCAAACCTGTAATCGTTTGACGTTTCAACCAATCTCAAGCCAACCCCTATTTTACTTTCTCCAATCGTTAGATGTTTTATGAAATTTTTGCAAAATTTCCCTTTCTAATGCTTTTAGTTTCTCTCCAAATCTTTCCTTCTTCTAATCTCTCCAATATCTTTGTAACATTCTTTGACATCTTTGTTTACAAAATTTTATTATAGAGGGAAAGAACACAGTTCCTGCGAATCTTTGGTAGCCCCAAATCCAATCTGATAGAGCCAACAGAAACCACTGGTATGGGCGTTGAAAGACAAATTACTCCATTGAAGAGCACCGCCGATTAAGATATAACAGAATTGCTTCGAGTAAGGTATTTTTTTTTTTTTTTGGATTATCAATCTAGGGTTTTTGACATCTCTTCACATTCATAGTTTAGAGTATTAGAAATTGTTGTCTAGCTAGTGTAAAAGTTTGTTTACAGTTCAGGCAATGGTGGTTATATGTTGAATTTTTAACGTTGGTTCCGTTCTTCATTCATTGAATTGCAGGGCATGAGATTGATGGTCTATGTGCAAGAATGGTTGAAAAACGAAAGTGTAAGAACCTGTTCTAACTTTTATAAGCTAGGTATGTTTTTGCCAGAAGTATATTAGTTTCTAATTAAGTCTCGCTTTTGCCTAATTTTTGTGAAAATCAAGAGCAATGTCTATGGAATCTTTTAAACTCACATTCCTCTACTTGGGTTTTGTTTGAAGGTTGGATGGGCATCATGTTGTGTTGGGCAAAGTGCTATTTGGAATGGATGTTGTGAACAAGATTGAAGCTCAAGGGAGACAGGGTAGGGTCCCCAAAAGCAACGTTGTTATTTCATACAGTGGTGAACTCCCTTTGTAATTGCTTTCCTTCCTTTAACCTGGGCTCGCTCACTCTATAGGATTAAAACTTTGTACACTTTTTTATTTAGTAGCCAGGATGACGGATATATGAAAAGTTATGTTAGGTTGGATTTTTTTTTAATTTTTTTTGTGACTTATTATGTATTTTCGGATATATGAAACTTGTTTAATGTTGGATGTGATATTTAATATTATGTTATGTTTGACAAGTATTGATTATTCTATATTTGTAAATTGAATAGGTTATGAAATATTACAGGATTAAAAATAAATATTGGATTGCACAGGTATTGTTGGGGTACTTTGAAGAGAACAAAATGGGCAAGGAACCATATTTTTCGTTGCTAAAAATAACCTTTAGCAATGAAATTATTTGCTTGTCTTAGAGTTATATAATTGGCAAGAAACAAATTTTTCCTTGCTATAAGTCTCTTTTAGCAAGGAAATTATTTCGTTGCCTTATGATAATATTATTTGCAAAGAAGCATGATTTCCTTGTTAAAAATAATTATTAGCAAGGAACATATTTCCTTGCCTTAGACTTGGATATTTAGCAACGAAATTTTTTCCTTGCAAATTGTCCAAATTACAACACAAAGACATTTTTTTGCAAGGAAATTAGCCATTTAGCAATGAAAAAGCTGAGCACTAGCAAGGAAAATTTTCCTTGCCAAAAGTAAGAATTTGCAAGGAAAATTGTTTTCGTTGCTAGAAGCTTTAGAGAGGAAGCTTCTGCAAGGAATTGAGTTTTCCTTGCAAAAGGCTGTTGCAACGAAATTGTGGCATTTAGCAAGGAACTTTTTCTTTGCAAAAACCTATTTTTGTTGTAGTGTAATTAACCCTAGGCAATTTTGATCCAAATCAATGAAAACAACACATGATAATTCAATCACAAATTCTATGTGATGTGTGATGAAATGAGGTAAGAAGAGAGGTTTTAAAAATGTGTAAAAAATCCTAGATCTATGAATTTGTGATTGAATTCTAGCCTATTTCTAGCTAGGATTAGAAGGTTACCTCTAATAACCTCACGATTCTTCTTAATCTTGTGAAAATCTTCCAAATTCTTCAACTCCTTCTTCAAATTCTTCAAAGTTCTTGAGTGTTTCTTCAAAAATTCTCTCAATCTCTCTCTATAGTATGTATAATCTATATAGAATTCTTGTATTCTTATTGTTCAAGAAAATGGATCCCGACAATGGGGATAAACATCTCCTTATATAGACCACTCTCATAGGGTCAAATGGGTAAATTCGGGTGAAAACTCATGTGCAAGATTTATTCTAGAATATATGAGAAAAAATAGACTATTACAGCAGGCAACACTAGTTGAATTGCTTGCGGCACTCAGCGAATGCCGCACCGGCACTCACTGAATGCCAAGTGGTACTCAGTGACTGCCGGTGCGGCACTCATTGAGTGCTGCCGGCTTCGTCGCGTGCCGCTGCTAACGGAATTCTCACCTTTTTATTTATTTTCAAAATATACTTTGATATACTAGTATATACTTATTCATAGTATTATTTATATCCTTTTGTTTTCTTTTTGTTTCTTTTTTCTTTTCTATTCAAAATTCTTTCTCTTCCCTTTTCAATCTCTTTTCAAAACCATTTCCATTTCTTTTCTTTTTTTTTTCTTTTCAAAATCATCATTTTTATTATTAAGACTTATTTTCAAGCTGTCTCTCCCATACGTATTTCATATCTGAGCTTTTCCCGATCACCGGCCATTTTGAAATTCTATTTAGAACTGAAAAATACTCCGAAGAAATTGAATTACTTAGAACACCTTCGAATTTGTTGCCAGACATTGTCGTCATCGATTTTAGAGGTAACCATCCCCTGAATTCGACGGTCGGTCAAATTTGGGGTGTCTATAGCAGCTTACTTCTTAACTTGCGCGCCCAGGTGCTCCTCAAGGGGATTTCCGGGGCCACCGTGCTGAGCCCGAGAGTGGATACTCGGAAGAACTTTTTTTCCATCCCTTGTTGTTATTGGAGGCATTCTCCAAGATCTTCCTCCCTTGCTGGGCACTCAGAGAAAAAAACCCGACCTCCTTGTATAACGGGGACAGCCGGTAGGTCCATAGAAATTCGTGGAGGGTGAGCTCGTACCCAAACACTTGGGGCCAGAGGCATATGGCCCCCATCAGAAACCTCCACCCGTTCGGGTCAAGCTACATGGGAGCAATACCAAGGTAGGTCAGCAAGTCCCGTGCAAGCGGGTGGAGAGGAAGGCGAAGACCCGCAAGGAGCGCATCCTTGTAGATAGAGGTGTATCCCGTCCGGGTAATGTGTGCCTCATCATCCGGAACAGCGAGCGAGAAGCCATCGAAGCACTCGACTTCTCCCTAATCCTGTAATACCCTGTATTTTCAATAATTATTTAAACACAGAAATATGGACAGCCACACATAAAAATGTACTATTTACAACAATATGCATATATACTAGTACGTACCTGTGCCAGCGGGCACGGCGCAAAAAATATATATAAAAAAATTTAATTTAAAAAAAATTAAAACGACTTCAAGATAATTAGGCAATCCTTTGAACGCCACTGTATCACTTGAAGTGGAGTGGCATTTCACGACCTCTGAAAAAACTAGTATAATTTTTACTTCTAAATGGTTGGATGTGTATTACCAAAAAAGAGAAAATTGGTTGCTGTGTGATTGTCTTTCCAAATACATACATAAAAAATACAAAATCTTCTTAAATCCCAATAGAAATTTCAGTAGAAATAGGTTGCATTCAATGATATTTCAGTAGAAAATTTTCACTTAAAGTTTTCAGTGGATTTTTTTTATTGCTTTTCAATTAAGTGGTGCATTATCAAACGCACTAAAAAGAATTAGTGTTGAAACTTTTCATATTCAACACTTAATTGGGTTATCAAACATACCCTTATATTTTCATTCTTTATTTCAATCTTCAGTTTCACTAGTTACACCAATCTTATAAAGAATGAAAATATAAGGGTATGTTTGATATTTTATTTCAATCTTCAGTTTCACCAGTTACACCAATCTTATAAATCATTCATTGAGTGTTATCACCACTTAATTGAACACCCAGTAAAAAATAGTGTAAAATTGCAATTTTGTCCAAACTGTTTTTACTGTTCATGTGAGAGGAACCACACCAACCATACTAAAGGAACTTTACTGAATTTTTTTCCTTTTTTTTTATTACCAACCGAGTTGGCCTGTAAACGGATCGAATTTGGATTCGATCTGAAACCGCCAGAAAATATCCGACAATAATATTTGAACCGGAACCCGAATATTTTGTTAGCAAACAGATCGGATTCGGATTTGGTATATCCAACCTGACAAAAAAAATAAAAAAATTTGGTGCTTAACAGATATCCGATTAAAAATTTCCTTTGGTGCTTAACGGATATCCAATTGATAAAAAAAAACATATAAAAAAAAACTTGATTTGCTTAAGGGTTTTTTTTAGTGCTTAACGGATATCCGAATCCTAACAAATTCAAATTCGGATTCGGATTTTGGCTAACAGATTTTTTATCGAATCGGATTCGGATATAGTTAATGGATTTCTTATCGGATCGGATTCGGATATCACAAATCCGATCCGTTTACAGGCCTGAACCAAGCATTCACTGGCCAAAAAACTAAAAAAGAGAAAGGAAAATGTAATTTTTGAGAAAAATGAAAAGAATGAGAGGATTTAACCATAATCACCACTGCTCCAGCTTCTTCCCTACATCCAAATATCATTAAAAATTACCACCAACACAATTTTACCTGGTAATTGTATGTTCACATGGACCCTGCCACCACAAAAAAAAAAAGAGTTCTCCTAAGCCTCAGTTGTACAGTATTAAACTGATTTTTCACTCAAATCATAATACAACAATCAACTAAGAAGGTATCATTCAATACTATCCAAAATTCATAAAATAAAAACTGAAAGATCATTCCTCCATTCAACTCCGAGTTACAAAAGATCATCATTAATTTTTTTAATCCCAAAATTAAACCAACTCACTAACCTCATAAATCCTAGATTTGGTATTTCTCATTCAAGAAAAAGTATCTAAACACCATTTAGAACATGTGCCATTCTAATTACATCAAACCCCTATGTTACAACAAAATTAGGAAGACGCCAGAGTTCTCCATCACAGGAAATGAAAAACCTGTTGCAAAGATGATGCCGACGGGTATAAGGTTGTGGCAGTGTGTAGGATGGTCGTGTTCCTACAAAAAATTCCACTTCCATGGCCTATGCATCCTTTTCATTCCATCAATTTGCTCATCTTGTACACTCAATTCCCATTATTCAACAAATCAATACGATAATATTGAAATCAAAATTTGAAAAATATTAAACTAAGCGTTTTTGTGTGATGATAATAAATCAGGGAGTTCAAGTCTGAGATTTGGTACCATAAAAGAAGAAAGAGACATTCCATAATGTTTAAACTACTAGAAAGTAGATAATGCCTAAGGCTTATGTTTAACAACTTTTTTTAAACTTAACTTTTTAAACTATAGAACTTTTGTGGAACTTCCTCTTCATTCCAAAACATTCAAGGATCAGTTTCCAAGCCCCAATCATAGATCAATCCAAGACTTAATCGTATAAAATTGCAGCCCCAAATGAGATAGAAAGGTTCCATTAATAAGGCTCAATTGAAAGATTAACATGCCCAAAAATTTTGCCCTTATCCTGGTCTACAAACTATGGAACACGGACATGGGCATGCCGACACGAATACGACATGACAATGGTACGTTGACACGACAAATTCTAAAAAAAGAATTACAATTTGACACAGCATGAAAAGTGTTCACGCAGCATCGTGTCCGCGTGTCATACACAACGCAACACACCCCATATTACCTTCTTAGAAGTGTCCGTGCTTCCTAGGACCTCACCTTTTTGCCAAATCATTTTATTCATCTTAATAGAGACATGTAAGAGTTAGATTAAATAAACAAAGAGTAAATCACACTTCGGTATCCTGTATTTTCACTCAGAGAATATATCACAGTAGAACCAAATTTAACTCTTTCTATTTAATTTTTTGTATTGCCTAAGGAAGAAAAAAAAGGTTAAGGTGTGTGTGATCTAAAAAAGCCCATTAGTTATACTCAAAAAAATTATTAGTTTAGCAAAATGCTTTAAGGCAAATAACTTATGCACTTGAGCTTTCTAGCCTTTCTTGAATGGGTGTCCATTTTGATGCTACTACCTGCATAAAAAAAGGAACAAAATAATTTGAAACTTAGGCTATGTTTGGTTGCTGATAAAATGGAAGAAAGTATGTTGATCAAATAGTAGGTTGGATAAGAAGATCTGGCCAACAATGATCAATCAAATGCCAACAATTCTAAATCGAAATTAAGGGAATGAAAATTAAAAAAAAAAATTAAAATTTGCTTGAAGATAAATGGACCTACTGTACCTGTTTGTCACTACCAGTGACCACTGAATCACTAGGTGAAATCAATTGTAATTTGGGCATATGTCCAAGGTTTTGTTGATTCAAAATATTAATGTACGTTACAAAGGTATTTTAGTACCACAAATTAAATGTTCAGGTAAAATTACGTCACTAAACGAATTCGAAAATTCGTAGGATTTAAAGAGTTAGTCTAGACTGTCATTAGAACTAATTGTAAGTCTACAATTGTAATTTAAAGCACTGAAAAAAAGACATTTTGCAGAAGTTATTTGTGAAAATTTGGGTTAGGAGAGTTCCTCTCAGAGTTTGAGAGAGGAGCGAAGCTTTCCACCCTTGAATCCGAGATTGAACTTTACCAAGGATATCAAAAGGCTTGTCTTTTGGATCCATTGACCTCCAACGGAAGACCCAGATATTTTGAATTTGTTGGCACCACTTTATCGAAGGATAGCACGGCCCCATTAGATTCAAATGTGTCAGTAATACTCCTTGTGGTTTGATTAATGTATAATCGTTAGTAAATGTGTTAAATTTAAGAGGACACAGCGTGCATAGGGATGTATGCGAAAAACATGTTGGGTGTATCTGTGGTCAACCAAAGAATAAAAATAACAGTGCAAATTCCTACTATTCTGTTAAATTTAACAGATTTTCTAACTTTTACACATTAGTCCAACCAACACGGGGTTTAAGAGACACATTTAAAACTACAAGGGACAAACTGAAAAAACGTAGTAACCACAAGCAGTGAAAGGTAGGGGCGGAGCCAGAAAGTTGCACTTGGGGGAGCCAAGTATACGGTCTTTGTCTGCTAGTAAAAGGGCCCACACCTCCCCAAAGAGAATTTTTTTTTTGGGTACATTTGTACAGTTTTTAGGTCTATTAATACGTATTGTCACTTTTTTCTCGATGCCAAATCTTGGATTGATCCAATTTGGATTGGGCTAAACAAAGAAGTGAGAAGAAAATGACCAAATATTTAGGGTGAGTAAGATTATAATTGGACCAAGATTAGTTCAGTTTTTTATTTTTATTTTTTTAATTATATATTTGGAATCAATGACTTGACTAATAGTTAAGGGTAGATTAGGCTACAATTAGTACTAAAATATGTATATTCGCATGGACCATTATGTAAAAGTTATTATATTGACAGGGCCAATATGTAAATAAGTAAATTAATTTCAAAACTTCACAATAACTGTACATACCCAATTTATTGAAAAAATTTGTCGGGACCAAATATCTGTACTATATACAATTAGAATAAAGGGTTTATATTTTACCCCCTTGTGGTTAGGCCTATTTTCACTTTACCCCTGGCTTGTGGTTCAAAAGTGGATACTTAGCCCCCTGTGGTTTTGGACTAAAGTGAAACTGTTAAGATTTTACTTAGACCTGATGAAAATTCCAAATTTGGCCAAAAATATTAACACTTTAACTCCCTTTGTGAGGTTAATTTTGGGGTTAACCCCTGTGTGAGGATACTGCTGCCATTTAACCCACTTACGTGAGGTTATTTTTAACACTTTACCCCTTGTGGGGCTAATTTTAGAGTTAACTACGCATGTGGGATTGATTTTGACACTTAAACTCTCCTATGTGGGGCTGATTTTAACACTTAATTCCCATGTGGGACTATTTTGAGAGAAATCTTGATAGTTTCACTTTAGTCCGAAACAACGAGGGGGTTAAGTGTCCGCTTTTAAACCATATGGAATAAAGTGAAAATGGGCCTACCATAGGGGGGTAAAATGTAATTAACCATATAATAAATTTATAGATAAATTAAAATCTGTTCAAAATTTTGCAGGACTATGCTCACTAAGTTCCGCCCCCGGAGAAAGGAATTTTTACCCAAATCCATCCATGCACCAATCATATTACATAACCCATCACTGTTTCAACTTATTTCCAAAATCCATCACTTTTTTGAAGTCGTTGAACTAGCGACTTCTTTGTGTGCAGTAAGGGAAGAGGAGAAGGTGAAGTTTTGGGGAAGAAGGTGAAGTCACTAGTTGAACTAGCGACTTCTCGCTGCGGCAAGAATTCGCGAGTTGGACTAGCGGCTTCTACAAAAAAAATTTAAATAAATTGATAGCGACTTCCAAAAAGTGATGGGTTTGAGAAATAAGTTAAAATAATAATGGGTTGCGTAATATTTGGATAAATAGTGACAGAAAGGCTAAAAAAACTCCCGAAGAAAGGTACTCTATAAATGTGATTATGCCAAAGTGAAAGGTACTTTAAAAAATTTATTACAAGGAAACCTCTCCTATAAGCACATGAGAGAGAGAGAGAGAGATTTTGGGAAAAACCATGGTGGTTTTGCATAGTGATTTTTTAAGTGGCAATTTTTTTTGTCGATCATGTTACACTTTTGTCATTTTGGTTACAATTTTTTTTGTCATTATGGTTACAAAATTATATTTGCTACAAATTTTTTTCATGGTAGTAATGATTTTTTTCATTGGTTACAATTTTTTCTCACGACGGTTTTAATTTTTTTGTTATCAAGTTACAATTTCCCTTAATTTTACTCATCAAAGTGACGTGTAACAACATCACAACCTCACATTTCACTCTCTCTCATCCGCGCAAACCACTAGAGTACCACAGAATTTTTTTTATAAATATATGCAACTACAATTTTTAGTTCTTGAACCGTTCATCGCAACCTTAAATTTTTTTAGAGTAGTACTTTTTAATTAGTCTTTAAGTTTTAGTTTCATCAAACCTAGACGACCAGTGATTAAAAAAATGCAAATAGAAACAAACATTGACTATTCGAAAAAAACAAAGCAAAGAAAAAAGATCAATAGAAATTGAAGTTAATTTACTTACAATCTTCAAACCTTGACGAAGATCTCCAGCTGCTCATTCCACTTGTCCCGTTGTTCTTGCAGAATTTTCCTTGCAGAACAACGAACAGAGAGGCTACACTCAATCACCTCAATCGCCTTTAATGTGGGTATATCACCCAAGTCAGATGGAATCTCTTCGAGATAGATACAACGGTTCACCACTAGCCGCTGAAGGCTGGGAAAGTGATCCATGGAGGCATTCCATTGTACGATACTGAGGTAATAAAATTTCAAGAACTTGAGTTTAGGGAATGGTTGGAAATTAGACTCTAGCAAACTTGTGTCCCACAAATATCCGGAAAATGCATAATTTTCGAGTTTGAGAACCTCAAGATTTGGTAACCTTGCAAGCTTTGAAATCTCTTCCCAATCGAAGCGAAACCCTGACAAAGTTATCCGTTTGAGACTTGCAGGTAGATCAAAGCACATAAAAGTAGTTGATCTCTTCTGTTCCAAAAGATATTTAGTTACAGAACGGTTGCCGGTCATATTCAATTTTTCAAGTTTCACGAGAAACCCCAATTCAGGAATCGGACCAATGTCACAAAAACATTTAAGTTTTCGAAGATTGGGGGTAGCAAGTAAGAAAGTAGATTCGTTATTCAAGAAGATTGGTGTGGATATGCTTTGTAAGTCAGCCAATATTTTGGAGGACTGCCATCGGGGAGGAGAAAACGTGCCTATGTGCAGATGCCTCAACTTGATCATTTGGAATATATCATTATCTAATTCAGTTAGTGAATTACCGCAAATATATCTACAATTGAAAATAAGTATTTTAAGGTTCTTTAGTTTGAATACTGATTGTGAAAAAGAGACCTCCTTCTCAAGTACTAAGTACCTCAAATGAACAAGTTGTCCTATTTCATTGGGTTGGAATCTGAACAAGTTACGTCTCAAATCCAAAACTCTAAGAAGTTTAAAGTGTTGAAAATCAAAGTTTAAAATAAATACGGGAGTGGCAAAGTTCAGTAAAGAGAATAAATTTCGACAATCGTTAGAAGGGAATTCAAAAAAATTCCGAACACAGACAGACAATCGATTGAATTTATTTCCAATTGGGTATGAAGAAGAAGAAGAAGAAGAAGGAATTGTAGAAGAAAAACGCTCAAACCGGTGTAGTATTTTCATAAACTTCTCCTCCTCGACTTTTCTCAAGCATAAATCATGGATACGGCATGATTTTACTCCCCCGTCAGACCTTCTATTGGCAATCAATATTAGACTTCTTTCAATTAGATCCATCAAGTACCTCTCTGCAACATCCTCAACAGTTTCAGCCCCCCCAGCACTACTTTCCTTTATAAATCCTTCGGCTATCCACAACCAAATCATTTTGGTGATAGCAATTTCATGGTCTTCAGGAAATGCTCCAAAATAGAGAAAGAGCGGCTTCAAGTGAGCGGGTAAATGGGTGTAACTCAACTCTAGTGTCTCTGTGACTTGATTTGAATCACTAACAACGTACGACGCTATACTTTTGCCAACTTGAGTCCACCAATGTTTAGTTTTCTCTGTCTTTGCTAGAAGTCCGCCTATTGTAACTATGGCTAGGGGTAGTCCACGACAATTTTCTGCTTTATGAGGGTACCCACTTTTATAATCCATTAAGAAATTAGAGAAATCGCATGCTTAATTAAAAAGACAGCGTAGAACAGCTGTCATTTAGAAAACCAAAAAGAGAGCACCAACTATGGGAACTTGCACAAATCACGCAATAAATCATGGATACGACATGATTTTACTCCCCCGTCAGACCTTCTATTGGCAATCAATATTAGACTTCTTTCAATTAGATCCATCAAGTACCTCTCTGCAACATCCTCAACAGTTTCAGCCCCATCAGTACTTTCCTTTATAAATCCTTCGGCTATCCACAACCAAATCATTTTGGTGATAGCAATTTCATGGTCTTCAGGAAATGCTCCAAAATAGAGAAAGAGCGGCTTCAAGTGAGCGGGTAAATGGTTGTAACTCAACTCTAGTGTCTCTGTGACTTGATTTGAATCACTAACAACGTACGATGCTATACTTTTGCCAACTTGAGTCCACCAATGTTTAGTTTTCTCTGTCTTTGCTAGAAGTCCGCCCACTGCAACTATGGCAAGGGGTAGTCCACGACAATTTTCTGCAATATTCTTTCCAACCTCCATCAACTCTGCAGGGCAGATTTCTTTGTTAAATACTTTCTCTTGCAATACTATTAGCACGCAAAGCCACATCTCTGATACGGCTGGTCAGCATAATCCTGCTTCCATTGTTGTCAATATCCCATATGTCATCCAAGAAAATCAAATACCTATTCCCCATTAAGCGTTTATGCAACTCTTCTTTTAACTTCTCAACACTCAGATCACATTGGTTGGGATTGATATGTGGAGACCTTAAAATTCCCAACAATATATCCCTTTTCTCGTATACTTGAGAAACAGGGATCCATGCTCGAATGTAAAAATGGTGTGCAATATAAGGATCATTATACACTTTTAAGGCAAGAGTTGTCTTACCAATTCCGGGCATCCCCACGATGAAGATAACATCCAAGCTCTTTTGCTTTCCAACAAGTCTCTCCATTATCTTCAGAGCCTCATCTTCAAATCCCAGAACTAGTGGAGGAGGACCGAAGACATCAGATTTGTTCTCGTCCATGGTTCTTGAGCAAACTTGAAGCTATTGCTATTGTTCTTGAGGAAATATGTTCTAAGTATATGTGGTTTGTTTTCTAATGATAGTTTTGCTTATACCCACTTTTATTTTCCATTAAGAAATTAGATAAATAGCATAAAAAGACAGCTTAGAACAGCTGTCATTTAGAAAACCAAAAAGAGAGCACCAACTATGGGAACTTGCACAAACGGACAAACCAAAAAGAAAATAAGCATTGTGAAATTGACCGACCAAGTGGTGGGGGGAACTAATGATTGATACTTTTGGTCTCCCTTTTCCATCATGATTAGAATAAGAAATATTCTATCCTGCACCAACGGGTCCTAAAGCAAGAGTTGCGCCAGATTTTGAAAATAGTTCTTCCTTGCTTTTTGAAGAGTTATTCTCAATGGTATAAAGAGTTGTTCCAAAACATCATATAAAATTTGATGAATTTTTATTTTACAAAAAAATAAGTTGATTTTTTTTTTTTTTTAATGAAAATGCAATAGAGTGAAGTCCCTAAAATTAATGACCACTTTACCCCTTATGGTTTGGTCTGATGACACTTTATTCCCTTATGGTTTGACCCGATGACACTTTAACCCCCTAGTATTTTTGGCGTAAAGTGTCAACTTAACACTCTCCATTAGATTCTGTAACGGTGACATTTTACCCGAAAGCAGAGAAGGGTTAAGTGGTCACTTTTAAACCACAAGGGATAAAAGTGTCACCGAGCCAAACCACATGGGTGTAAAATGTAATTAACTCAAAAATATATATTGGGAGAATTAATTAACAAGGATTGATTCGCGAGAATAGTCCACGTGTGTTAGTTTTAAGGTGATAAGGACACGAGCTTTTGAATTGTTTGGTATTAAGTCTATTTTTAAATAGAAAATAAGATTATTGACAAATTTGCCCTCATTTCACACGTAGAACATGCTATTTTGCCATATCAGCATGTGCTTCAAGGCAGTTTTTTTTCTTCAAACTTTAAAATACCATAACTTTCAAAGCACAACTCCATTTTAAATAAAATTTATGTATCTGTAATCTACAAGAAAAGATCTATCAAACAAGATCCATAGTGACTATGGAAAAAAAATTTACTGTCACTATTGGACCACTATAACGTAATCACTGTCTTTGCAACAGTGACTAATTCTATCTTTGAATTTTTTTTTTTTTTTTGCATTTGATGATATGTCACAGTCTTTACCTAGACAGTAATGTAAAGACAGTAACATCTAAAAAATTGACCATAATTATGTAATTGTTTGGTCAATTTCAAAAAATTACTGTCAACGACATGTTACTATTTCTTTGTACAATACCATATTGCTAATCTTTAATTTAATGGTATGTTATTGCTTTTCATATGGGGACAGTTTTTAAAGACAATAGCATCTGCTAAATGATCACATTTTTGCAATTTTTTGTTACAGTGACATATTACTATCTTTTTAAAAATATTTTGTATGTGATGATATATTACTGTCTTTTACCTAGAAAGTATTGCATGTAAAGACAATAACATCTAATCAAATTATCATAATTTTGCAATCATTTGGTCAATTTGATGAAATGTTACTGTCGACAACATGTTACTGTCTCTTTGTGCAATACCATATATGGTTGCTAATCTTTTTATTTTTGATGATATGTTACTGTATTTACTTGAAAAGTATTGTAAAGAAAGTGACATCTGATAAAATGACCATAATTTTGCAAATTTGACGACATATCATTGTCGGCAATATCTTGTCAGTATCTTTATGTAGGCAGCACCTTAAAGACAATATCATTTACTAAAATGGCAATAACTTTGCGATTATTTGGTTGTTTTGGCCTTCCTCTTTTTTTTTTTTTTTTGGCTAATTTTTCGAGATCTACATAATGAATATGTACAAAAAAGAATTTCTCGATATCCGTTTTTGTGCTACAAAATTTTGAATGTTTTTTATTGAAGAATTTAATAGGCAATATGCATCTTATTTTATAGATCTTGTTTTGTAGATCACAGATATATAAAATTTATCGAAAATTGATTTGTGTCTTGAAAGTTATGGCATTTTGAAGATTGAAACACTAACAAAAAATTATTTTTGGAAAACGTGCCAATTTGTTGGCTAAAAATGTGGAAGACTCACGTACATAGCATTTGAGGGTTATTTTGGTCCAAAAAAATCTTAAGGATCTTTGACACTAACCAAAAAGTGTGAGGACTAATCCCGTATTATTGGTCATTATAGAGACTTATGGTCACACACCCCATATATATATATGCATATAGATCCCTAGAGAGTTTCGAATGAGGGATCTCTCAATCTAAGAAAGTGAGATCTCTAAATTTTGGTACATAACATAACTGTTGTTCCCCAGATAACAAAAGTTATTCCAAATAAGCAAAAATAGGGAATATCATAGCTTTGCCCCAAATTTTGTTGATGTGAATGAAATTATCTATATTACTATAGAAAGCCAAAACATGGGATAACAATATTAATTTTCAAGTTTTTCATAATTACAATAAAACAATTACACTTTATCTTCCTAAAAAGTATTAGAAGGGTACTAAAATGTCCAATCATTTAAATAAAATAAAAATAAAAATAAAAACTGCTTCAACAAATGGGAAAAACACTGCCTAAAATAGTTGGCTGAATTTTTTTTTTTTTTTTTTTTTTTTTGACTAAAACGGTTGGGCATCAAAAAATAAATATAAAAAAAAACTGGCACACACACAGAGTGTGTGGCCCTATTCTAGTGGAAGAAGAGGAGAGAGAGATCGGCATTGCGAAATTGACCAGTGCGAAAGGCAAGTGGTGTGTTCGTGATTGATATTTTTGACTTTTTAGTGAAAGCTAACTTGTAATGCAACCGTGTTTATTCTTGAAATTAAAATTTTTTTTCCTTTTATTTCCTTTTTTTCCCCCTTTTTTGGATTTTGCATTTACTATTTCTTGTTCAGATTTGGGTAAAGCCACTAATTTGTAATGCAATAATGTGTATTGTTGAAATTTGATCTTTTCATTTTCCGGATTTGTATTTTCCAAGAAATTTTTTATTTAGAACAAAAGGATTTGGGTTGAGATCGAAGAGGAGATCCAAATCGGTCTAATCAGGCAGGCTCTGCCCCAAAATCCCCCAATGGATTCCTTCCATCAATTGAGAGTCCAAAAAGTAAGATATTAAATGAAAATATTTCAACTTGCACTCTTTATCAAAGGAAAGTATCCCGGGTAAAAACAGTAATATATGCTATTTAAATACATGGAGAACTTATTTCTCAGTAATGGAATACCCATGTCAACCTTAGATGATTGCCATCCCAATTTGGCCTAAATTTTTTGGTTTGTTAAGATTGTAGAGTATAGAGGGCATGTGTTTCAACAGATATTATTTGTCATAAACAACATATGATATATGTTGCAATAAAATTCTTACAACTCATTGTTTCAAGTAAGTAGCAAAAAAAAAAAAAAAGAATTAAAGAAGTTACTTGTTTCGTAACTGAACCTTAAAAATCTCAAATTGGGACTGAAACTGTTTATTTTCATTTTTTCAAAATTTTGCAAACTCAATGCTATGACCACGAAAAAAACACGTAACATAAAAAAATTCAACTATAAGGGTGAAAAAAATAAAGGAAAAATTAGATGTAAATCCCTTGTTAGGGAATTCTAGTCGTTAAAGGACAATTAAATATTTACAATTTTATTTAAGTTTTTCATTAGGGTAATTGTGTTTACTAAGGTTCATTAGTTGTATATTATTCATACATTATGAATTTATGACCATTATACCCATATTCAAAGTGGTGAAATTTCACCAAGTTTTTAAGAGTGGTAAAATTTCACCAGGTTTTGAAATTTTTTTCAATAATGATTTTTTTGCTTATGAAGATTAAACCCTTGTTTAGAGTGGTGAAATTTCATCATGTTTTGAAGAGTGGTGAAATTTCACCAAGTTTGAAATTTTTATCAGTACTGATTTTTTTTCGTTTATGACGATTAGATCCCTGTTAAAAGGAGTGAAATTTCACCAAGTTTTGAAGAGGTGAAATTTCACCAAGTTTTGAAATTTTTATCAGTAATGAATTTTTTCATTTATGACAATTATACCCCTGTTCAAAGTGGTGAAATTTGTGAAATTTCACTACTGAAATTTCACCAAGTTTTGAATTTTTTTTTCAATAATAATTTTTTTGCTTATGACGATTAAACCCTTGTTTACAGTGGTGAAATTTCATCATATTTTGAAGAGTGGTGAAATTTCACCAAGTTTTGAAATTTTTATCAGTAATGATTTTTTTTTCGTTTATGATGATTATACCCCTGTTCAAAGTGGTGAAATTTCACCAAGTTTTGAAGAGTGGTGAAATTTCACCAAGTTTTGAAATTTTTATCAGTAATGATTTTTTTTTCATTTATGACGATTATACCCCTGTTCAAAGTGGTGAAATTTCACCATGTTTTTAAGAGGCGTGAAATTTCACCAAAATTTGAAGTTTTCATCAATAATAATTTTTTTCGCGTATGACGATTATACCCTTGTTCAAAGTGGTGACATTTCATCAAGTTCTGAAATTTTTACTAGTAATGATTTTTTTTTTCGTTTGTGACGATTATAACCCTAGTTAAAAGTGGTGAAATTTCACAAAGTTTGATATTTTTATCAACACTGATTTTTTTTCTTATGATGATTATACCCTTGTCCAAAGTGGTGAAATTTCACCAAGTTTTGAAGAGTCATGAAATTTTACCAAGTTTTTAAGAGTAGTGAAATTTCACCAAGTTTTTAAATTTTTCTCAAAAATGATTTTTTTGCTTATGACGATTAAACCCTTGTTTAGAGTGGTGAAATTTCACCATGTTTTGAAGACTGGTGAAATTTTACAAAGTTTTAAAATTTTATCAGTAATGATTTTTTTCATTTATGATGATTCCCTGTTCAAAGTGGTGAAATTTCACCAAGTTTTGAAGAGTGGTGAAATTTAACCAAGTTTTGAAATTTTTATCAGTAATGATTTTTTTTCATTTATGACGATTATATCTCTGTTCAAAGTGGTGAAATTTCACCATGTTTTTAAGAGGGGTGAAATTTCACCAAATTTTGAAGTTTTTATCAATAATGATTTTTTTCGCTTATGACGATTATACCCTTGTTCAAAGTGGTGAAATTTCACCAAATTTTGAAGAGTGGTGAAATTTCACCAAGTTCTGAAATTTTTACCAGTAATGATTTTTTTCATTTATGACGATTATACCCTTGTCCACTGTTTTGACATCCATAAATAGAAGTAGTGAAATTTCTCCACTATTTTAAAAAGTGGTTAAAACAGTGGTGAAATTTCATAAATTTTTAGGTCCCAAAATATTCTTCATAATAATATGAGCTCTGAAGCTATAACGACGTTCAATTCTAATTTTAATCTTAACAAGTTATGATATTTTGAAGTTCCAAAGGCAAAATAGTCATTTTGTAAATATTTTTCAAGCCAAATGGACACCGCTATTGTGTCCAGAACATCGATGAACATTGGGGTAGGTCCACCCTGTATTAATTGAAGACTTTATTTATATTAACTTATTAAAAGTTAGCCACAAGGGCAATTTGGTCATTTTACGATAAGTGTACTTCGTTAGGTGTCAAAATATTCGTCATAATAATATGAGCTCATAAGCTTTCATGACGTTCAATTCTGATTTAATCTTAATAAGTTATGGCCTTTTAATGTTCAAAGGCAAAATTGTTATTTTATAAATATTTTAAAGCCAAATGGACCTCGTCATGTTGTCTAGAACGTCGATGAATCTTAGGATATGTCATCTCGTGTTATTTGAAGACTTTATTTATTTTCACTTATTAAAAGTACGCCCCAAGGGCAATTTGGTGATTTTACAGTAAGTGTACTTTTTAGGAGTCAAAATATTCTTCATAATAATGTGAGCTCACAGACTCTGACAACGTTTAATTCTGGTTTAATCTTAACAAGTTATGGCATTTTGAAGTTTCAAGGGCAAAATAGTCATTTTGCAAATATTTTCAAGCCAAGTGGACCCTGCCATTGTGTCCAGAACGTCGATGAACTTTGGGGTAGGTCACCTCGTTTTATTTGAAGACTCTATTTATATTAACTTATTAAAAGTAAGGCTCAAGGGCAATTTGGTCATTTTACAGTGTATGTACTTTGTAGGTGTCAAAATATTTTTCTTAATAATATGAGCTCTGTAATGACCCGAAAATTTAAAGCGAATATTAAAATATAAAAATTTATTTTGGTCAGAGAAATATACCAATTTAAGAATTTATACAGTATAATTTTTACCTGTGTGTGTGCATCATCGCGTGAGCTCAACACACACAAGGATCTCCCATGAGACCAAACAAAATTAGTGCTCAGTGGGTGCGTGTGTTTTGTGTATGTGTGTGACAGTGCATGTGTATTATTGAGTGTGTGTGAGTAGTGGGCAAGTAATGTATTATTATATATACACCTACCTACTTATCATTCTCTGAAGACAACTCTCTATCTCTCTGCTATCTCTCATCTCTCTCTCAACTGCCTCTCCATTCTCTCTCTCTCTGCTTTATACACACACACATATTATTATATATATACACACACACACAAAGGCTTATGCAATCATAGAGAAATAAGAGGTAACCTTCTTCTATGTCTTTTTAATTATGCAAGCACATATACACACACACACATATAAATATATATATATATATATATATACACACAGATTTATATTGCACACTAGATGAACCAAATAGAGGCCTTAAGCCTCTGCCATGGCTGTCCACCATTAAAGCTCCCTTTGAGCTTGATTTTTCGACCGTCACCAAAACTCATGAAACCTATGCCAAAATGTTCGTATTAACTTCCTTATAATCCCCCAAGAATAGTTTTTCCATAGCCTTAACCAATCATCACGAATTTGTAATTTTTCCATAGACCCACTTCGCGGTCTTATCCAAAATTCGCGCTATTAACTCAAAACTGGGATCCCAAACTGATATAGATGGATAGAGCTCGTCGAGATGATCAATTTTCATATCGAGTTTGCTTAATTTCGTTAAGAAATGAGTGAGTTATGACTATTAGAAGTTTGGAATTACAATCTGCCCAAACAGGGCATTCTACCCAGTTTATTTCCGAAAATTTCATTTACACCCCTGAAAACTGTAAACGAACATATAAAGGTCTACCGATATCGGATTTGATCACGGTTTCAAGCTTAATACTTCTAATTATGTTTATTTTCATCTGAAGTATTAATTTTTCAGTTTCTGATAATTCTTATATTTTGGTATATTTACAAAATGACCCCTAAACTTTTAAAAAGGGTATTTTTGGTCATTCTGAGATTTTGTAACTCAAAATAAGCAACTCAACATGCTCATACAAACATTACACCGTGCTTTTACAATCAAATTGGGCCTAATTTAACCACATAATTTTGCCCATTAATAAACTAGTAAGCTTTATTAAGCTAATTTAACATGCTTTTACCTCACAAATAAACCCAAACATGAAACCATCCATAAATCATAATTAATGTCACTCACCTCTTGAAAGCGCTCCTAAACTTGAGATTGGAGTTCTATTATGCTTCAGGTATAAATCCTACACAATTTTGGTAAACTAAATGTTACCAACTCATTTCGGTCACGAAAAATCTATCGATTAAACTCAAATTAAGTTATACCATAAGGTTAGACTTACCCCCACGAATCCAAATATAACTTCGTATCACGATTTGGGTAACATACAACGAAGATGTGACGTCCAAAACAGTGAAACCCTTTACCTTCTCTTTCTTTTCTCTCGCGTCTCTCTCTCTGTATTCTTTCTGTTTCTTTCATATCCTTTTCTTTTGATTAAAAGATTAACTAAATATATTTATATACATAATACATATTATATACTCCCTCCGTCCCTTTTTTTGAGTCCACCTTTGGGAACTCAACTTTTTAAGGGGACAAAAAGAATCTACACCCACTTTTCACAATTGCCCCTAATCATTATCATAACTTTTTAAATTTTGTCTTGGTGTAGATTTCAAGGAAGGGTAGTCTTGGAAAGAAAGTAAAAATTGTATACCAATTTAGGAAAGTTGACACTAATTTTGGGACATCCCAAAATGGAATATAGGACTCAAAAAAAGGGACGGAGGGAGTATATAACAATAGGCACCACTGCCGCCGCCTTTTACACTTGCACACACCCACGTTCATTTTTTTCTTTTCTTTTTCTTTTCTTTTTTTTTTTTTAAAGGAAATGATGAGTCATGTGGTGAAGTGTCACCTCTAACCATTTTTACCTTATTCATTTTTACACTTTCACAAATTATAAAGCCTTATTATGAAATCTCCTAATAATTATATTAACTACTCAAACTAATTATATTACTATCCCAATATCATGTATGAGTCTCAAACGTGGTTCCAAATATCATATGAAGTCAGTAATTAACCTACCAATTATGCCACGTGTTCAATTACGCCCTCACAAGGGTATCTAAACTAGTCCCATAAATAAACATGAATAATAAAAAAATATTAAAGCACTTAACATTTTATCAATTAAACAATCATCTGGCATCAACATGTATTACAATGTACATATTTACATTAACATGTTTACCATTTAATCACATAAATGCAACTAAATGCAATTCATTCAATCTGGACCCCCTGTGGGCCCCGTTTCACATTGTCCAACTGTACCCTTTATCAAGCACTTATCACATCGGTGTAACTGAAACTTACCCAAATCATCACATGCAATTAATTATACAAATTAATGCATGCAAAATAAATATTACTTCCATTTTTCGGATACGGGTATTACAATCTTTAACTTTATGCCTTCGCTAATAACTAACTCAACTTGCTTTCGACACTTGATAACTTTGCATGTCTTCAGCACTTTCCAATAAATTATAAAATTGCAATCAAACATTTTCGCAATACAATTCTTAAGCGAAATACTCTTAAGCCAATAAAGTCAAACCACCCTTAAGACAAATGTCAATAAGCGAAACAACTTTTAAGCCAATAACCAAACAACCCTTAAACCAAAGCGCCCTTGAGTCAAAAATAAGTTTTCCCAAATTTATTGTTTTTTATTTAAATTTAGTTAGGCTCTTTCGGCTTAGGGTTAAGAATTAGGGGGGTTGTTTAGCCACAGTTGGGTTAACACAAAACAAATTCTTCAAATAATAAAATTTTCATATGTAGTTTTTCAAATAAAGTTTGAGTTAATTAATATAATATCCATTTTACTCTAAGTTTCTTGCAATAGGTCTAGTCCATGTAACATTTTAATAAAAGGTCCACAAAAAAAAATAGGCCCAAACTACCCCTCAGTCTTACCAAATTTATCTATATTGATTAAGGAAATACCATATAATATATATATACACAAATATATACACAGATGCATATATATATATATATATATATATACAGAGAAACCTAAAATACACAAACCCTGTTAAAAAAAATGAAGCAGAAGCAGAAGCAGAAACATTGGCAGCCAAACTTCTCATCATTCGGAAGTAGTCTCGTCCTCGTCCTCGTCGTCGGTGCAGCCATCATCGGCATCAGACCATTCACAGCTCTCCGTTCAGGCGACTCCATCGTTGTCATCGTCGGCGTAGTCCTACTCCGGCGCGGCAGTGGCACATCAAAGGGAGAAATCAGCGATGCCGACACCGGTTACTTGATACACAACAGTACTACGAGTTATTGATATTGTTGAACATATCCTCCTGATGTGAGATTTCAAACTCGTATTTTGCATGGTCAATCATCGGAGTGTTGAATTTCACACTCACTTTATCAGATTTAATTTGTAATGTTGAACATGTCGTGAAGATTCAAAATCGCATTAATTGATATTATTGTGAAATTGTGGGTGTGCAATTTAACACTCATATGATAAAAGTTTGTTATATTTGAACACGTCTTGAAGATTCACATTCGCATTAAGTGAGATTAGTGTAAAATTTGTCACTCGTTTTTTTGTTTATACTAATGAAATTTGTTGTGTAGGTTGTATCAATTGCTCGGATCCCATCCAAATCCCAAGTTTAAAGTTGTTTGGAGATGGACACTGTTACATTTTACACTGTTAAATTTTACACTATTAAAATTTAACACTAAAGTTCTTGGTTCAAAAAGTTGTGGTGCGAAATTGTATACTGTGTCGTGGTTCAAAGGTTGTTGTTCAAAAGGTAGTAGTGTGAAATTTAACACTCATGTTCTTGGTTCAAACGTTGTGTTGCGAAATTGTATACTATGTGAAGTAAAATTGTGATATCAATGAATTATTGCAGTCAAATGTAAAATGAATGTGCAAATGAATTTGTGATAAGACAGTGCTAAATGTATTCCTAGTATTGTGGTATGAATTGTACACTGTTAAATTTCATAGAATGACGAGTTACTTTTTGATGAATTGAGAGATGGATGAACACAGATTGGTTAATATATTCAATTCTGAAACTGTCGCTAGCGCGGACGCAACTAAGAAAAATTGAATAGTTGTATAATTCACATTGTAAATCACACAGTATGAAATAGTTGAGTGTGAAATTTCATACTGTAAAACACAACACGAAATTTCACACTGTGCGAACTATTATCTCATTCGAATGGATTATGGACTGTTATAGAATGGAGTGTATTAGTGGTATTCAATATAAATGAAACAGATTTGTAAAGTGAAATCCTAAAATATTGGAATATTATTTCTATATATATTATATGCATAATCAATGGGGATTGGATAAGATTTGGTAAGATTTTAAAGCTGATTCATTATTTAAACATGTATTAAATATATGTACATATATAGATACGGTTCTATATATAGAGATTAGGGGTAGAAAAGTCATCTAATCATTCTATAATAGGATATTTTGGACTAATCTCTAACAACAGTCACAATTATAGGACCTATTATTGTGAAGTACCAATTGGTGGGTCTATTATAAAAAACATTGGTAGAATGGGACTTTTCACTAGATTTTTCATAAAGTTTTCCAAAATGGAATTTGCCTAAAAAATCTAGGACAAAATTGATGCATTGAATTGGACACACTTGCTTTCCTATCCCCTCTTTTTTCTCTCACAACAAATCCACGAGCCATACAAAGCTTAGAATTAAAAACAAAATAAAGACTTAGGGTGTGTTTGATAATTGAATTAAGTGGTGAAAATGAAAATTTTCAGCACTAAATTTTTTTCACTGCATTTGATAATGTACCACTTAATTAAAAAAGCAGGCAAAAATCCACTGAAAACGTTAGGTGAAAATTTTCTACTGAAAATAATCACTGAATGCAATCTGTTTTAGTACTTGAAACACTGTTATCAGTATTGCAAATACAAATCACTTAAAATTTTAAGTACTTAAATTCAGCACTTAATTTTCAGTACTTAATTTTCAATTTTATCAAACACACCCTTACTATTTAAGATTTCATAATGTAAATATTTAGTTTTTTATTTTGATCTACCTACCAAATAAGAAGTGGAGAGTAAGAAGTGGAGAGAGGTACAGAGAGGGTTGTGGGGTGATTTGTCCAAATCAGCACTCACAATTAGTCCTAGAAATTAGATCATAGCCCACAATTAATCCTCGCCACTAAACTTATCACTCACATACATTTTGGTGGATACCACACGGTCCTAACTTATTGTATAGATTGTCGTACTATACACAACTACTTAATGTTAAGAGTAAAACTTTACCCACAATCTTCACACAATTGTTCATCCACAACTCACAAAAGTGTGTCTATCTCTCTCCTGTGTCAATCTGGGGTCCATTGACATCACAGAATCACACAGGAGAGAGATACACACACTTTTGTGAATTGTGAATGAAAAGCTGTGGATGAAATATTACTCTAATGTTAAATATAACTTTGCAATTAATTTCTTAAATAGCAGCAATAATGTATGAAAAATAGGCACATGTAAACCTCCCAATTTCTCACAAAGTGAATACTCTCAAAATCAAATCCATGATCACTCATTCAAGCAAAAAAAAATAAAAATCCATGATCACTCACTTATTAGCCGAGCGTTTACCAGTTTACCAAATAATGCCACATAAATAGATGTATGGATAGATTTCACACCTTCTGATGCAAATTTTCAAAATTATTCATCAATTACCAAACAAAGTTCGAATTAATTTCAAAACTACCACAACACGTCAGCAGATTGATAGTTTAGGTGCACAAAATCGGTGTACGTAGCATTTTCCTTTCATAAAAATACCACCACCTAAAGAATATGTTGACAATTTATAAAAACTACTTGAAAATAAGGTCAATTAATACAAACAACGACCTTTAACCAATAAGATCTTTTATCTTGCCAAAATGTTTGGTGGTGCACTTTAGCTTGCAGTTTAGGTGGTTTGGTTGGAAGATTTAGGTCCATTTGGATTAGCTTTGACTTTTGAGCTAAATTACAAGGGCAACATGAATTTAGAACCCAAATCCGCTTCTTGCATCACCTTTGATTAATGAATTCTGGAACTGTTTCACTCAAAACATGCTTTTATGATCCTAATGTGCTTCCTAAAATTTATAAGGGCATACTAAAATACAGGTTTTGAGTCATTTTGGATCAAAAGGTAAGTTCGAAAAGTGACTCAAACAGAGCCCTACCTATCAAAACCATCACAACCTAAGATTTTCACGAGGGCAACTGACAACCAAATATGGCATGTTCGATTTCTGAAGTATTGGTTATTTCAGCAAATGGTTCAAATTTGAGTTAGCCTTCTCTACACATGCTATACTTTTTAGTATGTATGACAGAGAACTAGTGTTAAAGAGTAATTTAAGACAGGACAAAGACTTCCAGTCAATAAAAAGGCACTTACCAAACATGTGAATATGTAAAACCGCCCCTCAAAAAAAAAAATGTAAAACCCATGCACTTATGATCCACATAACTGGTTCTGAGCCTTTCCAAACAGCCCCTAAAATACTTCAGAGCAGGCAGATCAAGGGTGAGACTTGTGTTTGTGTGCAGGTGCATTCTATTGTTGTATTGAGCCAATAAGAAATTATAATTACATTCCTGAATAGCAACTAAATTACATCTACTACTTTGCTAATTTTTTTCCTTTTCAAAGCAAACTCCCTCCCTTGCCAATAAGGTAAAAGGAGTGGAAAAAATTGGAGATGAAAAAAGAATATTCAAAACAGAAACAAAGATGAGATATATACAAGTACAGTACATATCTTTTAATGAATCACTTGATGATTGATCAGGCCTCTGAGAGTACTTGAATCCACGAGGAGATCTTGGTTTGCATCATCTCCCTATATAGGAAAATCAAGCAAAGAAACGTGTGATGATAAAGCGGAAGTGGCAAAGGCAAAGGGTTCATATCAAAGACTCAAAAGGCCACTAGAATTACAAATAACAACACAACAGTAATGTCGGTAACGTGCGCGTGTATAGTGTGCTTCTCTGTGTGTGTATGCGCACGACGCGCATAATAGTGAAAATTATTGAGAGAGACCTAACCACCATATCGAGACTCAAAATGGCATCAATAATATCAATAACAACAATACAACAGTAACATCAGCAACAGTAACAATATTGTGGGGTGTGAGTACGCGCGCGCAAGCGTGCGCAAGCTCGCGCAAGCGCCTGTCCATACTGGTGTCTATTAGAGAGAGAGACCTAACCACCATATCAGGACTCAAACAAGAACCCGTACATATTAGTGCGTATTACAGAGAGAGAGAGAAGACGAGAGAGAGAGAGAGAGAGAGAGAGAGAGAGAGAGAGAGAGAGAGAGAGAGAGAGAGAGAGAGAGAGAGAGAAACCTAACCACCAGGGATGGAATTTGTTGCCCAAATAAATTGCGAGTAACAAATTCTCACGCCTGAGATATTCATGCCGTATCATAACGACTTAGAAACTCGATTATACAGGGATATACTTGGTCCACAGCCTGCATACAAATATAAAACCAAAATTACACCACCAGTGGAGTGAAAATTTAACAAAAAGAACATGTACCAGTGCTAGAAGAGAAAAAGTATGGAAAGATGAACAATACCACTCGTCCTCCCACCAAATCATAATGTGCATAATGAGGACCTTCAGGTTCTCCAAGTTCTTTATAGGTGGCCAAATGGTCAGGAAAGAGCTTTGCGGTTTCTGTTTAGGCCAAGAAATATAAAACAGATTACACAATGTATAAATTCCATTAGATATATATATATATATATATACCTTATATGTTCGCATTGCTGTCAAATCGTGAATCCGATTGCCAGACTTTATAAATCGTGAATCGTAAGATTCACTTTCTTTCTTTAGAAAATTAATAATACATCGCATATATTATAAACATATAGAAACACATATAGAATGCTCAAAATTAGCAAAATAACAATTTAACACAATTTTTATGCAATAGCAAAGCTCAAAATGTTGAAATTTTCCACTTAAAACTTAAAATTCCAAAATTCGAAATAATAAATCATGAACGAACCATATTGGGTTGTGTGAAACTCAAATCAACTTATACGAATCAACTTGTGAATCAACAACTTTTTACAGCCATGCATGTGTGTATCATATTTACTTGGTAACATATCATATACAGCTTCAGGCGGCCAAATTAGATCCCTATCTCTTGCAAATACTAAGACAGGGACACTGGTTTGATGTAGGTGCTCTTTGTAGAAAAATTGTACCACTTCTGTCCCGTAGTCCCCCCTCCTTAAAGGCTGTTGTTAGCTTCAAGAGAAGTTTAGCAGGTATTGTACTTGCCAGCTGTGACAAAACCATGCTTGTCAGTACATCATATATACAGGAAAAGGTGGAAAGCAAGTTGTATAAAATTTCACAATATATTGTAAATAGCAAGCAGGAATTCCAAGGGGGATCATCATGCCCTGATAACGACTAGCATTTTTTTAAAAAAATAATCTTTAAAAGTCACCCATTTTTTTTTTCACAACTTGATTTGCTATAATGTCGAACATTGTTTAATTTCTTTTCAGAATAAATAATATGGCTAGGGCGAGCTTGGCACAGTGATAAGGCTATTCCATTGTAATCTAGGCGTCAGGTAGGTGTTCCAACGTGGAAAATAGCTTTACCCTTCACAGACCCCACTGGGCGGTAGCCTCGTGTACTGGAGTTGTCCCTTTCTTTAAAAGAAAGGAGTGAGATGGATTCTCAATATGTGAGACGTTGATTTTTTTTTAATTAAACTAGAGATGCTCACATGATTAGATGTGTCTAGCAGGAGAATCAAGAGAATACAAGATGCACTACATTCAATTGTTATGCAGAGAAATGGCCTAATAAGAACATTTTAAATGTGTAAAAATCTACAACTCAACAGAAATCAACGAACTTGTACTCATACGGGGCTATATTCGTTATTAAATCATGTCACAATCCATATTCGCAACAACTCCGAAGAAACTTAGCTATGTTCAAAATTAACGTTTGTTGCATTGACCACAGATCAAAGATTTTTTTCATGTTTGATTCCACCCAAAGTGATGCTCTTCATCTTTTTATATAAAATTGTGTACGGAATCATGAATGAAATTATTTCATTCAAGGACAACCAAATAGGCCCTCAAGCTTTAGAGTGAACAAGGGTAAAGTGAACATACTCAGTAAATATTTTTTTTGGCCTAAAAAATCCGCAGGTTAGTGGGGGGCGCGCAGGTCAGCGGGTCTGTGGGGCAGCCTGTGGGTTTTTTCAGGCAAAAAAAATGTTCACTGGGTACGTTCACTCTACCCTGTTCACTCTAGAACTTGACCGTTGATGTATAATATAGTCAAATACTTAGTTTTTAGTCTCAAAATATTATAATCAGATCTTAAAGTGTTGTATTTAGGTTAAATACATTTGTAACTTTGAAAAGAACTTTGGTTTGAGAGCATTTTTTTCTCATCTAAAAATGGCCACTTATTACTCACATAGGGTTTTACTGGGTGACATGTGTCCCATTTCAATAATTATGTTAATGATACAGGGGCAAAATGAAAGCTTGGGTGAGCAATATTTGACCATTTTTGGGTGAGCAAAAATGCTCTACTTTGGATTTCAAATCAAATAATGTTCAAAGTGTTGGGTATACCGTATGTATACATGTCCATACATATGAGATATAATTCCTTAGTGGATTATTGTTTTATTCCTTGGTTACCACCTATTAGGCCTAGTGGGCCAATGGAGACAAATTTGTAAAAAGCCCATTACATCAAGGCCATGTTTGGATGGCGGAAGCAGGATTAGACAATTAGTCATTTTTAAAAAATAGTCCGGGGACTACTACTACCACATCTCCCATGGTATAACTTAGTCCCCCATATGGGAGACTATTCTCTTAAAATGGACAATTAGTCCTGCGCTCCACAACCGTGCCAAACGCCGGACTATTTGATTAAAATGAACTATTAGTCCAATGCCCCCTTAGTCCCGCGAAACAAACGTGGCCCAAAGGTCTAACCTAAGAAAGGTTGTTCTCTTTTCCTGTAATCAAAGTCTGTGTAGCATACAAGAAAACAGAGAGAGTTAGAATTAGCCTGTGCGGCTTGTGTGTGTGTGTGCGGCAGCGGTTGGAGAAGGAGAAGAGTGAGGTGCACAAGTAAGGGTTTGTTTGACTACCTAAAATCATTTGGGATTCTTGAAGAAGTATTATTTACTTACGGCCTGTTTGTTTCACGGATTATTTAAGGTGGATTCTGATTATGAGGAATCATAATACCAGTAATCACTTTACCAGGAATCTGAATCCCTGCAAAATATTTGGTTCACCAAGCTGGATTTAGAATCCAGTGTTTGGTTGGGTCAAGGAAAATGACATGGAAATATTGTTAAATACCTAAACTACCCTTGAAGGCTAAAAGAATGTATAAGTTAAAATCAAATTGTCAACCCTCTAAAAATGGAGGGTGATTGAAAAAAAATAATGGTATAAATCTAAAAATCAATGACACATAAAAAATGAGATAAATAGAGTAATTAAGACATGAATATGAGTCTAAACTATTACATGTAGTTAAAATATATTTGAAAAATAACAAAAGATATATTATATTTTTAATCTTAAAACATGTATAGGTCTAACGTACAAATCACAATATGCCAAATATGTAGTTATTGTAATATCATATAGACTTTTCAATCATTAACAAATAGTAACCCAAATTTGAATTCAGTTATTATAAACTAACATCAAATATAATGTTTCAAACATAAGAAATCATCATAAACAATCTCATCTACCAATCTCTCCATTTTAGAAAATAATAATAATTATAATCATAAATTTCTTCTGATCACATTATTTTTCTGTTTAATGGTCTAATAAAGGCTAGTTTGGGTATTATGAAAATAGTAAATCAAAACCCCAGTAATCCTTAGGAATACCACCTCTAAGCTAGGATTTAGAATCCACCATATTTTCCACCTTTGGGTGGATTCTAAATCCAGTGGGACCCACAATTCTTTAAATATTCCATGAACCAAACAAAGATATATTTTAAGATTACTAGTAATCTTCGGGTGGAATCAAAATCCACCCTAAGAATCCATGAACCAAACGGGCCGTTAGTGATTTCCTTTGGGTATTGTGAACCCTAAGAGGTAACTCTTGTACTCACTCTCATTGATTTGAATACCTCAAGTTTTGGGGCAAAAACTTGAAAAACTTGAGAGAACATTTGTATTCCTTGTTTCATATTGTCACGACCCCAAAATTCGACTTCAAAATTTTAGGCTCGAGACCGGCCTCTAGGCCTCTTCATAATTAAATAGAGCTCTAGCGGAAGCAAACATAGCTTAATTCTGTTTATATATTGAAGTCTACATAAATCTTGAAATGTTATTACATTGAAGGCATAAGTCTTTTAATGTTCTGCATATCTAACAATCATCTACTCCTCATTTGCATCAAGAAGATAATCTTTATCTTCTATCGAAATGTTCTGTTCTTCTAAGGGTTCTGTAATAGCCTATCATCGTCACTTCGTCACCTGAAAAGGGTTTTAAAAATATTTTGGAGAGTGTGAGCTGAAGGCTCAGTGAATGAACATAAACTTGGAATAATCACTTAAAAAGTTTGCCTTTTTAGAATAGATAAGATAATAACATTAAAATTTCATGCAATAAAATAAAAATATAATGACAGGTTCTATTTGCATGGAAAATAGCATCTTTACATAAATGTCAAATTACCAACCACCCACTCACACACACGTTCCTTTCATTACATGGCACAGTGATCAAAGTGCAACCCTGCTAGTCGGGTTCATGGGTCCACAGGACCAGCCACTTGGGCTCATTTCATCGCATACATAGGCTATACTTTATAATTTGTTGTGATAGTAATTGACACTTTAAATAAATGAACAATTTAAATGATGGCATTTCAGAAGATACATGACATTGAAATAAATTGGCACATTTGAGAATAATAAGTTTTGAATGCTAAAACCCTTCCAGGAACCAAGAAAAATGTTCCGAAAATAACTTTAGTAATTTTGATACTTTACATATTATAGTAAAATTTACTCATTATATATTGAGTTAATATAGAGTTTGAAAAAAGGTAATAAACACTCACATATAGAGTTGAGTTAAATACAGGATACGAACACTCACCTTGGTGACTTAGGAATTGACGATGAAACAGTTCCTACATCAATACAGGTAAAAGAAACTAGACATTTAATCATAGGTTGTAAGCATAAGGGTATAACTGCAATTAAGGCTTTTCTAGGGTATTTATGTAAATATGCTAAAACTATGTCAAACCTTCACTATAATGTTCCTTACACTATGCTAAGTTCAACCTCACTAACTGGACTCAATTTGGAGTCCGTAGCAGGTCCTATTTCGAAACTACATAAACGTGGATTTTACAAATAAGGTGTATTTTAGACAATGTTGGATTGTCTCCAAACTTTTAAATATGATACTAGACATTATTTCAAGACTATAGGAATTGACATCGTATTTTTCTGAGTTATAGATTATTTACTACGAATTTTGGAAGTTAAAATACTATTTTTAAATAGTTACTATTGAGCCGTAAAGCACATATATAATTTCCATAAGGGTGAGAATTGATTCGTCAAACTATTCTTTATAAAATCATAATATTAATTGCGTATTACATTTCTTTTACTAATTTTATTACCCAAAGAATATAAAGGAATTAGTAGTTATTTATACTTAGTACCCCAATATTTCTAATTGTAATATCTATTTGTTATATTCTAATGATACAAAATAATACTGAAACATAAGGGTTTTTATTTATATAATATAAAATCTGACAAGGCCTAACTTATTTACTAACACTATTTTTAAAATAGTCATAACAGGACCGTAATTATATTTTTATACCCAAATACCATAATTTAAGTGTGGGACTATTTTTAATAGTCATAAAATGCCATAAGAATATTTTTTTGTATTTTTCCCATAGTTTAAGAAATATAATAGCTATGATAAAATAATCAACCTCTATTTAAATCAATTGATAAGTAGTAAAATAATATTAATCTATAGTTTTATAATTATTAAAATTATAAAACAGTATATATTATCATAATATCATTATAGAATATATAGATGATTTATAATGAGTTTACAAAATCCCAGAATGACTAAAAATACCCTTTTTAAAAGTTTAGGGTTCATTCTGTAAATACACCAAAATACAGGGATCATGTAAAAATATTCAAAAACTGTAAATTTACTATATCAGATTGTAATTAACAGAATTATAAGTTCTACGCTTGAAACCGTGATCAAATCCGATGTCGGAAGACCTCTATACATTCGTTTAAAGTTTTCAGGGGTGTAAATGAAATTTCGGAATAAATCTGGGCAGAATGCCCTGTTTTGGACAGATTGTAATTCTAAACTTCTAATGGTCATAACTCACTCATTTCTTAGCATTTTTAAGTGAAATCAGTGTCTATCTTGAGTGAAATTTCGTGGAGAATCCAAATCTAAAGCTGGTTTTAGTAAATTCGAATCACAGAATGTGAAATGACCAATTTACCCTTTAAGACGAATCCTAAATAAAATCCAAACGGTACAAGAAAATCAAAAACTGTTTTAAGGGTAGTTTCATGGATATTTTAAGAGTCAATCCTTAAAATTTGAGAGCTATAGCTGGTCGGAGTAAGGAGTTATACTAATTTTATTATTTCGAATCAAACCGAGCTATTTTCTAGAGTTTCCTAATGTTAATCAATTAATCCATTTAACCACTAATAAATTCTGTTAAATAAAGCTAAACATAATATAATTAACATAAAGAAATCAACATAAATAAAGGAACTTACCTCTAACAATTGTGGCTTAATTGAACTCTCTCTGTATTTTGTAGCTTTCTTTAATGTATCTATCAACATATATATATATATATATTATATTATATTATATGTATATTATATGTGTGTGCGTTAATTCACTGAGAGAGAGAGAACAAAGAGAGGCAGAGAGAGAGAGAGAGACAATTGAGAGAGAGACAATAGAGAGTAGAGAGTTGTTGGGAGTATATATAGTATATATATTATATTTTTTTATTCTTTTGTTTGCCCACCAAGCACATACACCAACACACACTTTTGTCACACACACACACACACACACACACGTCACACACACAATACACACATGCTCACAACACTTATGCACATGCTGTGCACCAATTTCTTTGGGCCCAAGTTGCCCTTAGAAATTATCCTGTGTGGTCACTCACACCACCATGCACAAACACAGGTAATTATTATACTGTAAAATCTCAAAATTGGTATATTTCTCTGACCAAAATAAATTTTTTTAACATTTTTATATACGCTTTAAATTTTCGGGTCATTACACATATAGTGGAATTATTCGGAGTTGCCCTGTGGTTTTTTCCCTCTTCATCAGAGGGTTTTTCCACATAAATCTTGGTGTCATTTAATTCTTGCTTGGGTGCTTTCTTATTATATTGTTTGTGCTTAATTGTGATGAAAGAAAATTATCATTGTGACTTGGATATTATTTTTGTTCCTATTTAATTCACACTTGACAAGGGTTAGGAAGTGTTACTCCTAATTAATATTGAGGATTCCAAATTTTCCCCAAAAAAGTGGTATCAGAGCTAAGGTTAATTATTGTTGAATTATTGTCTTGTGTGATTAAATAGAGGAATCATCACATCCGATGATTAAGCTTACGACTTCGAATTATGCCATTTGGAAGCCAAGAATGGAGGATATTCTCTACTGTAAGGATTTGTATGATCCTATTGAGGGTGATACGACCAAGCCTACAACTATGTCCGATACGGATTGGGTAAAATTAAACAGGAAAATAGTGGGTCAGATTAGACAATGGGTTTACCACACCGTGTTTCACCACATTGCCCAAGAAGTTAATGCACATAGTTTATGAAAAAAATTAGAATCTATGTATGAGAGGAAGACCGCGCAGAACAAAGCTTTCTTGATTCGAAAGCTTGTGAACTTGAAATTCAAAGATGGGAATTCCGTTGCCGAGCACTTGAGCGACTTTCAAAGTCTGGTAAATTAGTTGGCTACGATGAAGATGGTCTTAGATGATGAATTTCAAGCTTTGCTATTATTGAGTTCTTTGCCTGATAGTTGGGAGACGTTGGTTGTGTCTCTTACTAATTCAGCTCCCAATGGTAAGCTGACTTGGGAGATTGTTAAAGATAGCATGTTTAACGAAGAAGCCAGGCGAAAGGGTATGGGTGCGGATCAGACACAGGCTCTTGTCACAGAAAACAGGGGTAGGAATCCGAACAGAGGGTCTTGGAAAGGATCTAAAGATCGTAGTAAGTCCAAGAACAGCAGAGGCAAGTCACGGGCGAGAGGAGGTTTTTATGCTATTATTGTAACAAGGAAGGCCACACGAGCAAAAATTGTAGAATTCGAAAGAGAGATCAGAAACATGGAAATACTGAGAAGAAGTTAGAAGACAAGAATACTACAGCTACAGTTTCTGAGGATGTGGTAGTACTCTCATTTGGAGATGAAGAGTGTTTACATATTTGCAGATAGTGATATTGAGTGGGTTGTTGATACAGCCGCCTCCTACCATGCTACTCCTAGGAGAGAGTTCTTCACTTCGTATAAAGCCGGTAACTCTGGTACTGTGAAGATGGGTAATACCAGCTATTCCAAGATTGAGGAGATAGGTGACGTGTGTATTCGGACTAGCCTGGGTTGTACTTTAACATTGAAGGATGTTCTATCACGACCCATCCCGCTACGGGCAGAAATAGGACACGTGGCACGCCACCAAGGCTCATCCAATTCATTTACTAACCATACGCAGCGGAAAAGAACATTTAAAACAACATTGAAATTTAAAACTTTTGGAAACGATACATTCCGAGTTGTAAAATCCGTACAAATTTGAAAACGTAACTATATTTTAAAACGGATGAATTTATGTTGAAAGGGGTCCCAAAGGTATCCTAAGAACCAATCAAAACCTTTTGAAAAATTTTGGAAGTAATAGAAAAAGATTTCTGGCAGGGGGTATTTTGACCGGTCGAACGACCCTCTTCGACCGGTCGAATGACCCTTTAGCAGAATTCTGCCCAAAACTGCAGAATTTGCTAAGGCATCACCCAACCTTCACCCATTGCAACCCTTCAAACATATTCTAATTCCTAGCAAACTTTACCAAAGTTATAAGGATAAGTGTAACAACTTGCCTAAGTTTGGAAAACATTAACTAATTAAGTTAAGGGTCCGTTTGGATCAAAATCTCATAAATGCTACAACAATTCATAAAACATGAAATTTAACTTGTTAAACAACAAGACACACACTCAAGAGTCCCGAGTCACTTCCAACCAACTTAAAAGGTTTTCGAAATAATATTACATCAACCCAAAAATAATACGGAGCTTCTATGATTCGGTTACAAGAATCTATACCCTAATTCTTCCGAATGATCCCCAATGGCCTCATCCCTCGCATTCCATTTTTCCTTTCTTCATACCTGCAATGGAGTAAATCTCCATTGCTCAGTTATATACTGAGTGCACAATTTCTAACATATGCATATATGATAAATCATGCTTTAAACATTTAAAACATATCAAAATGGTCTCCAGGGAGAGTAATACGCATTCATCCGGTAATGAAACATTTGAAAATTGATGTCGTGGAGGGCCTTCTCCCTACCACTCATCCAGTGCCCTGGCTGGGCCTTCTCCCACACCATGCATAGTAGTCGTTGCTACTCTAATCCTCCAACATCGAGAAGCTTGCCCCCAGATGAATTTGTACTAAACTCCCTTTCAACCCACATAGACACATAGCATGTTCATATAATCATCTATATGTGCTCGCGTAAATTTAGACATGCTTTTCACATTTAAGCGCGTGCATAATTAACGGGCCTACTATTAACACATGAATTTTGACTGGATCTCAATTTTCTTGTCGAAATTTAAAACATGACATTTCTCTATATAAAATAGGCTAGAAATTCATTCCTCGAGCTATCGTCGTATAATTTTGATGGAACGACTAGAAGCCCAAGTAAACGCCAAAACTCCGATCCTACGCGAAACCTACAAGTTTACACGCGTTTTCCCCAAATTCCTAGATTTAGAAATTTATAAAAACTTAGCCAAACGTGGCCTAAAGACTATCAAAATGTAGCTCTTACCTTGGGGAGTTCAAATATGAAATTTGGTGACAAATAAACAGGCAGAAGTCCGTCGATTTGCGCCTTGAAGCTCTAAGTTCCCAAAACCCCCCAAATCTCCCTTTGTTTCAATTTTGGAAAAGTTGTGAATGAGCAAAATATCTTGCCTCTTCTATTTATAGGTAACATTTGTGAAAATTATGCTTACCTCTCCACGAGTTTCAAAACTACTAATTATTCTCCGAAACGTTGCACACAACCATTTTATCTCTTCATGAGTAAAAACTATAAATTATAAAAAATTTTGACTAAGTTCTGTTTGGGTCCAAAATTACGTCCGAAAACCAAATTCTGTGGAATCTCTACACATCCTACCTTTTATGCAACATGTCACTCACGTTCTCGATCATCACAGTATTCAAAATGCTCTACAACAATATCAAAACTACCATAAGTTATACCAAAACAGGTAAAGTTACTATTCATAAAATACCAGATATTTCAAATAACATTTAAATCACATAAATGTCATTTAATCATGCCAATGCAACATGACTCCTCTTGGAATACCAAAAATTACCGTCTCCTCAATTGACACCCACCATTGACCCACAGTCAACCTCATTCACAATTATTAATCAACATTAATAATTCCCAGAAATCTCAGATATGCATTTAAACCAATGATTTTCTGGGACGGGCGTGACATGTTCGGCATGTTCCTGATTTACGATTGAATTTGATTTCTGGTGTTGCACTAGATAAGATGGGTTATGCTAACCATTTTGGAAGCGGAATGTGGAAACTCACCAAAGGTCCCTAGTTGTTTCAAAAGGGGAACTTTGTTGTACTTTGTACAAGACTCATGCGAAGGTATGTTCTAGCGGGCTCAATGCAATTGAGGATGAGTCTTCACCAAATTTGTGGCACAGGTGTTTGGCACACATGAGTGAGAAAGGGTTGCAGATTCTGGCAAAGAAGTCCCTCATTCCTTTTGCCAAAAGTACAGTTCTTAACCCTTGTGATTATTACTTATTTGGTAAGCACCATAGAGTTTCCTTTCACACTTCTAGTAAAAAAAAAAACCAAGTTGCTTGAAATGGATTATTCTGATGTTTGTGGTCCCATTGAGGTGGAGTCTTTGGGCGAAAATAAGTATTTTCTTACTTTTATTGATGATGCTTCACATAAAGTGTGGGTGTATTTTCTGAAAACAAAAGACCAGGTCTTTCAGCATTTTCAATGGTTCCATGCCATGGTGGAAAGAAAGACAGGAAAACCTTTGAAGTGCCATCGTGCTAATAACGGGGGAGAGTACACTTTAAAAGAGTTTGAAGCATATTGTGTAGGTCACGGTATACGGCATGAGAGGACAGTTCCACGTACCCCACGGCACAATGGTGTGGCTGAGAGGATGAACAACACTATTGTAGAGAATGAACCACACTATTGTAGAGAGAGTCAGATGCATGTTACGAATGGCTAAGCTGCCTAAGTCATTCTGGGGTGAAGCAGTTCACACAACTTGTTACTTGATTAACAGGTCTCCTTCAGCTCCTTTAGATTTTGAGATTCCAGAGAAGGTATGAACTGGTGGTGATATTTCCTACTCTTATCTGAGGGTGTATGGGTGCCAGGCATTTGCACATATTGTTAAGGAACAGAGATCTAAGCTTGATGATAAAGCTATTCCGTGTATCTTTGTTGGTTATGGAGATGCAGAGTTCGGGTATAGGTTGTGGGATCCAGAAAATAAAAAGGTGATTAGAAGCAGAGATGTGATTTTTCACGAGCATCAGACGTTGGCAGATTTTGAGAAACCTGCACAGCCTAGAGCGAGTAGTGCTCCAAACCTCACAACAGGTCCTTCCACATCACAGAGTGCCACAGATGGGGAAGAAGTACAGTATGAGCCAGTCATAGATGTTCTAGAATTTGGGGATGATGATGATGTGCCAGATACAGAGGGTTTTGAGCAGGGGGAGTAGCCCCCTCAACCAGAGATTGCAGTACCTCAAGTCAGGATATCGACTAGAGAGCATAGGCCATCAGTCAGGTATTCCAGTTTTGAGTATATTTTGCTCACAGATGAGGGGGAGCCAGAGAGTTTTCAAGAAGTTCAGACTCATAGAGACAGAGGTAGTTGGGTACAGTCTTTGCAAGATGAGATGAATTCCTTGCATAAGAATAGTACTTATGAGTTAGTTGATCTTTCTAAGGGCAGAAAAGCATTGAGAAATAAATGGGTGTTCAAGTTGAAGAAGGATGGTGACAAGCTACTAAAGTATAAGGCTCGTTTAGTTGTCAAGGGTTTCGGGCAGAAGCATGGCATTGATTTTGATAAGATTTTCTCACCGGTGGTGAAGATGAGTTCTATTCGAGTGACTTTGGGTTTAGTAGCTAGCATGGATCTTGAGCTTGAGCAGCTAGATGTGAAGACTGCCTTCCTTCATAGTGATTTGGAGGAAGAGATTTACATGGTACAACCAGAGGGATTTGAAGTTAAAGGGAAAGAGCACTTGGTTTGCAAGTTGAAGAAGAGTCTCTACGGCCTTAAGCAAGCTCCGAGACAGTGGTACAGGAAATTTGATTCATTTATGGTGGGTCATGGGTTCAAGAGAACCGTTGCAGATCAGTGTGTTTATGTCCAGAAATTTTCCAATGGTAATTTTGTTATGCTTTTGCTTTATGTTGATGATATGCTTGTTATTGGACAAGATGTTAATATGATTCGCAGGCTAAAAGGAGAGTTGTTCATATCCTTTGATATGAAGGACTTAGGCCTAGCACGACAGATTTTGGGTATGAAGATTGTTCGTGACAGGAAAGCCAAGAAGATATGGTTTTCATAGGAGAAATACGTTGAACGGGTGCTTGAAAAGTCCAACACGAGAGATGCTAAACCAGTTAGCGCTCCTCTTGCGAGTCACTTTAAGCTAAGTAAAAGCTTGTGTCCCTCTACCGGAAAAGGAAGAGAAGAAATAACAGTTGTTCCTTACTCCTCGGCAGTAGGGAGTCTTATGTATACAATGGTTTATACACGGCCAGACATTGCTCATGCATTTGGTGTTGTGAGCAGATTTCTTTCCAATCCCGGAAGAGAGCATTGGGAAGCAATCAAGTGATTCTTCGTTACTTGAAGGGTACTTAGAGTATGTGTTTATGTTTTGGGGGTTCAAAACCAGTCTTGGAAGGGTTTACAGATTCAGATATGACAGGGGACATCGATGACCGAAAGTTTATTTCGGGTTTCTTGTTTACTTTTGCAGGGAGAGTTGTCTCGTGGCAGTCCAAGTTGCAAAAATGTGTTGCCTTGTCTACCACTGAAGCTGAGTATATCGCTGCTACTGAAGCAGGGAAAGAGATGTTATGGATGAAACGGTTTCTCCAAGAGTTGGATTTGAAGGAAGATGAGTATGTGGTTCATTGCGATAGTTAAAGTGCTATGGACTTGAGCAAGAATACCATATACCATTCCCACACGAAACATATTGATGTTCGTTACTACTGGATTCGTGAGGTAATGGAAAAACAAGAAATGAAATTGAAGAAAGTTCATACATAGAAGAATCCGTCTGACATGATGACTAAGGTCGTGACAAAAGAGAAGCTTGAGTTCTGTAAAGAGCTAGCTGGAATGGACTCCAAGTGAGGGTCAAGGTTGGGTGTTCCCTCCTCTCATGTGTATGGAAGGGGAGATTTGTTGGGTATACCGTATGTATACATGTCCATACATATGAGATATAATTCCTTGGTGGATTATTGTTTTATTCCTTGGTTACTTATTAGGCATAGTGGGCCAATGGAGACTAATTTGTACAAAGCCCATTACATCAAAGGTCTAACCTAAGATAGGTTATTATCTTTTCCTTTTATCAAAGTCTGTGGAGCATAAAAGAAAACAGAGAGAGTGAGAATCAGTCTGTGCGGCTTGTGTGTGTGTGTGCGGGCGGCTGGAGAAGAAGAAGAGTGAGGTGCATAAGTAAGGGTTTGTTTGACTACCAAAAATCATTTGGGATTCTTGAAGAAGTATTATTTACTTAGTGATTTCCTTTGGGTATTGTGAACCCTAAGAGGAAACTCTTGTACTCACTCTCATTGATTTGAATACCTCAAGTTTTAGGGCAAAAACTTGAGAGAACATTTGTTTCCCTTATTTCATATAGTGGAATTATTCGGAGTTGCCCTGTGATTTTTTCCCTCTTAATCAGAGAGTTTTTTCACATAAATCTTGGTGTCATTTAATTCTTGCTTGGATGCTTTTTTATTATATTGTTTGTGCTTAATTGTGGTGAAAGGAAATTATCATTGTGACTTGGATATTATTTTTGTTCCTATTTAATTCACACTTGACAAGGGTTAGAAAGTGTTATTCCTAATTAATATTGGGGATTCCGATTTTTCCCGAACACAAAGTAATAATATTTAAGGACCAAATAATAACTTTGTTGTATCAAATTGGGTTGTATAATATATACAATTAATACCTCTGTGGCTTATGGTTTTGGTTCTTAAATATTTGAAGTATCATAGCAGATGTAATCCTATGCGGTACAACTAATCAGTGCAACAATTGATGGTGTAACTGTTACAGTATTTAGGAATCAAGTTAATTAGGGATTCAAATTTGGAAAGCGCACTATTATTCTTTAACCTATAGAAGTTGGACTATGCACTACTGCTACACTTTCCAAATTGAATCTCAAACTTGATTCTTAGAAGCTTTAACAGTTAGATCGTCTATTGTGGCAGGGATCAGTGATATCACATGGTACTGAATGTGATACAACTGACAAATCATTGGAATTTAAATTTTGGAAGCATAGTATTACTCAACAATTATAGAAAAATTAGCTTAAATTTTTAATGAAGATATGAAGAACAAAAATTAGCTTAAATATAGGATAATCATCCTATCCTAGTGGTCATAAGCTCATTCCCCCACCTAAGTGGGTGTGTGTTCGTTCCCCTTCCTCCAACCTATTAAAAAAAATATTAGCTTAATTATAGTAACAAAAACCCCCCATTGAACAGATCAGATCATCATAATAGAATAAGACAAATTTGGAATTAAGGCAGAGAAAGAAAGAGAGATATGTGCGGATCCTGCACATTGGAGGGAGACAGATAATAATTTTTTGTGATTTTGATTCCAATATTTGTTATACGTCTCGTTTTTCTTTTCATGATGGCGGCATTTTTTTTTATGACAATGGTTATAAGATTTTATCCTACGTTTGTTACAGTAGTTAAAAAAAATCACATTGAGCAGTTTTTTTAATCATGGTGATTACAATTTTGAGTGACATTCTATTATTGGTTACTATGTGAAGTGTTGCTTTCAATTTTTTTTTTCTTTTCACAAATCAGATAATATTTAATGTGCCTTTACACGTTTCTGTATTACAACCATCCATTATCTCTCCTGTGCAGGACCACGAACGTGCATGATAGAATTTTCCTAGGAAAAAATCAGAATTCCCCTTCAAAAAGGTGAGTGGTGAATGGTGATCGATGATTGATACTTGGTTCCCAAATGCTCCAACAGTCGTACCACATATGGCCGTGACCGGATATATTACATATTATTGCATGTGGTATAACTGGTAAAGCATTGATATTTGTATTTGAAAAGCATGACATTACTCACTAATTATGAAGTAAAGTGATTCAATGTTGGATTAAGTTAAAGAATTAAAATAAATGATAGAGTTGCTAAGTGTTTGAAAAAAGGAATACTGGCTGAGCGGCTGGAGAATTCGTTGGGTCAAATTTGAGTATGTCCTTGTAATACAGTATGACAAAGAACCAGTGTTTAAGAGTAATTTAAGACAAGACAAAGACTTCAGGCAGTAAAAGGTACTTGCCAAACAATTGAATATGTAAAACCGGTTCACTTGTAAATCACATAACTGATTCTGAGCCTTTCCATACAACCTCCAAAGCACTTCAGAGCAGGCAAATCAAGGGTGAGACTTGCATTTGTGCGCAGGTGCATTCTATCATTGTATGAGCTAATGATAAATTATAATTATATTCCTCAATAATGACTAATTATATACTATTTCACTATTTTTTTTTTCTTTTTCAGAGCAAACTTCATAGGGTAAAACACGTGGAAAAAATTGGAAATGAAAAAGAATACTCAAAACAGAAACAATGATTAGACATATACATGTACAGAACATATCTTTCTATGAATCACTTTGATCAGGCTTGTGAGAGTGTTTGACTCCACGAGGAAATCTTGGTTTCCATCGTCTCTCTATATAGAAAAACCAGCAAAGAAACATGTGATGATAAGTGGAAATTGCAAAGGATTCATGTCAAAGACTCAAAAGGCCACCAGAATTACAATAAAAATAACACAACAGTAACACCAGTTATGTGGGTGTGTATACTGTGCTTCTGTGTGTGTGCGCGTGTTCGCGCAAGCGCCCGTGCATAATAGTGAGAGAGAGAGAGACCTAACCACCATATCAAGACTCAAAATGCCACCAGTAATACCAATAATATTATTAGCAACACTAACATCAGCAACATATGCGTTATGTATTGTGTGTATGTGTGACCACAAGCACCTGTGCATATTGGTGTCTATTAGAGGAGAAATATTGGTTGCAATTGTCACAAAGCACCGGTGCATATGGGTGTCTATTAGAGGAGAAAATATTGGTTGCAACACTGACACCATGTCACCGTGCCTACGTGGTGTCATCAAACAATCGTATTCTGGGAGAAATTATTTAGTGTGATGGTAATACCACGTACACATGCTAATGTGGTGTGATCTTTTAATCTAAACCATGCACATGCCCGTATTTCACGGGGATCATCACATGTAGTTGCCAGTAGACAAATTGTCATGATCCCCCTTGAAAATTGGGGGCATATGTTTGGTAAAGATTAAAGGGCAAATTACACTGACACCCCCTGAGGTTTTTTAGGTTACACTGATTTCCCTTTAGGTTTATGGGTTGGTAACACAGACACTCCCTGCTGTTAACTGCATGGTGTTAAAAAATGGCTGACATAAGCAATTTAATTTTTCAAAATGTCTAAAATACCCTTTTTTTTCTTCTTCTTTCACACACACATACACACATATATATACACACATGCATATACACAAAAATAAGAGTCTCTCTCTCCCCCCTCTCTCTCTACTGTCTCTCTCTTCTCTCTCATGCTCACCACCACCACCACCGACTGGAACGCCCTCTCTCTCTCTCTACTGACTCCTCACTCTCTCTCTCTCTACTGACTCCTCTCTCTCTCTCTCTTTCTCTCTCTCTCTCTCAAGCTCACCACCACCGGCCGGACCACCACCAAACCCACTCATACCTTGTCAATCTATGATCACTCATCAGTTACCATCATATAAACAATAACCCTTCCTTGTCCATGGCACATAAACAAATTTGGGGAAAATTTGTGGGGAGAAAAATTTGGGGAAAACTATATTTGCTTGTGTATTTTTTTCCAAAGAATTTTTGATTTGATACCATGAGAAAAGATTGAACGAACTTGTAGTTGGAATTATAGATCAGATCCACTGTGACATTTTTTTATTTTTATTTTTATTTATCTGTTCCCATCTACTATCTTCTTGAATTTGATCATCAGAGACAACTTCTTTTCTTTTGTAACTCATTTTCTCTGAAGAATTCAGCAGATTTTTCCCAAAAATCTCTTTCTCGGGAAAACCCAACTTGGAGTTATCACATAGATAGCTCAAAGTGAGCTCTTGGGAGCCAGATTTCTTAGGTTTTGATTAAAACCCATCACAACCCATCTCTGATTCTCTAAGAAAATTGATACCCTTTTCAAGAAATCCAATTTTATGATCTGGGTTTACCAGATTTTGCTCAGAAATGAGGTGTTTGAGATTGGTCTGAGACCTTTCTCCTCCATGAACACCATTAATTGAAATATTTTTCTCCTTCAACATTGTTACAGAGAGAGATTAAAAAGTGAGAGAGAGAGAAAGAGAGAGAGAGAGTTAACTCAGGCCTAAAGAGCTTCATACATATACATATATGTATATCTACTACATTAGACTTTGTTTTCTGCGTCTCCTCTGCCTCAAATCCATTTGGAATTTCACCAATTTTGTTGTTGAACTTTAATTTTTTTTTTGCCAAATCTCACATTTCAATTTTGCTATAGAACTGGTGATGGTGGACGATTGATGGCCACGATGGGGGTGGGACTGTCAAATGATGCTGGTGGCGCTGTGAATTGTTGGTGATCGTGGGTTTGAGGTTGATGTGAAGAATGAATGAAAAGAAGATGAATTGAGGACAAGGGAAAAAAATGCAATGCTCTGTTTGTCTTAGAGAGAGAGAGAGAGAGAGAAAGAGAGAGAGAGAGGATGTGCGAGAGAGAGGGGGGAAGAAAACAATACACAAATCACCAACCGCCGTCGCTGCCGACTGTGTGTGGATTGTGTGGTGGTGGTGGTGGTTGTAATCTTGATTGCTTGAGAGAGAGAGAGAGAGAGAGAGAGAGAGAGAGAGAGAGAGGAGGCAAGAGAGAGAGAGAGAGTGTAGTGTGTAGTGTGTTTTGGAGGGGCATAGTTGTCTTTTTAATTTTACCGTTAATGGCGTTAACTCAAAATCTCTAACAGGGGGTATGAGTAACATGTCTGAAACCTCAGGGGGTGTGAGTGACAAAGTGCGAAACCTCAAGGGGTGTTAGTGTAATTTACCAAAGATTAAAAGGTCACAGCATGCAAGTGCCACCGTTGCAACCAACATTTTCTCCTATTAGAGGGAGACAGACCTAACCACCATATCAGCATTCAAACAAGCGCCTATACATATTAGTGTGTGTGTGTGAGAGAGAGAGATAGATAGATAGATAGATAGAGAGAGAGAGAGATCCCCCTACATATCAGTGTGTAATACAGAGAGAGAGAGAGATCCCCCTACATATCAGTGTGTATTATATATATATAGAGAGAGACCTAACCACCGAGGATGAAATATGTTGCAACAAATTATCACGCCTAAGATATTCATGTCGTATCATAACGACTTAGAAACTCAATTATACAGTGATATATAAAACCAAAATTACACCACCAGTGGAGTAAAAATTTAACAGAAAGAACGAGTACCAATGCTAGAAGAGAAAAAGAACAGAAAGATGAACAATACCACTCGTCCTCCCACCAAATCATAATGTTCATAATGAGGACCTTCAGGTTCTCCAAGTACTTTATAGGTGACCAAATGCTCAGGAAAGAGCTTTGCGGTTCCTGTTTAGGCCAAGAAATATAAAACATATTACACAATGTATAAACTTCATCAGATATATACCTTATATGTTTGCATTGTTGTCGAATCGTGAATCCGGTTGCCATACTTTACAAATTGTGAATCGGAAGATTCACTTTCTGTAACACCCGTACCCGGAAAAAGTTTGGTTATTATCTTAATATGCATTAATTTGTATAATTAGTGTATATTATGGAATAATGGGAGGTTTTAGACTCGCCCGTATGAAAAGTGTTCAGAGAAGGACACCATTTGGAAAGTCCCCAGTGAGGTGGGATGGGTATTGGAATGGGACCCAATGAAGGGCTAATTAGTAATTTGCATTTTAAATGATTAAATGCATTTTATATGATTACATGGATATTTGCTAAGTTGCTTTCATATTATATTGTTATGTGTTAGCATTAGTTTGGACACCCAAATATGGGTATAATTGAAAAAGATTTATAATTAGTAGGTATGATAGCAACTTCACAAAAATATTTGGGACCCATGCGAAACTTAGACAAATACTCATTTGATAATTGGATAGTTAATGGAATGTTTGGGGGTTTTCATAATGAGAACTTAAGAGCTCCGGGGGTTAGTCCACGTGGTATACAAGATATGAAGTTAGAAGTAACAATCCTAAATTTCTAGCTTAAATCTATCAAATGTAATTAAATCTAAAACAACTAAGTCCTAGTTATAAGTGTCAAGCCATATGGATGAACATGTACATGAACAATAATAAATTACGAAATACTCAGTGATTTAGATCATTTAAACTTTGAATTCAAGCTTAACTAATCATTATTGAAGCATGGTTTGAACCTTAACTCATGAAAATATCATCTAAGCCATTATTCATAAGATTGATTAAGACTATTGCAGAATTCTGGAAATTGCTGAGAGCAAATCATAACTTTAAAAAAATAAAAAACATGGTTCCCGTGGTTTGATCTTGATGAACTTTGGACACAAGATGCCTCTGTGAGTCTAATCTTTAACCCAAAAAAGAAATCGAAGATTTCAACGGTTGGTTCTCCGGGAATTGGACAAAAACCAGACATCACTCATCATTCTACATCCTTCTGTCCAGAGTTCTTGTACGATTTTCTAAAAATAGCAAAAAAATCAGAAATGCTTTGTTATTTTTAGGGTGACTTCCTAACACATTAATCTACTTAGAAAAAATTATTTTGGGTCACAAATACTTTATTAAGGTTCTGATTTACTTATTTCAAAAGAGTGTTACTGTTCTGAAACTCTGGACAGATTGTAGTGACTTCACAAAACTCATGACCAAACCACTTTAAACATGAAATCTCCCTAAACAAAAATTGCAGTGGTAGAATTTTGAGTTATAGACACTTTCCCGTTGGTTTCACTTAATTCCAACGGTTAGATTTCGAACTAAAAATCTTTGATCAAAACCGGTTTATGAACCCACTATTTCATTGTCAAGTTCAACTTTTATTTGTTAACCCCAACTATTAAACCATGAAGTTGGACTTAAACGAAACCATTTTCTCCTACCATTTGATGGTCATTGGAGATTAAAGACCCTTATACTTGTGGATTTTCAAATGAAGTATGAATAGACTTCTTAAAATCTCAAGATGATGAATCTAAACCATGGAGATAGGCTTAGACTCAAACTACTTTCTCCTACCATTTGATGGTCATTGGAGATGAAGATATGATTAACATTCATGAGTCTTCAAGGAATATAAAGAGATTCCATGAAAACTCCAAGTTAGGGAACTCAAACCATGGTAAGGGTTTGGATTCATCCACTTGTCCTTATGTAAAAGATGATCAACCTTAAGTCTTCCATGGGAAGCACAAGTTTACATGGAATCAAGGGGTTAAACTCAAGAGTTTTCAAGAGAGATATTGAGGATCTCTAAGAATCTCAAGAGGGAAGTATAAACAACAAGAAGAAATGAAGCAAAGAAAACTAAGTAGTTTGAAGATTAGAGGTTTAAAAGAAAGAATGAAAATAAACAACTTATGGTTAGAGGATCACCTTCAAACTATCCTCAAAGCTTCTGTACTTTGAAGATCTTCCAAGCTTTTCTTCAAGCTCTAAAAAAAAAACTCTCTATCTTTCTCAAATATGTGTTGTTATAGTGGTATATTATGGTATCTCTTTCCTACCCAAATATTCTTCTCTCAAGAGTACTCCTAAATTCCTCTCAAATCCCCCCAATATTCCTTTTTTTCTTGGTTCCCTTTTCAATGAAGATAACTCTTCTTATATAGACAAAAAATCCTAGGTAATTTCAGTGAATTCAGAGTAAAAAACAGCTGTAAATGCAGCATTTTGTGGTACAATGTGTACTTTCTAAAAAAAAAAACAGACTACAGGAGCTAACGGCAGTCAGGAAGTTTTTGTGGCACTCTAGGAATGCCGGAACGGCACTTCGTGAAAGCCGCGGCGGCATTCTATGACTGTCGCGCAACATTTACTGAGAGCCGTGCCAAATTATTGATTGCCGTGCTTATGTCAGCCTTACTTTATCAGTTTTTTTTTTGTTTTATCCTCGTACATGTACGTAACGGCACTTCGTGAAAGCCGTTACGAAGTTTTTGTGGCACTCTAGGAATGCCGGAACGGCACTTCGTGAAAGCCGCGGCGGCATTCTATGACTGTCGCGCAACATTTACTGAGAGCCGTGCCAAATTATTGATTGCCGCGCTTATGTCAGCCTTACTTTATCAGTTTTTTTTGTTTTATCCTCGTACATGTACGTATTGTACTACAAAATACAGACTGTTAAATCAAACGACAGTCAGAAAATGTCGGCGGCAATCAGTGAGAGCCGGTCCAGCATTCTGTGAGTGCCGTATGGCACTCATTGAGTGCCGCAAAAAAAAACTGCCGTGTGCCAGTTTTCGTTAAACTTCCCCTTTTAGGTATTTTCTTTTCTCCTTTTCTTCTAAAAAACTTATTTTCGGGGATCTTTGCCAAACGTGATGTTTTCACTCCTGAATTCTCCTGAATACCCGGTATTTCTTTTTCTGTGAAAATTTTATCGCGTTTGGAGAACTTTCTGAAGAGCTTGGAACACTTCAAATCTTTCGGTCCTTATCATTATCAAATATGGAGGTGACACTCTCCTTAATTCGACGTTTGGTCAAAATCGGGGTGTCTACATGGATGCACAAAGTGAGATACAGAATCAAATGCAGCGTCAAATGCAGGCTATGTTTGAGTCCTTCGCAGTACGAAATGGTGGAGTCCCATCTTCATGGTAAGTTTTGAAATATGAACAAATATATGTTAAATCATTGATATGTAGAAAAGTAACTAAACCTTAGATTTGAAAGGGCAATTTGGCAAGGCCAAATTTAATAACTTGACAATTGTTAAGAATAACTAGGAACTAAGTACATCGTGTCTAGAAATCATTTTTTGAAAACGTCCCTTAAGCCATACGAGTAAAAGGAACTAATTTTTCTTTAGATGGTGTTTATTGCCTCTTAAGGAGTGTTGTATTTCCTTAATTGAATGGTGTTTTTCATATCTTTGGAATGGGAATTGTGGTTCTTGCAAGCGCTCTAAATGCTTTGTATGAAAAATAGGACACTTATACAGATCTATACTTATTGCTATGAAAAATAAATTCTTCTTTACATGTACAAATGAATAGGCAAAAGTTCTTAATATTGAATCTTTGTTTATCATAATATTTCTGTAATTAAGATACATTGCATTCTTCTTTTTAATAACTTAAGAACTTTGTTCTAATTTGTAGAGCGGTTTTTGATGGTGTGGCCGATGGGCTGGATCTTTATTGAAGAAGCACACCTGAAATTTTTAGTAGTTCGTATATTTATTTACATAGTTTTTTCATTAGTGGATGCGACAATGGGTGTTTGATTTATTGTTAGTGTTTTTAAGTAAAAGATATTAGACATAGAATTTTGTAATGTTTGGATGATTTTGGAAAATGAATCTTATCATTTACTTTTCAAGTGTGAATGTTTAGATAGTCAATGAAATAATTGTTTTTGCATTAGCAGGTCATTAGAACAAGATAATAACGCTATGTACGTAAAAATAGGGGTGGTTCGTGTGATTTTTTTTTTGAAACTTTTAGTGACAAAAAGATTTTGTCGCTAATGCTTAAATATAAGAATATTGGGACACAAAAACTAGTCCTTTTAAGTTAACAATGGCAAAATAATTTGTTCCTAATACCTGCAATTTATAAATAAATTTTAAAAAAAGGTACATAAATTGCAACAAAAATTTCGTCACTAAATAGATTACATATATGGGGACGATAAATTTTCGTCCTTCACTCAGACATCCAGTGATGAAAATAATTGTCACAATTTCACTAAGTTGGGGACATTTTATTTTTGACTCTGATTAAAACATTTTGCAACGAAATTAATAGTCTCTATTTATAATCATTTGGGACGAATTATTTTGTCTCCTAAAATTTACATTTTGGGACAAAAATAGGTGTTTGGGGACGAAATATTGATTTTATTGGGACAAAAATACCATGGCAAAAGGTTCATATTTTGCGACGAAATATGTTTTCATCCCCTCTGTGCACCTTGTTGGGACGAATTTTTTTTTCATCCTTGAAAACCTTTAGCGTTGAGCTTGTAGAGACGAATTAGGTACGAAACATTTTCGTCCCAAAACCTATAATAGTGACCAATTTTGATATTTTGGGACCAATGTTTTCGTCCCAAATAACCTCATTTGTTGTAGTGTGTAGTAGGCATACCCTACCTCGAGGCTTGGTCCGTAAGATAGGCAGATTTCACCGAGAACATGCCTTTTTTTTTATCTGGAACCCATATGAATTTGTCACGTGACCAACCTGAGGATATGGACAAATTGAGAATAGCCTCAACAGAGGAAGGAGTGAAAGCATCGTTAATAAGATTGTAATTCCATGAACCATCACCAGGATTGATGAGCTCTCGAACTTTTGAGATATTGGGAGTAGACATAAGCTAACTTACGGATTTGAAATTGGGAAGGGAAGGAACCCACGGATCGTCCCAGATGTTAGTATCGTTCCCCCGCCCAATAAGCATACAAGAACCTACACCCAAAAGATTGGTGGTTTTCTTGATCCCTTGCCAAACCCACGAAGAGTCGCCCTTCCTCAGGGGCTGAAGCATGTTATGGTTTTGGAGGTATTTTCCAGTGATGATCTTAGTCCAAAGCTTGTTGTCCTGGTTTAGAATTTGCCATCCTTGTTTCGATAGAAGAGCTTTATTGAAATCGTGAATGCGCTAAAAACCTAACCCACCCATACATTTCGGCTTGCAAATTGAATCCCGAGTATTAGAATATATAAGAGAGATGGAGAGAGAGACAATACTATGAATTGTGTATTGAATGGTGTGAATATTATTACAATTGGTAGCCTTTATATAGGCTAAGGGAAAAACCAATAAAGGAAAGAGAATGTACTAGACTAGTAGTACAACTTGTGTAGTACAATGTATCTGGACATCATGTATAGTATGGTATGAAAGTTACATGAACCTAGACTAATAATCTAACATGATTCTAATAGCCCCTCTCAAACATAAGGTGGAAAATGGAAACAACTTGAGTTTGAAAACTGAATCCTGAAGTCGTCTTAGAGGTAGAGTCTTTGTGAAGAACAACAGAGTGAGCCGGATGAAGCGGTTGATGGTCACACTGTAGAGGGTGCCTGAGGGAGTGGTGGTCAGAGGTTCCGTGGTGGCCAGGACGTGGTAGACAAAGGTTTGGCCTATTGGGAGGTTCGATAGAGAGGTCGGTTGGTGAAGTAGAGAACCGGCCTATCAGGAGGTCCGATAGAGAGGTCGGGTTAATGAGGTAGAGATCTAGTTGATCGGGAGGTCCGATAGAGGCCAGGAAGATGAGGTAGAGATTCGGTCAATCGGGAGGTCCAATGGAGAGGCTGGTTGATGAGGTTGAGATTCGACCTATCGGGAGGACCGATAGAGAGGTTGGTTGATGAGAGATCTGGCCGATCAAGAGGTCCGATAGAGAGACCGGTTGGTAAGGTAGATGATTTGGTACGGGTCAAGTCGGGTCAGGTCAGGTCCAGGCTGCAAGTTGGGTCGGGTCGAATTTTTGGGTAGTTGACGCAACAATTGATACGGCAGAGGTTGCAGGGCCAGAGGTTCAGCCGATCGGAGGTCCGACAGAGGAGGCAGTGGCAACATCGATGGTCCGGCGGCGGAGGGAGCTGAACACGGATGGGGTGAGTGGTGGCAGCAGTCAATAGTTCGGTGATGGAAAAAGCCGAACAAAGTGGTGGCAGTGATTGGTGGTCTGGCATTGGAAAGAGCCAGACGCGGAGGTGGTAGCCAAGAAGCGGAAGTCGCCGAGTGGTGGTCCGGCGGGCAACGATATGCCACCCGTCGAGGTTGGCCAGAACAAATAGGCTACCACTAGAAGTATTTTTGATGTGGAGGGTCCACTAATAGTGGCAACCACAGAGCATACTTTACTCTAAAGAATCCTAGGATTCAAAACCGCTAAAATAGTGGCTCAGATACCATATTAGAATATATAAGAGAGATGGAGAGAGAGGCAATACTATGAATTGTGTATTAAATGGTGTGAATATTATTACAATAGGTAGCCTTTATATAGGCTAAGGGAGAAACCAATAAAGGAAAGAAAATGTACTAGACTAGTAGTACAACTTGTGTAGTACAATGATCTTTTTATTAACGCCATTAATTCGGATCAATTTTGAGTTTATTATAATTAAAATGCCCGTTTAAGGTTTAGGGGTAAAAATGTCATTTTATACAAGAAGATTCAATTGACTTTTTCATTCTTATTATTCTGTCCAAAAACATATATTCAAAAATATGAAGAAATCCATTGTTTTTCATGTAAATAAATTTCCGTTTTATATTTGGGTTACTTACGTAATTAAACTAAAATTATGTATCAACATGAAAATATCCAGAAAATAAGGTTCATATAATATATCTTTGTCTAAAATAATTTATCCACGATTAGTGTTTAAAATATGATAATGTAACATTCGTTTAAAAGCTTTGGGGGAAAATATGAAATTATACTAAAATATAGGAACTATACAAAAAGTTCTAGAAATTGTAAAATAAATACCTCATATTATAATAAATAATATTAGAAATACCATATTTGAAAGCGTGATCAAATTTGACATCGGTAGGTTTTTCTACGTCCGTTTAAAGTTTAGGGGTTAAAATGTAATTTTCAAAACTAAAAATTTGGGCATAATGCCTAGGAATGTCAACGAGGTGGAGTGGAGTAGGAGTCGCCTTACTCCTACTCCACTTATATATAGGGCGACTCCTACACCACACCACTCCTTCTCATGAATCATACCAACTCCTTCTCCATTTACTCTTTAAGAGTAATGCTATGTTTTCTAAATTTTCATCTCAAATCCTCATCCCAAATGACGTGGCACTGATGTGGTAGCAGGACAACTGCGACTCACTTCAACATATCATTACTCTTTAATATTTCAAATTCCTACTACTACTCTATTTACCAATTTATACTTTAATTTAAAAAATCAAAAAGAGCTACAATCAAAATTCCTTTCACAACAAAAAAATTTAGAAGAAAATAAAACATGATTAAAATGTTGCAAAATAAAACAAATCATGCCATAATTAAATATTTAAAACACAATAAAAAATTTAGATTACATCAAAAATACACAAGTAAGATATGAATCTTCACTAAACTCAAAAAATAGTCTTCAGTCAGTCAGACTCTTCACAAATCTTGCAAACCAACTACTTTCATAACCACTTTGATCATCCTCATCCTCATCCTCATCCTCATCCTCATCCTCATCCTCAGTATCACTCGAACTTATTGAGCCAGAAGATAACACAATATAGTAAAATGCATTAGTAACATTTACTCGTATTTATAAGACTAATGAAGTAAAAACTTTAAATTGCAATACCATTTACTTCACTAGACAACCAACTTTGAGCACACATTAAAGCCTCCAAAGTTGATGCCTTAAGTCTGCAACGATGTGGACTAACAAGTCTACCACTACTCCACTAGTGTAGGTACTTAGTAATTACTAATATCATTAAGGGTATTTTAGTAAATTAGTAATATGATAGGGCCAAAGTTGGAATTAGGGAGGTATTCCCAAATCCACTCCTACTCTTGTAGGAGTTGTGTGTGTTCATACCAACTCCACTCCTACAAAGTTTTATTACATTCAAACTCCTTAACATTAGGAGCGGAATGGAGCGGATTACCAATTAGGGGGAGTAAATTGACATCCTGTTTAATGCCCTGTTTGGACAACTTACTATGTGCAACTTCAAACGATCATATCTCCCTCATTTCTCAACATTTTAAAGTGATTCAAGTGCTTATCTTGTATGAAATTTCATTTACAATCCAAATCCATAGTCGGTTTTATCAAATTCCAAACACATAACATTAAATTACCATTTTACCCTTTTAAAACAAACTCAATTAAAGCCCAAACGGTACATCCAAATGAAAAACTGTTTTAAGGGTAGTTTTCTTTGAGAACTTGAAGTGATCAGAGTAAGAAGATATAATTATTTTACCATTTCGGGCCAAAATAACCTAAATTCCTCATTCTAATTCAAAACACAATTAAATCAATTGAAACTAATCAGTAAACATTGTTTTAAGGTAGTTTTCTTTGAGAACTTATGGTTTGATTAATGTATAATCGTTAGTAAATCTGTTAAATCTAAGGCCTTGTTTGTTTGCTGGATAGGATAAAAAAAGTGTAGTTAGTTATCCTGGGATAACTAACCATAGGATAAAACAGTGCAGTATTATTTTTATACTGTGTTTGCTTTGTGTCGGATTATACTGGGGATAAAATTCAATTAGTCCAATACTGTGTTTGGATGACCATAGCATAAGTCTGGATTAATCTGTAACTTTCCATAAATGCCAATTTTGCTAAAACCAATTACAAACCAACCCTAATAGGACAGAGCATGCATAGAGATGTATGTGAAAAACACGCTGGGTGTATCTGTAGTCAACCAAAGAATAAAAATAACAGTGCAAATTTCTACTATTCCGTTAAATTTAACAGATTTACCAACTTTTACACATAAGTCCAAACCACAGGGAGCTTAAGCGACACATTTTAAAACTATAAGGGACAACTTGAAAATTTGTACTAACCACAAGCAGTGAAAGGTAGGGGAGGGGCCAGAAAGTTGCACTTGGGGGGAGCCAAGTATACGGTCTCTATGTCTACTGGTAAAAGGGCCCACCGGTCCCCCCAAGATATTTTTTTTAGGGTATATTTATACAATTTTTAGGTCTATTAGCACGTATTGTCACTTTTTTTTCGATGCCAAAGCTTGAATTGATGTTAAAGCAATTTGAATTGGGCTAAACACAGAAGTGAGAAGAAAATGAGTTAGACCAAATATTTGGGGTAAGTTGGATTGTAATTGGGCAAAAATTAGTTCAACTTTTTTTTTATTTGGAATTTATGACTTGACTACTAGCTAGTTAAGGGTAAATTAGGCTACAATTAGTAATTAAAATATGTATATTAACATGGACCATTACGTAAAAGTTATTATATTGACAAGACCAACATGTAAATTAATTTCAAAACTTCACAATAACCATACATACCCAATTTATTCAAAAAAAAAAAAATTTGTTGGGACAAAATATATGTAATATATATATATATAATTATTACTCCGTATAAATTTATAGATAAAATTAAAATGTGTGGAAATTCGCAGGACCATGCTCACTAAGTTCTGCCCCCGGTGATAGATACTTTGTAAATGTGAGTATGCCAAAGTGAAGGTACTTTTTAAATTTATAAGGAAACCCTCCCCCATGCACGCATGAGAGAGAGAGAGAGAGAGTGGTTTTTTTGGAAAAAAAAAATCGTGGTGGCTTTGCATTGTGGTTTTTTAAGTTATAAATTTTTTTTTTTTTTGGTCATCATGTTACACGTTTTTGTCATTGTGGTTAAAATTTTTTTGTCATTATGGTTACAAAATTACCTTTGCTACAATTTTTTTCATGATGGCAACTTTTTCATTGATTACAATTTTTTCTTGTGACGGTTATAATTTTTGCCATCAAGTTACAATTTCTCTTATCAAGCTACAAATTTTACTCATCAAAGAGACATGTAGCAACACCACAACCTCACATTTCACTCTTTCTCATCTGCGTAAACCACTAGAGAACCACATAATTTTTTTTTTTATAAATATGCAACAACAATTTTTAGTTCATGAATCTTTCATCGCAACCTTAAATTTTTTTACTATACTTTTTTTTAGTCTTTTAAGTTTCAGTTTCATCAAACCCAGACGACCAGTGCTTAAAAAATAATAATAACAAAAAGTGCAAATAGAAACAAACAATGACTCTATTCGAAAAAAAACAAAGAAATGAAAAAAGATCAATAGAAATTGAAGTTAATTTACTTACAATCCTCGAGCCTTGACGAAGATCTCCAGCTGCTCATTCCCCTTGTCCCGTTGTTCTTCCAGAATTTTCCTTGCAGAACAATCAATAGAGTGCTTTGACTCAATCACCTCAATCGTCTTTAATGTGGGTATGTCACCCAAGTCGGATGGAATCTCCTTGAGATAGAAACAACTCTTCACCACTAGCCGCTGAAGGCTGGGAAAGTGATCCATGGAAGCATTCCATTGTA